>VWZP01003661.1:798270-848997 GCA_013396995.1 Dicaeum eximium
GAAGGAAGGAAGGAAGGAAGGAAGGAAGGCTGATTGCGTATGCTGTCGCTGTGTATCAGAAAAAAACTACTTGGGAAGGACTGTAAAAATGATCATGGTCTTTGGTCTGTGAGAGGTCCATGTATAGAGAGATCTTTGGTTGCAAAACTCCAAAGAAACATAAAAATATGCAGCAGAGCCAACAGAGAGATGAAGGCTCCTTTAAGAATAATATATTCCCTTCTTGTAAAGGTCAGCTTGTCTCTACTGTTCTCAGCCAGCTCTGGAGAGCTCAAGCTTGGCTTCATGTGTTATCACAAAAGCTTTCCAGAGCATTTTCCCCCTGTAAGGAAAAAAACCAGCAACAATCTTAACTGAAATAAACTGTCACGAGTAATGAAATGCTCATTAACTCTAATTGCCAGTACTTTCACTTTTCATGATAGCTATGAAAGGATAAATCAAGGGAATCAAAAACTTTAACAAACCTACTAAGAAATCCATATATTTTGACACCCCCCGCCCCCTTCAGACAATGTAAGTAGCACAAAATGAAATCCTTGCTGTGTTTCTGTGTAAAGAAAAAGGCAAGAAACATCTGGCCTCTGCTGACCTCCTCACCTCCATTAAGCACTGACTCCATATGAAACGTGTAAGCAGCTCTGTCCTGTATGAGATGGTGGAAATTGCTAGCTTGGAATATAGACAGAACACTTTGTTTTCTGGTTTTGCATCTGACTTATCCCAGCCTAATGAAATCAGCCAAAAATTGATTTTCTTAACTATATTACATTGTAATCTGCAAGGGAGGTGGAGTGGGGTTCTCTTCAATTTCACAGTCATCTGCTAATCAGTTTTCCTAATAGGAAAGGTGCTTGAGTGGCACCAGTGGAAGAGATGGCAGAATATATTCCTGGGAAACTGGACCTCTCCCTGCCAGCACTAAAAGCAACTGATAAACTAACAGCAGAGAACAACACCTGGCCTAGTACTCACAGAATAACCCCAGGTCAGAAATCACTGGGTTTGTTGCTATCTCTTCTTTTGTGGCCTTAAACAATTCTTTTTCATCTCTCTCTGCCTGTTTTCTTTTCAGGCCTTCATTTCTTGTTCTAATTATTTTTCAAAACCAATAAACTTTCCTTCCTCAGTTTTTGTAGCAACTACCACAGGTAACAGGATCCCACTATTTTATTTAAGCAATCCAATAAATTTAGAGTCATTAACAACTCCACAAAGAAGACTGGTAATGTTTTTCTACTAGTGGGTTGTTTTTAAATTTTTGCCTTTGCTGAAATAAGTCTTTCACAGCTTTCACCAAGATTTTTAAAATTTGTTGACAATCCACAATTACTTTAAAAGGCAAAGGATGGTCTGGGTATAAATCTAAATCTGGATTCCGGTCAGATTGACAAAGAATTTCATGTGACAAATGCTCACAAAAAGAGGTAAGATGATGGTCATATAAAATATTTTAAATCATTAAAAAATTATTCAAAGGCTCTAAATAATGTCATTTCCATACAGCTTTCACATATTTTTCACTTCAGACATCTGTTTTAGAATTACAGTACACTTGCAAATTTCATTTTGTTAGAAGCACTGGCAGACATTAAACCCCATTTATAAACAAACCAGCTTAGAGCTGGGAAGTGCTAATGTCCCATTTTGAAAGAATCTGAATGGCTCAGTTCTTCTGGAACACCATACATATTTTCTAATGAAATTTTTATTCCTATTTATAAGAGGGCTACAGATTATAAGAATACAGTTTTAAATGGAGAGGCAGATTTTTGTGATAGTATGGAGAGCTAGATACCATCGGCCTAACTTGAGTACCTGGAGGACATCACTCTTATAGAACCACAGAATGATTTGGGTTGGAAGGGACCTTAAAGATCATCTAGTTCCAAGCTGCTGCTGTGGGCAGGACAGCTTCCACTAGACCAGGTCAATCCTGAGACCATTTGTCTCTACTGTCTCTAGAGAATTTCAGTAATTGTTTTAGTAGGTCAAATTTAGATGCCCAAATTGGGTGACTGAAGAAATCATTCCATGATTTTCTGCTTGTTACATGTGTTCATGCTAGATGTGTTCAGCCACCCAGAGTGCTAAACTTTATATAAACTTTATATACCAAAAAGGGAGGTAAAATGCCATGCCCAAAAAGAGGAGATAGAGACATGATGGGAAGGAGATGGAAGTAGGGAGGATGACATGAGTAACAGGTTAGGTGTGGGGCTGGAAATACAATCACATCTAGAAAGTCTTGGTCCAGTGACAGGGTCTGCAGACCACACTACCATTAACGCCTTAAGCACAGTGCTAGACACAAAAGGAACTGAGCACATCAATGGCAGTGAAAGATGTAGAATCTTGCCCTCTACCTTGGCACTCCCAGAGATAGGATCAGTCTGGGAATAAGAAGGAGAAGCATACATCCCTGACTGACTGCACAATGCAAGCTGTTACCCTGTTCTGAACATGGAAATGTTTCATTTCTTTAATTTTAATTTCTGATATTTTATGGTAAACTAAGATTCCAATTCTGTCATATGCAGAAAATACCTAAAAAGGCTTATTTATATTGTTAATAACTCCTAAGCAACATACTTTTTTTTCATTTTCCTGCAGAAAAGCTACTTGCTTTATAAAGTGAAAAAAAAAATACGAATCTTCTGCTCAGGATTGTCTAGAAGCAATCTGCATTCAGTGATTGGATTATGTACTAACAGCATTACTTATCCCCATCTGAGAGGTACCCTACAGGGAAAAGCTCCAAAGAAAGACACTGCATTAAGGGAAGATTTGGAAGTCTGATTGCACTCTGTTTCCATCTCTCTGCAGGGCTGGCTGTCAGTGGCATTCAGAGCTGCGCAGCAGAAAAGGAAAAACAACTCTTTCTTCAGCATTGTGAGTCATCAGTGATTGAAAGCATCCTTACCCCAGTTTAAGGTCTGACCAGGGGATGTGATCTAGAGTTCATTGAGAATTTGCATTGCCTTCATACAAATTCCGCTATGGCCTGTACTTTTTAGTTAGAAACTGATTATTTTACAGTATCATGAAACTGAAGTAATAAAGTAAATCTTATAGGAAAGGTGCAGTTCATAACTATAAACATTCTCTCAAGCAGTGAATCTGGATCCAGATGGTATAAAATATTAAACCAGAGTATCTGGATCCAGATGCTATACAATATTAAACTAGTGATATCTCTCTAAGCACATTTTAAAATAATTAATATTACCATGGATTTCCTCCAGACTTCTTCCTTATCATGAATATAGATCAGTATGTTCCCTTAGGAGGAGAAAATTGCAACGTTTTCTGTATTAACTGCTAACTTATTTATTTTCATCATCCAGTGATCTAGTAGGTCATGGCTTCAATTCTAAGGGTGAGAGAGGCAGGCAGATTTCAATAGTTTTACACTGAATAGCTTCATGGAATGGTTTCTCAAATGTGGGATAGCTTCCCCAAATATCTCCAGAATTTATGTTACAGTGTTTTGACTCTCTGGAAGAACCAACTACAGCCAAAAATTTCAGAATTTCAATTAGCATGTGAATGTGTAGAAACACACAAAAATAAACAAAAATGTGTCTAGTCACACCTGAGTTTCAATTTATTCAAAACTACAGCTTAGAATAGAAGACAATCTCAGGCTAGAAAGATTCTGACTTTTCTGTCAGTATTTTTTAAATTTTTGTTTGTTTGAATATAGGGTTAAAAAATTGGAAACCTACCCAGTACCAGAATTCAATCTAATTTTCTACCAAAATGTTTTATCCACATGGACAGGAAATAGCTGCATTGCTTGCAAAAGATAGGACCAATTTAAAAATCTTCAGTCTTTTTGTACCACATATTACAGAGAAGCAGCTGAATGGAAAAACTAGAAGATGAAGTATGCAAACACATGTATAAATTAAAACCAATGCATTTTTGTCAACCCAAGTTATTGCTCATAAAGCAGGTAGATTGGTGTGTATTTTAACATTTGAGGGTCAGGATGTTCAGAAGTATCAGATAATTCAATCTCAGTAAAGGAAATGCAGTAATTGAATATCTGCCCTTTGGATTTCATAAGCATAATTTGTTTATTATTTTCCTTCATGTGAAGTAAAATTAGCATGGAATACTTTTTGCCCTTTGTGTATGAAAAACTGTGTAGTGCCTTCTATTGTTGAGCACTGGTACTTGAATAGTTTATATTCAAGTGTTTTAATGCTTAAAAAGTTCTATCATCCTAAGGGACTTCTGAATGAGATTTTGCTTTCCTCAATCAGTATTTTCCTATATGTACAAACAGATTAAGGTCTACTGGTATCAAGTCACAATTACTGCATCTGTGCTATCTTTTTTTTTGACATTAATGTTTCCGAGGTTTTCTGTCAGTCAAGACTGGAACAATATAATTTAGAGAAATTAAAATATGACATATTATTAAATAACTTAGCATTATTGTTTACCCTATTATACAATGTATTAAAGTTTGATTTTGATTTTTTTAAAAATTGAGTTTTATTGTTAACTATGCTGTTTACTTATTTTTGAATCTGGAAAATTCACTTTATCCTAATTTTTTGTACCATTGAGTCCTGAGTAAAGATTGCTGAATGTCCCCAACAGCTTCTACTGTCACTGTCATCAGAGCATCAATAACAACACACACCACAGTATTATAAAAAATACCTCCAAAAAGCAGGTGAGAATTTATCTATTGGACTTAGACAACTGACAAAGATTTCCCTTGTCTCTGCAGCCCTACAACTTTGCAAACCAGGCTAGAATGTGTTTCAAAGGAAAAAAAAAAAAAAGAAAAAACAAAACATTAACACCTCATATAGATTACAATATGACAAGGTAATATTACTAAAATGTTAGGTATCTACAGAAAAAGAAATGATAGTCTTTCTGATTGATGCAGCCTCTCACAGGGTCATCTAAAGATTTCAAAACAATGAAGACAAGTGCCAGAATATTTTGAATTAATCTTAATGGTGTTAGCAATGATAGAAGATGATCTTGCTTCCAAAGTCAAAAATAAACTCAACCAGCTGCAAAGTCATTTGCTTTTTCATAGTTTTTTTTTTTTTCCATCTACGTACTCCTTGTCCTTCACCTTGTTGTGTCTCACTAATGAATATAAACTTAAAAAAAAAAAAACAACTGCATTTTTTATTCACATGCTTTGTTCCTTTTAAGGTACACATTCTTCACAGACTGACATAAGGCAGTTGTAGACTTCATACGAACAGATATTATGTTTTGATACTGGTTTATCAGGATCTGCATTTCTTTAAGAGCAACTCCAAACTTTTTACAGTTTTAGTATCAACTCCAAACTCCAGACCTCCATATTTATTCTCTTGCTGTCCTGTGGTCAAATATGGACCTTGAAAGAGCTTGAGGAAGGAATACTGCCTTTTGGTAGTTGAGCTAGAAACCTGTGCCAGGGTGTGGCGTAAATGCATCTCACCTGAGACGTTGGCTTACTGAGTAACGTGAGGAAAAACAGAGTGGAAGAGCTGTGTGCAAGAAAAATGGAATTTGCCTGGTCACACTGTCGCTAGGACATTTTATAAGTTTCTTAGATGGAAACTTGCTGAATTTTCCCTTCCATGGGAAAAGCTCACTTCTGAGCAGATTTCTGTAAAAACAAATCTCTGTGTGTGTGTGTTTTTAGGACATAGCTGTTCTCTCTCCAACAGAGGAGATGAGAACTGTCTCTATTTCTTAACCAATGAGATGGACAATTCTTATCCTGGAATTCTAAGCATTCCAGCAGTCTTGGTCTGACCATGAAAGAGAAAGCATGTCAGCTCTGAACATGGGCACCTATAGCCCAAAAGCCTTCTGAACAATGGAGTCATTTTCATAAATAATATAAGCCTTCTGATAATGGAGTCAAAGAGTCCTGATTCATCACCCAACACAGGAGGTGATCGTAATAAATGGTGGTCCCCAGCCGTGATCATCGCCAACATCACACAACGAAGGAAGGGTCTTGCTGTGTCTCTGCACACCTCCCCAGCTATGGGAGATCAGAATGGGGTGGCAGAAGGAGGCCCTGGGCCTGGGTGGGGCTGAGGGAGCTGTGCCCTGGATGTGCAGGCTCTGGGCACTGTCCCCATAAGAGAACAGATCCAAAAGCCAAACGGGAACATGCCGGGAGCAGCTCGGCACGCCTGTGGATGTCCCAGCCAGCACATGTCCATTCACCTGCCTTCAGGACTCTGTTGGGAATTTTCTAGGCCAAATGGAAGAGTCGGAGTCCCAGACTATCCCACATAAGAAATGAAATGCACTGAGGAGCCCTTAGGGGCTTTCTGTTATTGCAGTGACATGAATGCCCTGGTGTTGGCTGGAGCCACCGGCTGGATGAGTGCTGACAAACTTGCCTATTTCTTTTCCAAGCCCATGGCAGTAAATGGGAGAAAGGGAGATTTTTGCTTGCTTGCCAGCACCTCAGGGAAGCACAGAGATCATCCCAACATGCAAGAGATCAGCACCATTCATTACTGCTGGATAATGCCTGCCAATGATCTATCCACCATGCCTAAGCTTCAAAATCCCGTAGGTCAATCCTGCAGCACTATCATTTAACAGCTCCCATTTTCCAACCCGTTATGGTGTGCCACATCTTGGCATAAATAGAACCCCCAAGTCTATCTGGTCCAGCCAGATAAAATCTTTATATACTCTCATGTCCTTTTTGTAATTTAGGGCTGGGTTTTTTGGTGTTTTTTTTATATACACAGCTCAGTATAGGTCCCTGATTACTGAAAACCATCCTTCTTGGAAGTTTAACATTGGAATTAACATAGTCTAACGACTACCTCTTATTATCAAAGTCACTTGCAGGAGATATAATAGCAAATTTCTCCCTCTGGTTTCCCATTAGTGTGCTCACATTCGCAATGTAGCGAATGCAGAAAAGTTTACCTTCATGTATCCTTTTTTCTTTTTTTTTTAAAGCCTGAAAGTTTTATCCTTCCAGTTCAGATTGTCAGCTGAATTCATTCAGTGATGATCAGAGCATGAGCAGCATTATGTGCCCATTAGTGATGTCCTGTGCTTCTCTTATCCATCCATTCCTTAGATGACATTCATTGATGTAATTACACCAGAGATTGGAATGACATAGATATATTTCAGCTAAGGATCCACCCTACTGAATATACTTGAAGATTGGCATTTTCAGTTAATACATTATTTCAAAGAATACAGGACACATTTTCTTAAAATGGCATTGAAAATTCTCTTAAATAATAGGACTCTTAGTGTAACATTGACTTGTATTAGAAAAGGGCTCTGATTTAATCAAACTATATCTAAATCCCTACCTGTCTTGCATCTAATTATACTTTGGAATATATTTTTGCATTCCCCATACCCTACCCCTTAGGATTCAGGTAGAAAATAACGAGCTTTAGCAGTAGGTAGGGGTTTAAACCTCTCTGATCTTGAAGAGGCAGACACAGAACAAATGAGCCCCTCCATTGTGAGCTGTGATCTGTGTGGGGGCACAAGCAGAGCTCTGAGCAGGGGATTGCTTCTATACCCTCGATTTGCAGAGCATGATAGATGCAGGAGCACCCACTCTTTCCACATTTGTTTGCCTGATTTTGATGAGACACACAATGAAACAGCACAGCCAAAGAAAGACAGAAAGCTTTGCCCATGGCAGTTTTGCACCTAAGCCAGCTGTAGCAAATTATATCCTATCAGAGACATCAGAGACAGCAGGAAGGCAGCAGCAAATGCCATGAGCTAAAGATGTCAGCACAGACCATTCAGAGCTTGAACTGAAGCCCACTGCAGACTTTAACATGTCAGCAAAAGGCTTTGGAATTCCCAGATGAACACAGAACCTGTGCAAGGATTTGTCCTTCATCTGGCTCCCTTCTTTTCCCAGCTGACAACAGGAGAAGTACACTCTCAGGAAAACAGTGTCAGGTGCCACAGCTACCTCCAACTATGAAAGAATATATTATAACAAAGCACCTTATAAACACAACATTTCAACATCCATTTTGTTCAAATCTGTTCCACTATGGGGGGTGTTGCCATTTTTAGATTCATCCTGGCCATAACCAATATCCAGTTTTTAAGAAAAAAAGTATTTCAGGCCTTCAAACAGCTCCTTAGTGAGCATCATTTTGGCACACACAGATTCACATCGCATTTTAGAAGTCAGTTTCACAAAACTCTGTAATGATACGATCCCTGTTTAACAAAGTTTTTACAACATTAGGTGATCATTATGCATTCTTTGCTAGTAGAGAAAAACCAAGAAGCACATCATCCAAGATGGTGAAATTCTGGTAAAGTTTCTTCAGTTGAAACATGAGTTGGCAAATGAGTAAAGACAATTTTAGATGCCTTTAAACTGGAAAAATATATGTCCATGTTGAAAGGGGGCTAAGCTGTTACATTCCCCTGCACTTTGCCAAGGTCTAACTTTGAGGTCTCTGAGAGCTACCACAGCTCAGCTGACTACCCATAACCCATAACCTGCTGAGCTGGAGTAATATATCTGTAGTTTGAGCTTTCATCTGCCTTGTGCTGAGAGTCTTGAGGATGAGGATAGTTAGATAGAACTACTAGAGTTAGATTCTCTAAATTAACTAAATTTCTTGGAAAGATAAAACATGCAGCTCAACAGCAGCTGGATAAGAAGTAAGAAGGCCTTGTAATGGCAGGAGATAATCTTCTGGCTGAGACACCGGCAGAAATACATCAATAAGGTAAATGCATGAAAAATGACAGGAAAAGAAGCAAAGACTGGGAAACTGCTGAGACAAATACAATTAAAATAAACATCCTGCACTGAATTGAACTAACTGATGAAAATACATCTCCGTATTTCTTGTGGAAACTCTTCAGGAGAAAAAAACTAGCTAATTTTTCACATAGGAAAGAAACCTGGAATCTAGTATTTTTCAGAGTTATGCTCCTGTATTTAACCCCCCATTTGGGTAGGTTAGAAATTCGCATTTCCAGCTAACATTCTGGATTTTTATCTTTGCAGTGAATGCTCTTTGGCAAATGTGATAAAAACAATATTATATTCCCTCTTGCCATACACCCCTTCACATGCACTGACCTGGCTACTGGCACCAACACCCTTGGAAAACAGGCACTTTACCTCTGAACACAGTGAGATCTCTTTCCAGCAGTTATAAGCAGGCTTAATGCCCTGTCTGCTCTTAATTTTTAGCAGGCAGATTTTCTGCCTACCCACGCTCCACCTTTTGAGTGCTGATGTTTCCTGCAGTGCAGCTGCCAGATGCAGACCCATGGGCGGTTTTGTGTGAGTCTTTGGCTAACAATTCCTTGTACTGGTGGGCTGAATATGCAAAGCATTTTGACACCCTCCAGGATGAAAGGTGCAATGTAATATGGTTATCATGACTGTACCATTCATCCCTGCTGAAAGTGTCAGAAGGATTCTTCATTATCTTGTTACTAGGGTTTGCTATTTTAATTATCCTCTTAGCTTCACTTTCTTCCTTTATATCTCTTTGCTGTCGATACATCTGGCCTTTTAAAGGGCTTTTTGCTACAGGGAGAAGGTGAAGGAGCAGGGAAACCCTATGACCAGTGCTGCATGCAGGGTTACCAGGTCTAGACACAGTAATCTCTTGAAGGGCAGAGCAGGACAGGGCAAGGGAAGGGCAGGGCAAGGGCAGGGAAGGCAAGGCAGGGCAAGGGAAAACGTTACATCAACAAAGCCTGTGGAAGGAAATGAAAGATCTCTGAACTCTGTTATCCCTTTCTTCAGAGAAACATAAACAGTGTGCTCTACCCCAGTGCCCCACTCTAGATTTCCCTCTTCGCCTCACTCTGCTTTTGCCCTGCCAATCATGACTGTTTCAGGTAAATATATTAAACTTTGCTTGCAAATTTTCTGGTTTCAGATTATTGAGCTTTCCAGCAAGGTTCCTAAGGGCAGGATGAGATGCCTGGTTGGACCTGCTAGGCAGCAAGCTTTTCCTTCGTTTTAATACCTCTTTTTACGTATAGCAATAAGAAAGTGGAGAAGGTGGGAAAAAAATTGTTAATTGGAAACTGAACTAAAGCCCATGAAATAAAGCTCTTGAATGTCTACTAAAAATCACAGCTTTGATAATGTCTTCTAACTTAATATATAACTTATGGTATTATTCATCTTTCACTTTTCATTTCTTCAAATAAGTGCTTAAAAATAATGGCTTTCACTATCCAAAGGAAGCAGGAAACCCAGCTGAGTACTTAATTTTAACCTTCACTTGCAAAAGAATATCATAAAGACAATAAAAATGTGCAGAGGTAGCAAATCGGTGTAAAGTCAAATTTCTCAGATGCATGGTAAAAAAAAAATAAATTTGTAGCCTAGATTCACCAAGTGAAATTCATCTGCCTTGGCAATGGTATCAGAGTTAATGGCATGATTCTACATTGTCAGTAAAGTGAAATAGGCACCTCCAGGAGACAATTGTTTTCATCCACAGATACATGTGACAGGTCACACGGATTGCCCTTTGGAGATACTTATTTCTCTCATTAACTATGGAGGGACTCTACAGTGACAGTTTGAAGTTTGACTATTCCATTATAGATGCCTTAAATCAGAGAAGATTCATCTCACTGAAAATGACCTTCCAATATGAAATCCAGCTATCTAACTGATCTCTTAAAAAGCTCTGGAAGCACCAGAAAACTCTATTTAACACCAATCCATGCTCAGAAAAGAGAAAATAAAAAGGTAAAATACATTATAGGAGTTTAAAATAGAAAGTAAGAATCCAAGGGAAAGAAAATGATGACATTAAATAGGAAATATTAGGCTAGAAAGTAGCAAAAAGCTAACCTCAGCCAATACAAAGTCACCTTTGAATAGTCACAGACTGTTAATGCTGCAGGGAATGAGTTCCACAGTCTGAAAATGTCACTTTATGCATCGTTAAAAGCACCTGTCTTCAACATAAAAATAAACAAACAAATGGAAAAACACTACGTGTATTGTAGCAAAAATGAACAGGGCATTGGGCTTTTTTCAGTGTTGCAAATGCATGTTTAAAGCATTTAACTATTAAGAGAAACTGAACACTGATTTCACTTCTTTGTCTTGAAATCTTTCACTAAATAAAATTGGCTATCATTGATCAAAAAATAGCCAATGTCACCTAAAATGTAACATCCATTGTAGCCACCATTAAATTTGCCTTTATCATTAAAAAAAAAAAAAAAAATTACAGCAAATTTCCAGGCATGACCTCTAAGGAGGTTTCAGAATAGACTTTAAAAAACTTTGGCTTTGTCAGTGGAGCCTTTCAAGTGCTGGAATTGAGATCAGCATTACCTGTGAGGAAAAGCTAAGAAATCTGGGTTTATCAGTTTGGAGAAAAGGAAGCTGAGGTGCAACCTCATTGCCTTCCACAGCTTCCTGAGGAGGGGAAGTGGAGAGGGAGGTGCTGAGCTCTTCTTCCTGATATCCTGACACAGGACATGCAGGATGGGTACAAAGCTGCACCAGGGGAGTTTTAGGCTGGACATTAGGAAGAATTTCTTTACTAACAGGGTTCTTTACAAACACTGGAAGAGTGGCTTCTTGGAGAAGTGGTCAATGCCACAGGCCTGTCAGTGCTTAAGAGGCATCAGGACAATGCCCTGAATGTACTTTAACTTTTGGTCAGCCCTGACATGGTCAGGCAGTTGAATTAGATGGCTGTTGTAGGTACCTTCCAACTGAAAGATACTTTCCTATTCGATTCTATTCTAAAATCCAAGGGGTAGAGTTTGCAAAACGTGCTTGGGGAGTTGGTCCTGCACCAAGAGAGTCGTGGCACCAAGGGAGTGAAAGCAGGAGGAAGCCTGACTGAAGGTGTCCAATTCTAACAAGGTGTTAGGAAGGAGTGAATACAGCATGCAGCCCCAGTGGTTATTCAATACCTGCAGGGTTAGGATATCCTCCTGGGAAAAGGGTGAGGAGGGTTTCAATCCACTGGTTTGCCTACAGACCAAATATTCTTGTGACATTCTTGTACAATGAATAATGTACCTGCTTTCCAAGAACTGAAGGCTGTTCTGCTTGCAATGATCATGGCATGTCTGAGCATCCAGGATAAGCACCAAGCTTCCTGTTGGCAGAAAAAAGGGGACTGAGATACTAACTGGTCTGGCCTGAGTCATTCTGCTGGGGACAGATATCAACATTTTAAGATCTGAAAGGGATACCTGAACATCGAGTCCTGCCAGTATTCAATGGGACTGTACTGCTGTGCACCACAGTAAAAAAAACCCAGCAAGTTTAGATGTTTTCCAGAGCTCTTTCCCAAACCTCCTTAAGGGTCAAAGACCATTTACTTCCTTGAATGAATCAGGGACAGACAAGAGTTCAGCTCTACAAGCTGCTTCTTAAGGCTGCTATTTTTAATGCAACTTGAATTTAGATACAGGTTGTGTCTATACGGTTGTAAAGTCAAAATAACTTCACAGAAGTGTTTTCTTAAGAAGTAACTGTAACTTTCATTCATTGTGCAGGTGCAGGTAGACTTTTGCTGCTGACTTCAACAGGAATTTAGGCTTCAGGTTTTCAACTTGCATGGCCTAAATGTCAGTATCATCAATCACTTGATTTTTCAGTTTACCCCATTATTGCTCAGACAGTTTTATTTATCTATTTCCTGCCTCTACTTAATAATATATGTAATGTCTTTTGAAAATTAGTTTTTGAAAAACACAAAACAAGGAGCGAAAACAGGACCTCCTACTGCCTCACCGAGTAATCAAAAGCTGAATCTAAATAGTTCTGTGGCAACAGGCTGAGAAAAGTGTATTTTCAATTACTTTTTTTTTCCATGTATGAACTGCACATCCAAATCACATTTCATGAGTAAGTAAACAATTTAATTTAGTTTTGGTTTGTTGTTTTGCTTTTTGGGGGTTTTGTTGGTTTGGTCTTTTTTTTTTTTTTTCAGGGGTGTGGTTTTCTATTTTCTTTTTGTGTAGGAAACAATCAAGAAGAAATGGGGAATAATCAAATGCACCCAGCATCAGCAAACTTCATTACACTGAGCAATCGCAAGATGGGGAAAATAGCTGATCATTATGTCTGATGAGTATAATTACATTTTTTTGAAAAAGGGGGTAAATCTAGGTTTATCACTACACCTGTTTGGTTTTTTTAATAGACACCTTTAAATTCTGCTGAACATGCAACAGCAGAAAAATTATTCCTTCTTGCAGTTTGATGGCCTCCAGTAATGCTTAAGAAAAATTGTTTTCCATTCCACTGAACTGTAAAATAAACAAAACAAACCCTTCACTAAATGCTCTAAAGGCCAAAGGGTCTCAGTGAATGAACTTCAAATGGCTGCTTTGCTCATCATAGGAAAAATCCATTATGTGATTGTGTTTAGAAATAGTCTAGCATATTTTGGGTGCTATAGCATTTTAAAATAATAAGGTTTGGAAATAAATAATAAACTGGTGAAGAGGCAGAAAGTAAGTTGCTCCCTAAATCTAAATACAAATGTATTTCAATGTCATTTTTCTATATACAGAGAAATGCATAGAAATAAATCAGTTCTATCATTTATAGTGAACGTTATGTTTTCCTGTACTTTTCAGCTTACTTTCATTCCTTTCATGAAAGAGTCTCATGACCTTTTCAGTATTAGCCTCAAGACATAGCTGAGCTATTCTTTTCATATAGAAATCCAAGACCTCAGCTGGCTAGCATGAAAGCTAACTTTGCCAACAAATCTCTAAGAAAACATGTGATAATGTTCATCCAGTTTTTGGGGATATTTTTTCTTTTTACTGAAACTATCAATGCCCCTAAATTTAACAGCTTCCTGTAGTTTTTTAGGTTTAACCAGGGCCCTATGAGACCAAGTATTAATTAACATTCTGTCATGAGTGTTAAAAGCTAACAAAAGTTAGAATATACAGCAGAATCATAAGACTTCTGGTAACAGACTTTCTTTTGCTGTATCTGTTAGAAAAGGTACTGCTGGTGTTTTAGGATACCTAACCTCTTATTCATCACTAGAAAATGAAACTCCTGTGGTATCTGTTCTGTTGTAAGCTCCACTAGGAGATGATTTCCAACCTCTCAGCTGGACTTCCAAGGGTTTCACTGTGAACTTTACTTTTTGTAAGGGATTTCTTTATAACAGACAAACAATTGGGACAGAGATTTTCCTTAGAAAAGAAATATTCTCTGTTTTTGTCAAGGAAATTTCTTCTACTGGTATATTCAAAGCCCTCAGGATTATCTATTAACAATATCAGTAGGAAATTAAATACAGAAGACATGCTTGAAAATTCAGGGACAAACTTCACATAAGACTCTTCAAAAGGGCTTTGGAACAGCATCCAAGAAATCTGCGGGAGCTCTTTAAAGCCTACCCTTGTACCCACCTTCATTTGTAGACATTCAGATCAAAAATCCCTCTGATTTTCATCAGAGCTTCTGTCTCAGCTGCTTAATTGCTTAAACAGGTGCAGCTACTGGAAAAGCCTGTTTGCAGGTCTCCAGGTGTAGCTGCCATCTGAGCACTCCCACTGCAGCTCTTGGTAAGAGCAGGAGCCACACAGGTTTGTAGCTGTGGCAGGATGAGGTATTCAGGGTTGTACATATCCTTTACCACCCACTGTCCATTGTCTTCAAAGAAAACCAGCAGGATGGAAAGGATTTGATCTGTAAGATGCACCCTGGGGAGGAATGCAGACCCGTGCAGATTTTCCTTGCACTTTGGAAGAAGTAGCTATGACACAAATTTCAGGGAAGATTACCCAACACAGACCTTAGAGGGGACCTCTATTAATGGCATTGGACCTTCCACCAATCACACCCTACCCATTACAATATGTTTGTCTTAACATCAGATACTCTGAATAGGTTCCTCAGAAAATTGCCATGAAAACCTCTTGGTTGAAGAAGTGTGAGGTTACCTGTAATTTGATTGGGAATTCCTGCAGTGCAGTATATTCTAGACCCCACAGGGTTCAGAAAACACAAGGTGTCGTTGGTTCATTGTAGCTCAGAAAGTGATAGCCAAGCAGCTGGAGAGGGAGGATAATAAAGGATGACACAACATCATTGTCCAGGCCATTAGAAAATCATTTCATCTAGTATAAGACCAAGAACTATGTGACACAGAAGTGATCAGATGTGGAGGACAATTCAAAATACAAAGGGAATGTGATCCTGAACAGTGATCCAAGTATGACTTTGTTGAAGAAGCCCATCTCACACAGACTGGCATTACCAGCAAAGTGAAACAGAATTTCTTTAGTGTCTAAACCTACCTGACTTGCACTTGGAAACTGCTGAGCTGATATTATCAGGATATGAATGTGACTGCTTCCAGCTCTATGCTATTACATTTGGACATAAGGGTATAGGGAAGTGTGAAGACCTTTAAAACCCCTGCAAAGCAGACAGGTAAAAAATTCCATATGCATTTGCACCATTTCAGGAAAGGAAATGAAATCTTGAAATCAGAGAACAAAGGGAAATAAACTGACTGGAGTGGACTTATAATGAAATTAAATTCAATGGAAAGAAGTCAAAGAAAATTCTGAAATTAAGAGATTGTAATCAAACGTAATGAGATAACATGGAGTTCTCCCCTTTTGCATGACTTTTGTAGCTGAAAAATCCCTGAAGGTCTAAACTTTGTGGTTTTCTCAAGACTAACCTTAAATGTCAGCCTGAACCTAAGCAGAGGTTTAGGTATTTAGGCAAAGCAGCCATTTGCTGAGGTGCCAAGCACATGGGTGGTGCAAAGCAGAAAGGTGTGGAGGCAGCAGCGTTGGGGCAGTGCTGGGCTCCCCTTGGCGTGCCTCTTGTACTTGCAGTGTCCCTGGAGCTCTGGGCTGTGTGGTTTTCTCAACCCTAAGCATAACCATGACCCCAAGCAGAGAAGTACAAACAGCATTTGGCTGAGGCTGGTGCTGAGCAGAAAGGGGTGGAGGGAGGCATGGTGGGGCAGTGGGGTGTTCCTTCTTCTAAATGAAATGGACAGAAACCTTCAAAAATGATACTCACTGAAATCTCAAAATCAGGGAATGAAGTCAAGCAAAGAGACAGGAGAAGAAATTGATGAAATGAAATGCTAAAAAATAAAAAAAAAAAAAAAAAAATTCTGAAGCAAAGTGAAAAAAATAAAATGGCATGGGATGAGATGAAGTGCAGGGAAATGGACCAAACCTTGTCAAATTGATCCTCATTGAAATTGCAAAATTTCATTTCCTTTTGTGAAATGAAGCACCTGAAGTAAGTGTCATCAAATAAATTGTCAATAATGTCAAAGCCACACATCCTACTCTTGCAGTCTTTCCTGTACCAGTAGCACTATTCAAACAGCTTTTGAACTTGCAATACAATCTTCCTAACATTCAAGTAAATAAAGCCACACCCAACAATGTTGTTCTTTCTTGACTTATCAGAGGAATTTCTGTTCTGTACTAGCAGATATTAAGTTTTTCTATCACTCAAAGTAAACTTCTGCTAATTCCAGAAAGCTCAGTTTCTGAAGGGAAAAGAAAAGAAGCAAAAACTCCACACTTTTCTCTCTGGCATAGAAGTATTTCTACAAATATATTTAGCTGCTATATATAATATTTAGAATTGTTACTAACTCTGAAAACTCTGATAATTCCCACAGAAATAACATGTCTGTCATGTTTTTCTCTTGGGTTATGGTGCCATTTGCCAACGAGGGGAGACCTTTAAAAAGAAAAGAGCTATTCAAGATTTTTCTTTCAGTACTCCCACAGAAGTCAAGACCTGAGCAGCTTCTTAAATGTTGACAGAAGGCAGGATAGGACCAGTTAACACTTCAGCACTTTTTTAATACACTTTTGACCTACAAGCTTGATGTGGAACCCAGAATAGGATTTATACCCACTCAGTACCAATTCAGTGATAGGGATATTAGAAGTAAGACCTCACCAACAGTTCCACAAGAAACTTCACAACTAAACCAAACACATTCAGACAACATTCAACGTCCTGATGGACTATGGATTTATTATTAAAATTAAAGAGACAGTCCTATATGGCCTACAGCTCTATCAGTATAGTAACCTGTAGCAGGATATAGGCAGGATTTGGGATATAGGTTGATAGATTACAACCATCCATTCTATTCAGACTTGAGAAACAGTTAGAAACACTTATGACTTTGCTCAAGGTTAATTTCCTGTGTCTACACCATTTCAGAGAGAAATTGTCAGTGGAGCTGCAGTATCCAGCCTTGAGATTTAAGCACCATGTATTTTAAAAGTATAGAAGGTGCCTTAACAGCCCAAATGATAGAATCTACCTCCACCCAGAGCCTGCAAGCAGAGGGGGTACTTAAGAGTGGTTGTGTGAGGTGACAAGAGGTAAGCCTCACTAGGCACTTAGGGCTGTTAATGGAAGAGCAACATTGAAATTCTTTTACACACCTGACCTGCAACCAGCTCATGATTCCTATTAATCACAGAGTATTCTGATTTGGAAGGGACCCACAAGGATCATGAAGTTAAATTCTTAAGTGAGTGGCCCATAAAGGGCATCAAAACCATGACTTTGGCATCATTAGCACTGTCCTCTAACCAATCATCCCTGTGGCCCAACTTTGGGGTCTGATGTGGACCTGAAAATTCAGGACATAAATTCCACACAGACAGAAACCTAGAGGGCACAGAGAGGATGACATATCCCAAAAAGACAATCTTATTGGTATTTGAAACTTTCTATAGCAGTCTGATCTTTGATCCATAGTTGCCTGCGTTGGGCATTAAATTTAAAGAGTGAAGGTTTGTTTTGTTTTGTTTTGTTTTCCGCTACTAATTGCTTGGCAAAGGGAAAGGAAGTGAAAAAGATTTTTGAAAGTTGTGTATTTTCTACTGAGTTCATAGTACAGCCTGTGAGTTCTACTAGCATTAAACATTAAGGTTTCAATTTTAGAGCTCTCTGTACTTGTGCCTCATTTTCTTGCATTATTAAGAGTATCTGAAAGTCTCTACAGCATACATACAAGCATATGAATTTTCACACATTCAAATAAATGATGCAAAATGAGGAAATATCTACAAAAGTAATCAGGAAATCAGTTTGTAATCTTACACTTAAGCAGCTTTGTTACTTGAGTCAAAATATTTAGAACACTGAAAGGAATATCTCTGTATAAAGTACATAAGGTTTGTTTGTTTCTTATGAGAAAAGAAAAAGCCTTTACCATAGGCTTCATAATAGGTTAAGACAAAGTAATAGCCATTATCTTCTCAAAATTTAAAAAGTTGTTTAATATTATTTTACCAGTCCTGCTGGAAGAAAAAAAAAAGTGCAGTTAAATCAGAATCAGGTCTCTATGCAGAAATCTGGAAGAAAAGTGGTTCTAATACTTAATAGGTTGCTTTTGTTGGGCATATTGTATCCCTGGTCAGTTTTGCATTTATGGCTCAGTACTAGTGAAACATTTTATTTTCACATCTTAAAAGATCATTTCAGGGCTGAACAAACACAGCAGATTCAGCAGCAGCTGGAATACAACTACTACTGTTCACCCTTTGGAAAGTTTATGAAAGAGCTGACATGGTTCTGAAATATTAAAAGGACTTCTGAAACTCAGAGAGAAAACAGCAATATAAAATCAAGGGTCTGGTCTGGCTGAGTGGATAAAGTGCCATCTTTTGATACTGGGGACCTAAATCTTTCAAGTCAATATGTGGTATAGAATGGCTTTTATGGTCATTGGCAAGTGGCTGTGAATTCATATCAACAAAAGTAACATAATTCAAACCAAGAGAGAGGAAGAAATCAAAGTGTAACAAGGCTTGTGTTGTAAAAAGGCACAGGCACTCACTTGGAAACAGCCTTGAACAGTAACACCTGACCCAAATGCTCTGGCTCCTGGGAGAGTTCAGATCACAATTTGCATTGGGACATTTCAGCTCCCCTTAACTCTGTACATCTTACACATTTTACACTTTACAGGGTTCCATATCTGATATGGCCTCACCAATGTGGCATCAGAATACCTCAAATTTTGATGCATTTATTTTTAACCCTGTGGAGTAAAGAATACTTGGGCAGAGACATCACTTTCATTTACACAGACAACTTGTACCCAGAATATCAAGAATGTTAAAACATGCTGGCACTAAAGCAGGAAAATCATCAGTCCATAAAGTTTGAATTTCAGCATAGTAGCTCTGGCAGTCCTTGGGAAGTAGGCCAGCATCCCAGATCCACCTCAGGGCATGCCAGCTCATCTCATGTATGTGTTCCAGGCTCAGCCCTAAGAGAAGGCAACTTGATTCAGGCAGAGGTAAAAATCACAAAAGAAAATCACTGTCTCCCTCAAGCCCTCACCTCCCTCAGGCACATCTTTAAACATCTCTCCAAATTTTCATTGCAAGAACTTGTACAATGCCTTTGCAATATTCCTGTTTCATGCCTGATACCTTTGGGTATTTTTACAATTTATCAGGGGAAAAAAGGGCTGGTTGCTCCAACAGTTCAACAGTTATTCCCATGTGAAGTGGGAGAAGGGAAGTGCTATTTAAAATTATTTTCTCTTCTCACCTGCTACAACTGAACAGGCAGCTACCAGGCAAAAAAAACCTCTCAGAACTGGATTTTTCCATGCTTCTAAATTAATATAATTCCATACAAAATGCAAATCTGATTTGAGTCATCCCACACTAAGTTTATATCTTAAAGACATGTCCCAGAACACATGTATGTTGTCCTATATTACAAGGATTTTTTTTCATCCCAGTGTGAAAGATCATCTGGTCTGCTCACAAATAATATTAATTCTTTTTCCTTCTTATTTTAAAGGAGGTAGATGTAATGAATTTTTTTCTTTACTTTACTTTTCTGTCATGAAAATTTCCTTCAAATGTCAGAGAGCACCTTCTGTGGTTCAGTTCTATGACACACCCAATATCATAGTGGGCAAAAATAAGTTTCATCAGTCCCAGCAAACAATCTCCCCACTGTAAAAGTTACTGTTTGTGGTCATTAAAAAAAAAAAAAAGATAAGTAATATTCCCCTTTTACACAAATTTTAAAAAAAATATTTGTATAAGATGATCTTTTCTTCCACCTAATATTCCAAACCTTTTATAAATCTAACTATACTTTGGGTACTACAAAAACTTCTAACAATGAATTCCAGAGTTGAAATGTGCTGTGTGAGAAAAGTGCTTCCTTACTTTTACCTTAAGCTAGCAGCATGATAATTTCCTCAATTGGCCCTCAGTTCTTCAAACATTGTTAATAGAAAACATTGCAGTCCATCTACTTTTTTATTTGATATACTCTATAATTTTGTTCCTCAGTCATTTTTTCTCCCTGAAGACCCACAATTCTAGCCTAATTGCTCTTCACACAAAAACTTCATATCTAATCCTTGCTGCCTTTGTCTGTTTCAACAATTTCTCTGTTTGAAAAAGGGAAGACAGAACTTCATACAGTATTCAGGACACAAGTTGATCCTGGTTTTATATAGAAGAAAAGTTATGTCAGCTATTCTGTTACTGATGCTTTCTTTGTTGCTCCTATGATCTTCAGCTTTCACTGAGCACCACTTGGCACTCAGCTAACCATAATAATTCTAAACGTCTTTCCAAAGTATTTATACCTCATTTAGGATCCCAAAGCTGAGTAAAAATAATTAGGATTATGCTTTCTATTTTATGCATCTATTACTTTTCACTTATCAGCACTGAATTTTGTCTCCCATTTTATCTCTGACCACTCAAAATCACAAGTTCAATTCATCCTTTTGTTGTCAGTGTTCATTTCTGTCACTTTGAAGAATTCTGTAGTATCAGCAAGCTTTGTCACCTCGTTAAGCTCTTGCTTTTCCAAATAATTTGTAACTGTGATGAAAAGTGCAGATCTTATGAAGCTCCCCTCTTCATCTGTACTGGCAATTTCTTTGCATTGTAAAAGCTGTTTAATTATCCTTACTCTATACTGCCCATCTTTTCACCTAGTCCTTTTCTCCAGAAACTCAGTTGCTCTTGGACACAGTTGACAAGAAATTCACACAGCATTCCAGGTCCATTCCCTCAGATGCAAAGGAGTTGAATGGAGGTGTTTTTATTTCAGGGAAAAGCCACTCCTCTGACCTCCCAGACAGCAGAAGCAGAGCAGCAAAGTGAACCCACATCTTCTGTCTGGTCTGCCTCCTTCCCATACCAGTGCTGTTGAACACAGCCAGGACACACTCATACTGGGCTCATGCATTCCCAATATTTCCCAGAGAAAGGGAGCAGGAATGTGCACCTCAAAACAGCCACCAGTCAGCATCACCAGTCACTGCTCAACCACTTGGCTATCAATTCCCATGTTTTCTCCACAGGCTTCCAGTATACCAGAAAACCCTTGATAGTCTTCACTGCATGTCTTAAATGTCTATACAGTTTCTATTTAAACTATTTTTCTTTTTCTAGTCTGAATTACATACACAGCACAGAGATATAGTAGCTGAATTAATATTTTTTCGCTTTATGGGACAGCTACTTTTCCTTTTTCTCTGGTCTAAACTCCTCCTTCACTACTGCCTCTCCTTGCATTTTCTACAAGGAAATACTTAGTTTAACAAGCCAAGCAAATTGTCTTGCAAATTTGGATGAGCCCATCCAAAATCAGAAAGAAAGACTTGTATATAAAGAACCCCTAACGCTTAGTAAATCAGCACTTTCCTTCATCATATATTTTCAATTCCTAATCAAAAGGAGCATTTTACCTTGGTGAATCAAAGCATATCTATGCCTTCTCCAGCTCTTCTTTATAGCTACACCATTTCAGCAATTCCCGTTTTCTCTAACCATGTTGAGGGTATGAAGAAACATTAAAACTTAGTGTTGTGTCAAGGTTGTGCAGGTGTATTAACTTCTTTGGCTTTCATGCTGACTCTGCAGTGACAAAAATAAGACAAACCAGTGGGTAAAAACTACACAGAGATATAAGAACCAATCTGCTTCTTCCTTACTCATCTCTGTCTTCATGGTACTGAAAATCTCACTGGTTCAGCTCAGGGAAAGAAATCTTTCCATAATCCTACAAGAGTTTACAATCTACCACACAAATCAAAGTAATACAGTAATCAGCAGATAAGCACAATAACACATGTGGAGTTAAATGAAGTCTCTTGTTCTCTCATGGGGAGGAAGAAAGAGACTTATTTGTTCAATATACCATTATAAAATTATCTAGTTTTAGGAAGAAAAAAACCACAGAGAGCACATTTTAAATTCTTGTATTTTGCCTTTTCAGTTTTTTGGCAAAACTTATTGATGAATAATTTAAGATTGTTTCTTAGCTATTCTCCACTATCTATAAAAATGTAATCTGACTTAATTATGTGTCATCACAGCAGTAATAGTAAAAGAAATCCACTCCAGGGATGAGTAGAGCATATAGTGTCTTATGAAAAGTCCAAAAGACATTATTTTAATTTATACAAAGTGGATTTTAGCACTTGAAACACTTTTATTCATAAAATTGTTTCCAGGCATTTCAGAGGCCTCCTACCAGTAAGGGGAGTTGCACAGCAGATGAATACAAAGGGTAGTGGCAGCCTTGGTTAAAGGCTGTCAGGTTGATTGTGAGGCTTTTGTGCACTCATTCAAGAAGTTAAGATTGTTAAGGAATATTTTATGCACCAGAAACAGAGGAGATGATGGAAAACTTCTATTAACCCCAGGCAAATCTGTTGAGTTGACCCCTATCCATGTCATGTCAACAAATCCATACTGCACAAGTAATTAAAAAACAAAATTAGCAACAGATTTTGCCGTTGTTTCTTCAGCCAAGTGGAGAAACTTGTAGCGACCATTTCAAATGAGATCACACCAAGACAGCATGTAAAGTTATCTCCTAAACTTAAATTCATGTACACATTTTCATCAGAGGCACAGTAGGTTGGGTACATACACAGTGACTCAGAGGTATTAAGTCATAAACAGTACAGCCAAGGGCAGTAAACACTCCATCAACTTGGACAGAGGATAGAGTTTTTATTTTGTTAAGGTACAGTAGCACATATCATCAAACAGACATTCTGTTGCCAAATGATAATAATTGCCATGGCTGAAACTAAAAATTATGTGACTGAGAGAAATGAGCAACCTCAAAGAATAAAACCAGCAGCTTTCCTGCTCTACATGCAGAACCTTTTCTCTGTGAAAACTCCAGTACTCCACTAAAAAAAGGCATATTCAGAAAAATTTGCATTATAGTAATACAACCTTTATATCCAGGTCACAGATGCCTAGGGAGTTCACTGCATCTCCTGGTGGAGAAGACACTCACAGCCAGGTAACAAAGATGGCCATACTGGGAAAAAACAGAAGTTTAACAATCAGAAAATAACCCAGCTCATTATCTGCAATTGCTTCTGTCCTCAGAGACTTCATACAAAATAGCTGTTTTACAGCACCTATTCTGAGATGCAATTTCTAAAACACAGAAGGATAAAACTTCAAATATTAGTGCAGGAAAACACAGTTTATATATAACATATGTTAATTATTGCTTGTACTTCCTAGAACTACCATGATTTGTTTCAAAGAGAATCCACACAGTTATCTTTCCCTTGTTAGACCTTTTATCCTGTGAGTTTATACCAGATATCCATTGCTCAATGGGCTGCAGTTACTGCAAAAGGGCCTGAATTATGTTCAGCAATTTAAAGTTACTTTAAAAAGTTCAAATGGACCAAGCTAAAAAGTGACGCTCAGCTTTAAAAAATCAACAAGAGTTTGGGGCAATCTATTAAAACCCTTTATGCCTTGTGTTCAATAGGAGAAATTATCAGAACCTTCTGAAGGCAAACAGCAAGACAATGCAATTGGCAACTGTGACCCAGCCTCTGTAATCACTCTGGGACAGAGACTTAGTACCAGTTCTCTTCACTGAAGGGCTTTTTGAAGACCTTCAAGTTTTGTCACTTAATACTTGCCAGCCATGGCTTTCTCTTCTTCTTCTCATTTCAGAGAAAAGACAGATTCTTGCTATTCTTTTGTCATGGTTAAATAATGAAGGTACTGGGCTGCCTATTCATGTCACAGTCTCAATAACAGTATTTGCATTATTTCTTCTTCTGGCAACACATGCAACATAAGAAATACTATTTTAATATAGATTAAAAGCTGGTTTCATCTAAACTGAAATCCCTTTGCATCGTCTGTCCCAATCAATAATACTTCAGGAGGTTTACAAGCAGATTTCTGTTGAGATAACAGTTGCAGGGAAAAACTTGTAGATGTTTTCATGACATTGAAGTTAGTTCAAACTACAATAAAAACTTGCTTTGTATTATGACAAAATCAATTCACTGCAAACAACATGTGACACATATGTGAAATCTGTTTACATACCATTTCCTTAGCGTTATCAGGCTTCCACACATTCTGAAGAAAAGCGGGAAATTGTAAAGTATAAGACACTTCAAGTTTTGGATGGCTCATTTTCTTTCCTTTTTTTTTTTTTTGGTTCAGAAAAGGTGTCTTTCTAAATACTCAAAGGGCAGAATGAATGTAACTATGTTAATTGCATTGTTGGTTTCATTGCATATCACAGGAGAACAAGGAGAAGATAAAAATGGCATAAAACAATGGAACCAGGGAGAGAGACAAAAAAAGGAAAGTACCATGACAGTCTGAAAGAGCTGCCATTGCAGAAGGAAACAATCCAGTGACAAGTTGATGCCAGAAAGAAACAGAAATGAGTGGGCTGAATTGAGGGGCATCCTTTGTACATTTAGCAATGCAGAGTTCAGCTGAAGCAAATTGAGTGCAGGCTGTAATGTCAGAGCCATGCACAGAAAAAAAAATGTTTCAAATGCACAGTAGTGTTCTGTAGGCTCACAATCCTCTTTTATTTCTCCACTTTCAGCTTTGATTCCCCCTTTACTGTTTGTTTATTTAACTGACATGAATGTGGAAGTGGGGCTAATAGGAAGCTAATTTTGTCTGGAGTGTTTATAAAATGCAAGATTTCTGAAAGAATTGACATTTCTAGTAGGATTTAGTGCTTTCTCTTTAACCCCATTCTATGCTGTAGGTTGGATGTCAATAGGGTGCTAGACAAGTAATATCTTGGGCATCTAATTTGGACACCCAATTTTAAGGAACAAGAACTTTTTTTGCAGACCTTCAATGGGATGTTTTTTTCTCTAGACTGCTAAAATCAAAGACTGGCACAACACATGGACAAGTCAAGCAGAACAAGTGTTGGCTATTTGTTAAGTAGTATTCTGGCATGTTTTATGGGGAAAATCAGCATTCCCAAAAAGAATGAACACTCATTTCATATATTCTAAAACATGCAGTAACCTGTATAAAATTTGTATTTGATTACATGATTTTTTTCACAAAATATCATTCAGGTCAAGAAACAAACATGAAAGAACAGGACTCTGGCAGCACAATTCTGGTTTGTTACATCAGACAACATGCAGATATAATTTATTAGAAATTGATGCACGTCGCATTTGCAGCATCTTTCTAGGGCTTTAGGAATTTCAGGGCACAATTAACACAGGCCATCAAAACCTCCCACGGCTAAATGTATGGATCAGATGTTCCTAAACTCTCTGCCAATAGGATCACTATTGTTAAAAAAGTTTTAAGGAATTAATGTGGTTGCTCAGATTCCCACAAGGAACTGACAAAGGCTCATTACTAGTTGATGGGAGATTAATGTTGTGGAAAGAGAAGACTTCATGGAATTATTTATTAGCTTGCATGAGACATCTCTGAGATGGAATGAGAATACAAAAGGGGTTAAAGACTGCTGCAAAGTCTCCTACTGAGATAACTTTTTATACAAAAGGGTAAGTGCTGAATAGCTTTCAAGCACTGCCTCACCTGACAAGGTTGGAAAAGTAGGTATTATCTGAAAGCAGACCATACTTTTCAGAAGGAAGGAGGATGATTCTCTTTTGGCTTGCAAATGTCTACCTATCAGACAGGAGGGGATTTAAATGGGAGGGTTCATCTGTCTGCTGCTGAGACAGACTTACTGGGAACAATTTTAACAGAGAGCAAAAAATATTCTGTGAAGAGGATAGATAAAATAGCAGAAGTTCATCTTTTTTCCATTATAGAAAGTCTCATATCCTTGTCTTTCTTATTGCACCTCCATGGGGAAAAAAGGGGGAAAAAAAATCTGAAGACAATTCTTCATCATCATCATCAATATGCTAATAGACCAAACTTATATCTGCCTGAAAAACTCATGACTATTGTCTGTTTTAGGTGTAGCCCCTTGGGGAGGCCTCGTCTGCCCTCAGTGTACCTGAAGGCCCTTCATTAAATATATTCACTTTTATCCTTTTAGCTTTGGCTTCTGTTTCTAGGTAAGCCCAAAGCAGGCACTATGTGCACATGTGTACAGCATCCACCTTAACTCCCCTGAAATGCAGATTCATAGCTTGTTACAGTGTAGTTAATAAAATACTAAGAGCAACTATGTTCAGTATAATGAAAGCTACCACCAGAACGCAGGAGTGAAAAACATCAAGAAAAGGAGAGGAAGAGAAGAAAATCAGGCTGGAAGAAAAAGATTATTCCTATACAAAATATATCTGAGGCTTTGTCTGCAAAAAACTCAGGAAATAAAAAACATTAGTAAAGATGTGAAGCTAAAATTGATTCGCTAAATCTCGCAAACCTTGTGTAGACACATTTGTTCAAAGTTGAAGTAGCTAAATTTGACTTAGCTTAATTCATTTATAGTATGTATTAAATTAAACAAAATTAAGGTCTTCTAACAAGGCTGTCAACACAGGGATTTAATGCAGCTGAAGTGTGAACTTTAACATTTAATTTGTATTGACTTTCCTAAATGTCCCAATGCAGAAGAGCCCTATTAGCTTCCACTGTAGCAAAAATTAAAAACAGAAAACAGGCAATGGATGCTAGCCAGGTAATGGTAAAAAGTAATTAAATGAAGACAAAGAATCTTTCCAGAAGGAATTATGAGAAGCCACAGATTCTGGCCAGGAGGTGATCAAAGCCATTTACCAGCATGCAGACAAAGAGCCAGGAACAGATGAAGAGTAATCATAAAATGGATCAAATACTGTCAGTTAGAGATTGGCATTGCATAAGATCTGGAGCATACAAAAAGATACAGAATTACTGTTTTTAAATGACCAGATGGAACTGGCAAAAAGACAGAGAAAAAAAGGCAGTTAGACCATTACAGAGTCATAGAAATGGATGAAGTTTTTAAAACCAGAAGAGTCTCTCTTAGCTTTAGAAAGGAAACTACTAGCCTTTAGAGATGCAGAAGGGCCCAAATTGGAAGGCCAATTACTCTGGTTGCAAGTAATAATGATTATGAGGACTTTCACCTATATTTCACACCACAATGAAAAGACACTGGGACTCATCATACCTGCTCAGGTAACTCAGCTATAAGGGAATTATACCTGTAAGGGAAATGGTGACTGAGCCATGTAGTGCTTGTTACCTACTTCTAACAAGCAATAGATTGTTGTGATTTACAAAGATTCCAAAGTAAAAGAAAATTTTAACCAACCTAATCATACAGCTTTGACTTCTAGAATAGTTCTCTGCACCTGCACAGAAAGACTCTTTAGAAAAAGTTACAGCTTTACTTGCTCCCCAGAGGGGTCACACGGACTGAACAGTGAAACTACAGCTCCAGTGAAGAGCTTTGCTATCATTCCATGCTGCCCCTTTTTGCAAATGGCACAGGGAAAGATGGAAAAGTCAGCTGACACACAGGGGTGCCCTTTCTATGACACTCATCTTTCTTTTGTGTACCAAAGACTTCTAAAAAGACTTTTTTTCCAACCTTAGAAGCCAAGCAGGACAACTGCCTTTGTCTCCAGGGTGAAATACTTCTTTGAAAAAAAGAACAATTTGATCCTTTTTTTTCCTCACAAATTTCTGAAGCTGAAACAAAGCAATGAATCAAGCAGAGCTAAATAAAGTAAATTAGCAGGTTTCAATAAAGCACCTGCCTGCTCCTTGTTACCTCACATGCTTAGGTCCAGAGCAACAGAAGAACCAAGGCAAGCTCAGCCTTGATATTCCTTGGTAGCAGAGCACAGCAAGATATACAAAAACATCAGACTTGAGTGAAATGATAGAGGAGCCTACACTGGTAAATTGAACAGTGGATAAGATCAAATATGAAGAAAATTAGCTTAAATGAGTTCTTAATGTTTGGGTTAAAATTACCCCAGAAGAGTGCAGCACAGACAAAATCTGAGAAAAGCTAAATTTGGCCTCTCTGTCCAAGACAGTTTAGCCTATGTCCTCAGTTTAGCTAAGAGCTTGGTTTGCCATTTATAAAGCATAGGCTATATGTAAATATATTTTCTTTACCCAGCCCTAGATGGTGAGAAGAAAGTGCAGTTTGTAACCCAATTTATGCCAGTACCTGCTCTTAGAGCCCTCATCTGTTACCTTGCTAAAATTTCACACTTCAAAGTAGGGACTAAATCTAACCATATGCGATGCAGCCTTGCCTAAATTAATTTACAGCAAAAAGACTTATTTATTTCCTGCCCTTTGTATAATCTGATTGGCTTCTGTGACAGCTGTAAAAGGAAAGCTGCTAAGAGAGACAATCACATCCGACAAAGAACATGCTAATGAAATCAGGCTTTCTAAAGGGAAGTGATTTTGACAGATTAGAAATTATAGCTTTGTATGGATACTACCCAAGTTGTCAGCCCCTCTTCCCACAGTAGCAGCAGGCTCTGTTCAATTTGAGGAACACTCTGTCTGCTCATCATGTTACATAAAATCAAACTCTTGCTGTATCTGGGTGATTTCCTATAGTGAAAAACTCAGAAACAGAAGGTAAAAATCCCCCATTTGGCATCTTAATCTTCTATTAATGATGCAACCTGTACTGTACCATCTGAAAAACATGAATCAACACTGAGCCCACCCTTCCACAAATAGAACTCTCTACCCTATAATGTGGTGATCTTTCTCTTTCTAATTGCATCTTACAGATTTTTTAAAGGCACTTTAGTCCTTAAGTGTAAAATTTGCATCCAAACTACTGTACAAAGAAACACTAACAATGATTTTGAAGCAATTCCTGCTAAAAAAGAGCACAGACTTCTGATCACACATCATCAGAGAAGATGGAAGTGTTCATGGCACATTTTTCTTATCTCATTAGCAACCATTAGAAACCCTCAGGGGGAACATAATGACCAGTGGAAAAAGGGCAGAGCAGACTTCAGTGAACAAAACAGATGTTTAGTGCATATAGATATTATCCAACACCAGCATCAAACTAGAGAGTTTGGCCATTTAGGGCATCTCCTAGGAAACCATCAGATAACATTAAAAGATATTGACTAACATAAAAGGAGCTGCAGGGGAAACGGTGCATATTTGATAGAAATGGGATGTGCTTCTAAATACAATAGTTCTAATTTCTGCTGAGGAAAAAAAAATCTTTTTGTAGATGCATATTTTGATTTTGGTTAAAGGTCTTAAAATTTGCTGTACATTACTGTAGCTCCATATTGCAGTCTTTAAGTAAGCAAGTTATAAAATGCACTGCAAAAGCAAATCACAAAGTGAGAGAATATAAAAATATATCTTAAATATGTTGCAACTTGTACAGCACGAAACATTGTTTTGTTGTTCTTGTTATTATCTTCTTTTCTCTGCCAGTTCTTTCTGGATGAAATTTTCCATGTAGTCTGAGACCTATAAAACTGGCAAAGGTATTGGGCACTTCATTTCCTTTATGGTCCTTTGAGGAAAACTTCTTCTGCACATTACACCAAAAAAAGCCACTGTAATTGACCTGGACCGACTGGCAGTGTGTCCATCACACCATGTGAAGTATTCTTGCTCATAACTGCAGCATTTCACCGCTGTGTTTTGTCCAGGAAGAGAAGGCAGTTGATTCACTGACATTTTCCTTTCCTCCATCCCATTTTGTGTCTGATCAACAATGTTTATTGCCTGGTAGTTTCTTTTTGCAGTGCTAAGGACAGCTTTTCCACTGTGATTATCTTTTTGCCCTCTCTGCAGTCAGCGAGTAGAAAGGTTAGCTTGGAATTTTGCTAATGAGAACTTTGCTGATCTGTTCAAGTTGGCTGATACGCCTTTTGGGCATGACCAATCAGAGCATAAAGTGTCAGGAGATTTGCTGCTCTCTACAGCCCTGGCAAATGTCTTCCTGCAGTCTATCAGAGCATTAATTCTTTGCCCAGTTCTCTATAAATGGCAAGGGATAGTGGCACATGCTCACCTCTACATAAATCGCAAACTACCCATGCATGCCATGGTGTTAAGCTTGGTGGAGAGTTGGGCAGAACTGAGGAACAAAAATGAAACCATTGTTGAAAAAAATCTACCCTCTTAATTCTATAAACTGTATGGCTGTCCCAGCGTTCCTTAGCTCCCGTAAGATATTCCTGTGTACAGCCTGTGTTTTCCATTAGTGTGCAGAGTATCAGCACAGCGCCAACACCCTGCGTAGCTGTGCCTGTTTTGGGAGGTGATTGTCATATGGTTAACTCAGGGATCAGAGATTTATGAAAGGACAAAGATCTGACGTCTTCTAATTTAACCCAAGAGACTCTGTTTTATAACAGACAAGCTATCAAAAAACCTCTGTGAAACGTAAACCTTGCTGAACTTCTTTTGATGTTTGTATTTTATTTTCCAGATGGAGCATTGCCAAATAACAGCTGCATAGACAGTTAAGATAATTTACAGAACGGCAAAGAGTTTGATTGATCAGCTCAGATGTCAGCAATTTTGTAATATGCTTGGATACCAAAGGAGCAGAGCAGGTTGGGAAATGCAAAGGGCAAAAAGTATTGTGCATTCTGATTGTGTCCTTCACATAAAATTACAAACATTTTCAACAACAAAGTAATTCACTTCGTCCAATAGACTGCCCGCAAGTTCAGGGCAATAAAAATGAAGAGCATCTTTAGCTGACAATTTAAGCTCAAATCATTTTTGACTGGCAAGGTGTGGTATCATCCAGAAGAATTGATGCTATAGCTGTAGCTTCAAATTACGGGGTTATGGTGCGTCTACTCAACATGCAGCTCTGATCAGTGGAGGTAAGGGGAGGGATAGGAATGAAATGGATAGCAGCAAACACTTTCAGTAAGCTCTATAGTTAATTAAGGATAAGAATTTCTATACACATTTCTATTTGAGAAGAACTCAGAATAAAAATTGAAATGGAAGATTTTGACTGACGTTGAATACATATTGAAATTCTCATTTCAGGCACCATTTTCCTATTCAATCTCCTGCATGAATTTTTTGAGAGGTCTGGGGGAAAATGCATCTCCCTTTCAGCAAAGGAAATTTTAAACAATTTTCTAAAAATGGTGGTTTACTGAAATTACATGTCTCAGTTATGCCAACCCATTCCACACCCTATCCAAATATAATTCAAGGAAGGTTGTTGTGTCAGCAGTTGTCAGTCTTTGTTAGCAAATGTCAGGGCTGAGATAACCACTAATGTCCTTCTCTAGCTGATGAGTTTAAAGGTCATTAAAGCAGGGACTAAACTCAGTATTTTTTAAATGAAAAACAAAACTTCATCCTAGGTTTTCCTTGAGCAGCAGAACTGTTAGCACATTTTGTAATGGGATTCTCACCCCAACAAAGCTAAATAATAGTCCAATAACTGTAACCTAGAAATCCATCCAGTTGTAAGAATTAATTCAATATTACAATAAATCAAGCAAAAAGAACTACATTGAAAAATCCCAAGTAGTTTAAATAGAAATGGTCCACTAACACTGGAATATATATCTAACACAAGTTAGAAACATGTGAGATTAGAAACCCCTGTGTCAAGATGGATGAGCTAAAAGTTAGACCTAAGAGGTAACAGACTGTGGTTAGTCCACCCAGAAACTACCTTTTATCATTTTCAAGAGAAGGTTTGTGGACTAAAATCATCGAATATACAGCCTCTAAAATTATTGCTTCACATCACAAAACCTGGTCATAACTGATAATCTTTACTCACTGGGAGACTCGTTTCAACACAAATGACCCCTACTGGATCAGCAGGAACACCAGAATGATACATACAGAAATACATTTTGTGTTATACCCTGAGAACATTGATATTTGCTTTTTCACAGTTACTATTGGAATGATTGTATTGCTTCTCCAAGTGATGTGTCCCTTACATCAAAAAGAAGAAAAAATTCACAGTGACTACCTCAAGATTCAACATCAGTAATTTCTCTTTAACTGAGTATCTTTTAGAAAGGTATGCACAGAGTAGATTAAACAGGTCAATGGTTACATAATAGCATAATTTCTTTTTGCTTATTTCTTCCACTGTGCATTTTAATTAGGTCTTTTCTATTCTTAAAGTGCATTTCTTTTCTTTAGTATTAATTTTTCTTGCATATGCGCAAGATATGGAGGTTGAAGGACTCCTCATCATAAATCCCTTATCAGGTTTAATAGTTTAATGCTGCACAGTAACAAGGTTGTGTTAAGGCAATTGACCCTTCAGATCAGCTGATTCCATGGAAATTAGAGCCTCCCACATGTCTCACCTAAGCACAGCCACCTCAAAAATAGGCATTGATTCTGGAGTGTTGGGACCCCTCTAGAGTGAATAGCAAGAAACTGGCACAATTTATCTTAGAATACTTATCTCAGGATAGGGTCGATTGCCCTCTGCACTGCCTACATCTCTCCATTGACATTTCTGGAAGCTTAGGAGAATTCACTTAGAGAAGACATCTAACTTTTAGACTTTTATGGTTAATCGAGGTGAATCCTTGCTGGATGTCGATGTAGGATTGCTACAATGCTGGCTGTCTTATCCGAAATGCCACCTCCATCTTCATTGTCATAGATGGCTCTGACTGTAAAGTGTTGATCTAAAGATACAGCAGATTGGGATGAGTTTCCTTTGTAATGGGGATTTCCCTGAGAGATGCTGTGATTACTGTATCTACACAAGTAGTGTCAAAGATACACTTGTGCAGTATTAACAGGAGATTTACTCAGAGTATCTTCTAAAAATACATCTATTCACTGTTCAGCATTATCATCACTACGTTCCAGAGCTTGGCATTTTTATTGTATTAATGTTTCTATTTTCTCTGTTATATTTCTCCTCATAAACAAACTACCAGCCAAATGCTTTCTGGCTGATTGCACCAGAGCTTGACTATGTCTGGCTGTTAATCACAGTTTCCCCATCTCTCTGAAAACATCCTTGGTCTTCTGGGTAACACGAGCCCTGTGGCAGGCTAGCTCATGCTGAGGAAAGGTCGGCAGACTGTGGGAGCAAAGCACAAGGAAAGCAAAGCCCAGTGCTCAGCTGAGAGCTGAGAAGTTGCCAGGAGGCTCATGCAGAGAAGCCCCTGCCTTCCACAGTACGCTGAGCCGAGGTCTCGGGATTTTTAAACCTTCAGATTTCCAGACATTCTCACTTTGAATAGCAAATGAGAATCAATTTAGCTGTCAGCTGGAGTAAGCACTCGATGTGTGGGACAAATTGGGATTCAGTTTGAGGCCAAGGGGTGGGAGGCAGCTGCCTGAGATGACTTCAGAAGACAACTGCATAAATAATTCCAAGCTCTTTTTCCCTACCATATTTCTGGGTTTCCCACAGAAGTCATTAAGGCAACTTGGACATCTCTCACAAGGCCAGACCAATCTACAAGGGGGTGAAAAACTGAGAGATATAACACCCGAAGAAGACAAGGGGTCTAGATTATCTTTATGGGCAGATAGGACAAGGGGGAACAGGTTTAAAACAAAAGAGGAGAGATTTAGGTTAGATATTAGGGTGAAATTATTTACTGTGAGAGGGCTGAGGCACAGATAAAGTTGTCTAAAGTAGCTGTGAGTGCCTTATCCCTGAAAGTATTCAAGGCTAGGTTGGATGTGGCTTTGAGGAACCTGGTCAGGGGGAAGGCATCCTGGCCCATGGAGGGGATTAGAATTCAATAATTTTTAAGGTCCCTTCCAACTCAAACCATTCTATAATTCTATGGTTGTATGAATTGTAAGATTCTGCTGAAGAAGAATCCTTTCTCTGTTCTGCAGCATCTTGTGCTCCATTAACCAGCTCTGGCTGCAGTAAATCCACTCAGCTCCAGCAAGACTTTTGCAACAGCCAAGCCCCAGCAGTACCACAGGGATAAAGAAACTGTCAGAAAGCCATTTGGATGGCCAACACTTCATCCTCTGACACAATACAGTTGTAAGTTATACAGGAATTTCACAGTGTGTAGTGGTAAAATGCACAAGGTAAAAACTCTAAGTCATTAGCAGTATAATTTATTAGCTAAGTTGTGCCAATGCCTATCAATCAGGCTTTAAGGTTGGTTCCAGAGAGCTTTTTGATCTTCCTCACATTGCTTTGCTTTTCTTCTTCCATGGCAGCATTAGAAGGCGACAATTACATTATATATCTACTCAGTGCTCTGGTGAGAGACCATTATGTTCACAGATCATTACTGACATCCTGACATTTGTCATCTCCTTTCATAGCAGTTAAATCTTGCTTTATCTGTAAATGTCACCACGTCATTTATTCATGAAAAGGGGTCACATTCCCAAAATAGTACACTCAGCTTTTAACAGGGAAGTTGGTTTTATTCACTGTAGTAATCCTTGGACAAACTTCACTGCTGCTAAGTACTGACATTTTTTCCCCATGAAGCTGTTTACATCCCCACATACAGGTTTCAGGTTTTTTTCAAAGTAAAACCCTAAAAGAAAGACAAATTATCTGGATGAGAAAAATAAGTGCTTATTTTTTCAGCTTCCTACACTTAATCCACAAGGAATTATCATCACAGAATTTACTGTTGTGAAGTATAATTTTAATTTGAGATCGTACTGGCTGAGAACCCACTGGCTGTCTATTTTTACTAAGGCTTTGGCAGGTAGTTCTCAGCTGGACTGTATTTCAACCTCACAAAAACATAGTTTAAATAATCCTTGATAATAATACTTTCTTTTTCCATCTCCAAGGCCTTGAAAGTTTAATTAATAAAAGTTTAGGCCTACCCTGCAAGATATATGGATATTCTTTTCTAAAAAATAGAGAAAATAAATAACAGCTGAGGCAAGGAGGATGCCTAAAGGACTCTTCTTGTGATCTTGGAAGAAATTAATCAAACCCAAGTTTAAAGTCTGAATTTAGGAGGGCAGAGGCTCCCTCTTGCACAATTTATACACTAACAGGCATCCTTTCTACAGTAGGATTTCCTTTCTCATAATGCTTCTATTTTTCACCTGTTCATACATAAGGATTTTAATGACTGCATTGAAGAGGCTGTGTTTTTTTTCATATTATGTACTTCTTTTTGAAGTTCATGTTCAATTTTCCTATCAGCTTAGTATGTCACCTGGAGCTCCATCTTACTCAGGTTATCAAGGCACTTGCATTATTTCTGAAAAAAAAAAAAAAAAAAAAAAAAAAAAAATTGGCTGTGGACAAATTTTAAGGCCAGATTCTAAGATAGCATGAATTAGTTTAACAGTTGGGATCCATATGTATATTTATATATGTATATACATATTTATATATGTATATACTTATAGCTTATCTAGTGATCTACCATCTTGATGCTTTCTATAGTGATAAAAACATAGCAGCTCACTTCTCTACAATAATTTCCAAACCATTTTACAAGCCCTATGAAGTATATGCAGCAATTACTTTTCAGACCATTCACAGCAGCTGCTTTATGAGCTCAGCAATGCTCCACAATAGCTGAAGGTAGAAAATAATAAAAACTGAGGCCTGAGTTTACCAGGGGGCTAAACAGGCTGCAGCTTCTCCATTAACGTTGCCCCCTGAAGCATATAATCAACAGCTGGATCCATTTCTGAAACTGTCACATCCCTTTGAAAATAAAGAGAATAATTTAAGTAAACGGAACAGAATCACAGAAACACAGAATAATTCGGGTTGGAAGTGACCTCTGGAGGTCATCTTTGCTGAAGGCAAAGCCACATCAGATCTGGTTGCAGGGCTTTGTCCAGTTGAGTTTTGAATATGTCTAGAAAGTAACAACAATCTCTTTTCCAGGCTTTGACAGACCCCATGGTAAAAAAAACCCACACAAACAAACAAACAAAATTCAAAAAACTCAAAAAAAAAAAAAAAAAAACAAAAAAAAAAAACCCAAACCAAACAAATTAAAAAAAAAAAAAATCCCCACACAAAAAAAAAAAAAAAACCACAAAAAAAGCACCACTAGAATAAAAAGATAAAAAAAAAATAATAAAAAAAAACCACCAAAAAAACCCCAACAGAACCCCAAACAAAAAAACATGCCTCATATCTAATCTGAATGTCCTGTGTTCCAGGCTTTGGACTTTACCCTATCAGCACCTCTGAAGGTCCTCCAAAGCCTTCTCCTCTGAACACACATATCTCCCTTAAAGAGTCCTCATGCCTCCTGACTAACAGAGCCCTGCACTGGATTTGGCCCAGTTTTTCCTGTCATTCTTTCCCTGAGATGCTCCAAAGAACATGTCTGTGGATGCTCTGTGCATTGCCATCTCACACATGTCACATCCAGGGGGAGAATTGTTTCTCTCACTGCAAGACATCACTGCTGAGGTGAAGCCCTTGTTCTCCAAGTGCCATTGCCAAAACCTGCTGCACATTTCCTCCAGCAAGTTATTCAGGTTACCATAGTTTCTGCTTCAAGTTTTCAATGCTTCTTTTCCTGCCAAGTTTCCTGCCACTTCCCCCCCCTCCCCCAGCATGTCTTTACAACTTCCAGTTATGTGATTTTTGAGACCAGCTGGAACATAAACCCTCAGAGCTGAAGAACAAATAAAATGGTTGCTTTCAAAAAGTTAACAGACTAAACTCTCCTCTGTGCCAGTTTTCTGTTGAAGTCAGGGTCATTACTTCCACTTAAACCAGCTGAGAATTTCAAGTATTTGACCACAGCTTCTGATCACACCAGGTGTGGGACCAGCTTTCCCAGAGAAATCTGTGATATTGCAATTATGCTGAGTATTCAATTCAGACACACACTTATTTTTTAACAGTATTGACCATATTGTATTTTCCAAACAATAAAAATCTGTATTTATTAAAGACTGGCTTCTGAAATTTGCCTGTACAGTACATTTTGCCAAAACAGCAAAAGGAGGTCATGTAACAGATCTGTATTTGTAACTATTGTATTTGAAACACTTCAGTATCAATATAAGAAAAAAAATACAGTCATTGCACAGAATTTGATAGGATTTATTAAGAATAGAATCTGTCCATTAAAAATTCTGAAAATAGCTTTACTGAATGTTCTAAACCACTATCTACTTAATATTGTGCTAGGTTTCATAGAAAACTCTCTGCTGATCATTTTTTGCAAGAAAACGTATTTATTCTAAAGAAACATACAACTTTTTTCTTTTGAGATGAAGGATTGCATTTTGTTTTAAGACTGTGTTACAGTAAAGCAAAATAATGGCAATTAAAAGGAAAGGGACAAGGGCTCTGAAACCTTATTTTGCTGTAGCTGTACTTTGCCACGTGAAAAACACAATGGATGGAATTTTTGTTTCATGCAAGCCAAAGGGAGGTTTGTCACAGGCTTGAGAGATATCAGGACCTGACATCATTTCTCAGGCTGATGGTATTTTGCCATATAACACGCTGCATTGTTGGTGTGAACTGGAAGATCCTAGAATTAACTTCCCTCATTCCATGAAAGCCTTTTTTTCCTTTCTTCTTTCTTTCTTCCATCATATTATTTGTAGCTTTCCTAAATATGCTGGAAAGTTTTACATGAAGGAAATATTTCTGTTTGAAGTATATTATTCATATCTTTTTGCATGTGTCTACGTGTGTGTGCACATGTATGTACAAACATGTATACAGAATCTTTATCAAACATTAAACAGTACAGTGGATATTAAAAAAATTGTGTTTTCTCTACTCACCATGAAGCCTATTTTTTCCTGATAACTACAGCAAACTCTATTGACCTCTGGAGATTTGCACTGATATTGCATATTGCCTATTAAAACAACTGAAAAAACCACTCCGACCCCTAAGTAAAAGCTGCACTTGTTCATGTGAGTGACAAGCCAAATACTATATTTTTTATTGCCAGCTTAAACTAGTAAAAATAATCACACACACACAAGCAGTCCTTTTCTTTTAAAAATGCATTTTATTTCTCTCAGAACCTTTAATCTCTTTTCTCTCCGCACCTTTAATCTCTATTTCAGAAAAAGCTTTCTTTATGTACCCATGCAAAACAAGATTATTGACATCAAATATATATCTGCTTTCCTGGTGTTACTCCCAGCTTCCAGCATGTTTGTATTACTAGTTTCATCTACCCACTGATCAATTGTTTGACCAAGCACCTTTCCAGTTTATGGCCTCAAATTGTTTTTTTAAATCAAATGCTGACCAGTGACAGCGCTGCTTGTTGAACAGCAGTGTCCATCATGTACGAAAATTGAATCACAATAAGGGACACTGAAGCAGGGATAATCCACTTTTTTACTGACATCTGGCTTATAGCTGTGGCTCACATTTCATGTAGAGACATCGCTCACAGTGAAATGGAGTGAATGGTAAGCGACAAACAGTGGAAACACTACTTCCAAAATTCAGGGATTGGTAGATGCTTTTATGCCCTGGTTCTCAAAGATGCTTCCACATGCAACTCTTGTTCTGGACAAAGTTGGTTACAGACTTGAGCACCAGAAGTGACTGCATAGAAAATGAGGGTAGTGTGCCATGAGACATAACTAATGATGGATGGTCTCCTGCCACTTGGCACACATTGAGGGTCTCGACACACAACAGAGGGTCTGCAGCACATTCTCAGCTTAAAGGCAGGTGCCCTGACACAGGTAAAGAAGTGCTGGTGTCAGCTGAAACCTCCAGATATCTCTGTGGACACCAAGGAGGACAGTTAAGCCCTCCAGACGTGGTTCACTACTGCAGGAGTTATCACACACATGGATATCAGAGCCAATCCACAGGGACTGACAGCAAGGATAAGGAGCAATGGGCAGAAACTGAGGCACAGAAAGTTCCACCTGAACATGAGGAAGAACTCCGTCACTGTATGGGTGACTGTGACAAGAACAGATTGTCCAGAGAGGAAGTGGAGTGTCCCTCACTGGAGTTATTCCAGAACTGTCTGGACACAGTCTTGCTCCCTGTGCTCTGACAATCCTGACTGAGCAGGCAGCTTGGAGCAGATAACCCACTGTGTTCCCTGCCAACCTGACCCATTCTATGATTCTTGAAGGTATCTCAGAGACTCAGATGAGAAGCAGAACCTGAGCACATTTCTGAGCACAGACCTCTACTTCTTCCTCTGCCTATTCAGCTGTAAAAGGATTTGGACATAAATTACAGTAGCTATGGATTAGGCTATCCACAGACTGTGGGAAAGCAAGCAGACAGCTCCTGTGTTCCAAGAATATCCAGATATCTGGCAAGGGGTCTGCTAAAGAGCTAAATCATGTACATGAAACCAAAAAGGAAAGAAGCCAAGACTTACACTGCCCAGTTGAGGACTTACAAGTCAGTAGGAGCAAAATCCTATGACCTGCCTTATCCATAGATTATACAGTTTTCTGCAGTTGTGAAAAATGAATGAACCCTTGCTGCCATGCCCTTGCATCACTGCACAAGTTTTAGTAAAATTCAATACAAAACAGCTAAATTCACTCAACAAACTGGGCTCTAGAGAGACCTCAGGTGTATGAATGGTTGTTTTATGAATTACTCAGGAGAGAGATCTCCTAAGCAGCAACCATAGTAAATAGGTGTTCCTGTTGTGCCTTCCCAGTGTTAGAATGGGAAGGAGTTCCTGGTGTTAAAGTGGGTGTCTGAGGTTTTCCAAAAAAATTTGTAACAGCTGGGACAAATCTAATGACAAGCAGCCTTGGAGAGGTTCTCCTGAATTATAGAGAACTTAGACTTCATCATTTTGCTCAAGTGGCACATTTGGTTTTTGAGTGTTTTGCTGATTTCCTAACTGTACAATAGACTGAAATCATTTTGGTCCACTATTGCTGCCAGGGGGGACACACAGCAGCAGCACCATTGGTCTACAACAGTGAAATTTCTGAGGCAAAATTCTGCAGTGTTTCAGAAACAGTTCCATTTTCCCCAGCAGAAATGTGATTGAGACCAAATACAGCATTTGGGGAAACTCAATTTCCTTTTCTCCTCCATGCAGAACATAAGGTAGCATCAAAGGGACCCATTCCTGCTCACAGAGGGAAAAAATCCCAATCTGTATATTAGGGAGCCAGATGGAGAAAAGCCAGCCTTTATTTAAGTGTAACACCTGTGGATCACTCTCCCAGCTGCTGAGAGTGAGCATATGCTGAGGACATTTGACCAGACATGTACAGAGTTAAAAGCTGTATAGTATTGTATTAGAAGTTTCTGTCTCAGCACAATATGTTCAAGGAAAGAGAAGATATCCCAAAATATATAGCATGTATTAAATAGAGTTATGTAGGCAGGCTCACGAGATAAGTTTTTCCCACCTTTTGAGATGTGTGTTATGTTCTTTATGCTAAATTTTGAATAGAAGGAATTTGATGTTGGATGAAAGATTTGAATAGTCCTAAGAATAGCAGAAAGGATTATTGGGTAATTTGCTTCAACATCTCTTTTACAACCCTATTTCTTAAACATTCCTCACCTGTGCTCCTACCCCACCATGTAAAGTTGGCTGACATTTTCCACAGTGCTTTACAAATGTGGCAAAATAAGAAAAGAGCAGAACAGATCTGCAATTATAACCTACTGTATTTCAAGACACTTTAACACAGGTAACTGTATGCTATAACTTACAAAATAAATCCCCTTTCTGATCCTCTGAGGATTACTGAAAAAAAAACCAAATAAACCATCTGGATATTACACACTCATTTGCCTAGCAAGTATTTTGGATGTCCTCCCATTAATATGTCATTTGAAAGAGTATTTAGTTCAGAGGGAGATGAAGCATCACCACACAGGTCATGCCTAAATCAACAGAACAGCTTGTCTCTCTCTCACAGCCAATCTACATATAATTGATTTTCAGAATCCATATTCAGAGACAAAAACAATTTCTTTGAGAGATTCAAGTGCCACATTTCACAGCTCTCTTGCACAACTTTGGGCAAGGTCCATCTACCACTGCTACAATATTGGTGTAAATTTTATATTGTATCATTCCTAGATGATATTCTACTTATTGCAGACAGGCAAAAAGTCATAAAACAAAGAAAAATGATAACTGAATTTCTTAAAACCTTCTTTCAAGCTCCTCTTTTCAAACAACTTACACTGACTGTCACCCACACAGCACCATATTCAGTGTTAGTGAGAGGTGTTAAGCAGATTTGGTTTGCTCTTCTTCCTCAGCACATTCTTGGTTTTGGGAACAAAGAAATTCCCACGTAAGTTGAACAGACAAGCAGACATTTAACATTTTCACCAGTCTGAGGTAATTTCCATACGAGCAAACTGCCATATGACACCAGCCTAGGACACAGTACCAGAGCCGAATCAAACAATATCAGTGTGGAATTTGGATTCCATTCTCATTATAAATCTTAGTATGCAGATACTTCACTGCTAACAGACATCACACCACTTTGGTACAAACACCCCCAAAACTGCAAAGTATCTAAACAAGACTGAGGGAAATTTGTGGGGTTTGGATTTCCCAAGCTCATTCACAGATAATGATGCACACACATATACAGAACTTCTAAAAGAGTGCTGCTGTGAAATATTCCCTCCTAGCCATGATACTGTACCACTCTTTGCAAGAGGGACTCCTGGATAGTGCAAACTGTGGGGAAGAATCACCAGGGCACATCTCATTCACCATTGTGCTAAACCCACACTTGAATCTGCTCCAACTGCTACCGATTCAGCAGAAATTCTTCATGTTCTTTCAGCAACAATAGGAATATGTGAAAAGTGCTTTTCATCCAAATACCAAATGTTCTTGAACAGTCTTATTGTTGTTCAATTTGTATTCCTTTCATATTAATTTTAGCACAAGAAGTACACGATAAGTGTGAGGGGGGGTAAAACAGGAGGCAGAGAGAAATGTCAGAATTCTTGAGCCAGGAGAGATGAAAATCATAGAAATGTAATCTTAGCCGCAAATTACCAAGAGAGAAAGAAACTAAAAGTGTTTGTTTGAACTTACCCTGTTATCCAGCATTTATGATAAAGCAGTGACAGTCAGTACAGATTATTTTTATTTAAATTCTTGGGAGATAATTATTATTTTATCTGAATAATCCTTGAGTTATTTGAAAGGAGCCCTGGCAGAAGGAAGCAAGTTTTAAGCTGTAAAATGCATTGCTATCAATGAATATGTAATTTGTACTTCAAGCCCACAGACAGTGAAAACACAAGTAAAACTCCAGAAACACACACACAAAATTTAGTTTGTGGCAAACAATGAATTGTCAAGTCAAAGATTATAGAAAATATTAAGGATATACTATTTCTATAAATGATGCTCAAGAGGGAAGAGGAAATAGGAGAAAAAAGAATGGCTGTGAAATGGAAGATGGGTCTTCTCATGGGTACTGTTAATGGAACAGCAAGAGGGACACTGAAATATATTGCTTACTTTAATATCCATTCCTCTTGTCCTTTCTTCCTTTGTTCTTCTAGACACATTTATCAATGAGAAACAGGTTCATGTAACAATCATTTACCTATCCACCAACCTAAATACATTAAATAAGAATAAAATTATATTCTGGGACAGGATGAAGTAACTGCACTCAAGCTTTAATTTATCTTCTGAATAGAATTGAGTTGAGGAAAAAAATGTAGAAAATCCATTTACAAAGTCCTCTTTCCCTCCAAAAGCACATAGCTGTGAAGCACTGGCTAAAACATATATCTTGAGGAAGCAGTTCTCGAGGGACCATTTCTAAACACATTTAATCTTGGAGGCTAAAGCTACCATCTCACTGTTTCCTGGGAATATATATTTAAGAACCTGGTGGATCCCAGGCTCACAGCCCTTCCCATGTGGAATGATTGTCAAGTGGGCAGTGGGTGAAAGGATACTGGATTTCACCACAGGGCATTAGAGAGGGTCTCACACCAAGGACATCATGTCCTTGGGCTAGACCTGAGTCCTGAGTCACGTGTGCTGGACAGGAGATGGACATGTGACAAATTCGGGAATTTTCCCAGTCTGCTCACTTCTCTCATACCATTTCTAATTCAGCTGTTTTTTTTCTTTTGTTTTAATAGAAGCTAAAGACAGAAAACAGTAAGACTCTGTAGCAAAAGTAAAACTCCAGAATTGAAAATCACAAGATATAAAATCACAGGATTGACTTAAAATGTATTTGTTTCTCTTCCTTGTTCTCTCTGTCTCTCTCTCCGTTTCACTCCACCCTCCCAAATACATGCAAAAAATGCAGTTCTCTAGCCTGAGGGTTTGTTTTCCTCAAAATTTTGTCCACTAGATTACTTCCCTTTTTTTCCTTTAGAAAATAAACATCAGACTGACTATGTCTAGCACCTTAATATTAAAACAATTTAATATGTTTCATAATCATAAAGACTAAGAATTGGCAACTTCAGAAGGAAGGAACTTTAAAACTACATATTGTTTTTTCTCTCTTTTCAGAATATTGATGCATTTCCCTCTGCCTGACTCCAGCCCCTTTTAGCCTACTCAGAAGTCTCTCTAAGCTGCTGTCTGACCCAGCTGTGTCAGGAGCACACGCTGTACTGCACACTTTGTTGTTTCTTTCTTTTCCCTGCATCAAGGAAATAGTTGTTCTTCTTTGATCCTTCTCTCAGCTGCACGACTTTTAGTTCCATCTGTCCTGTTTATGAAATACCATTTTTTTCCCCAGTTCCTGCCAAATAACCTGATTTTGATATTTCTGTCTTTATGCTGAATTCCCAGGCATACATCTTTCATAACTGCAGGGTGTGTTTGGTTCTCTGGGTTGTAATTGAAGGCCTGACTTGAGACCGAAGGGCGAAAACTTCTGTTGTTGAGGGCAATTTATCTGCGTGAGTCCCATTAATGTGAATGGAAGGCAGGTGGCTAAATCCCAACACAGCTCACAAAAAATATATAACTGGCTCTCTAGTCCTCAAAAATAATACACTGGATGTATTATTAATTGTATAGTGCAATTTACAGGGGCTGAAATACAGGGTTGTTTAATTTTGGAGGTTGCTTTATGTAGATTTAAAATCAAGAGGACATTTGCTGAAGATTGAGTAAAAAAAAAAATCAACAGCAACACATCAAAAATATTAATGTATCTAGATAGTTTTAAAGTTCTTTTATACTTAGAAGGAAAAACTTCAATATTTGTACTGTTCAGGCTATTTGTCTGAATATTGACAAATTCTTGCTATGTGTGGAAATGGAATGCTGAAGATTACCAAGGACAAAAACATCCAAGAACTCTTCTCTTTTTTTAATTAAAAGAGGCCAAAGAGAATATTCTTCAAAGAATAAAAGCTAGGCACTGCACTTTTCAGGTAGTCATTTCTTTATTGTCATTAATTATTGACTCGTCTATTTGCCATTTACACATTTCCCTACCTTTCCTTCTTGTCTTTATTTGTATCTCTTTATTTTATGTCCTCAATTTTTCATTAACTTGCATCAATCTTTTCTTCTCTATTTTGAATTAAAAGAGTCACATCCCTATTCTAGGTCATTAAGCTGTATCATCCTTTCTTAATCCAATTGCTACATGAAGACACAATACCAGAAGGAGTGTAGTGACAACCAGGGGATCAACAGGTTGTAAAATGACCTTTAAGTCCCACTATGTAGCACAATAAGGCCAAAACTATTTAAATTGGAAAGCAGAAGACACAGAGGAGAGCAGAATTAATAAGTAATTCATGAGCACTGTTATATGTCTTGAGGTTGTTTCACTATTCAAGTGGCATGTTTTCAAGTGCCATGAATAGCTACAGAATGTATTTCTGTGTATCCAAATACTTAATAATTACCTCCTATTAAATAATTATAAGGAATATGCTACATGGCCTTTGTAGTTGGCTGGAACAAATAGATTTTGCTATTCTTGCATGGCATATGGCTCCTGATGATTGTACTATCACCTGAACTCTTCATAACATATTTTCTCTTCTAATTTTTAGTGATGCTAAGCAAAACCACCGAGTTGCTCATCACAAGTGATGACCGACATTGCATCTGCAATGCAAATATATGGGAATAACTATGGAAAAAGAGCTTTTTCACAGCTTCGTGAGCAATTTAAGAAGCAACTGAACAACTGGAGACACACACAAACAGAAGGCATGGGCACCAGCCAGGACAGCATCTCCAGACACTCCATATGTGGACTTTCTGTTGCCTACAGCAAATAAACTTTTGAAGCCAGCAGTGGTAGGAAAGCTGACAGAACGAATTAAAAAGTGGCAGCAGGGAGCCAAATCCTGCAGTCACGGAGGTAACAGGGAACTCCCTGAACCCTGGGCAGGACAGGCAGTGAGAGGGTTGCCAGTGACAGAGAGAAGCAGCTGAGGACAGGATGGGTACACAAAAGGCACCTTCAAGGTCAGGAAAGGTAGAAGGAGCAGACAACTATAATTACTGCAACTGCAGTTTCCAGGAGGCCGTGGAGGAACAGTTTCCCTTGAGGGATGACAGAAATACAAATTCCTGCATGGAAGGAGGTGTAGAACAGCAGACAGCCATGAACATGTGGGGATGATTTCCTGGAAATATTCAGGAGCTGTCAAAGAAACTGCCAAATTTCTCTTTTCAGAACAGAAATCTACAGAGAGTGAATGACAAGAGGACATGAGGCTCCAACTGGACAAAATGCAAGCAAGCCAAATTTGCCTAGAAATTCCTGAAACCCTATGTTTAAGTAACATTACTCACTTTCCAGTAAAGAAAAATTAATATTCTGAGTATGCTCCAGATTTGTATTAAAAACTGATGGAAGAGGTGCCAGCACATGACAGTCATGAACGTTTATCAAAAATTCCAGAAGCATACAACCAGCAAAACACCTTGTTGTGCACCAGAAATGGCTTCCTGCATGTAGTTTTTCTATACGTCATTCTTAACACCACTGTCTATTTTCTCATGTTTTATTATTTACCCTGTGAAGTGCAAATTTCTTTTTCTGTTCTGAAAGTCTTGTCACACGTATACAGACACTGTAAGATAAAGTGATAGCTTTCTACACAGTTCTATTATAAGAACTTGAACATCATCCCAAATTACCTGTCATCAGCTGTTCAAGTCTTCTTTCCATTACTGACAAAACAAATGAACAGCTGCTTGCTCCACAAACCTGTGCACTGAAAAAAAGACACACTACTAAAAAAAGCTGTAAACAGCAAGCAAAAAATATATAAATGTTCTATACATAATACCAAGTGGGTTAAGGCAGCCTGCATTCCCTGATACCTAAAGAGAAGAGCCTCCTCCGAGACGTTGTTTTATAAAATGTTCTTATGTATAAAAGAATTTCAGCAGCAGCTGCTGTATTGTAAGAACAACTTAATTCTTCATGGATCTAAACCTATGATTTTTTTTTTCTGAGTACTGGAAAAAAGGCAAGAGTACACAGGTATCATGAAAATAATTTAATCATTAAATACCAGGACATAAGTTTCTATATATTTACAACTCCTTAAAAATTTTACAAAATTCATTTAAATTTGAAAAATGCCATTGCATTATTTCACTATTTTCTGTGCATAATGTCATGAAGGAAAAGGAAAATATGTTTTTCACTTTATTTTCAGGCAAAGATTGGTTTTATTAAGAAAGCTAAGGCTAAACAGAGGGATAAAGAAAGTAGTAGGNTAAAACAAATAAAATCCAAAATTTTAGATGCAAAACCAAATTTCAAACAAATGGATGGCAGCGGCAATGAAAATTCTGTGCAATTATTTTTCATTTTCCCCTTTTTATCATCCCCCCCATTTTTCACCTTCCTTTTTGCCTTAGTTAATAATTTCTCCCAGGCCTCTTTGGAACTTGAAGCAACACTGATAAATGTACAAAGTTAATTTTCTACCCTACAAAACCAGGTTTTGAAATTCATACCTTTCAAAGCCAGAATGAATAATTGTGAGTATTCAGCCTTTTGCTTGGTGCATCCCAGGCCACAGAATCTCACCAGGAATTTAACCAGGCTCATCTCTTTGCTTTGCATGGTAGCACATTCCTTAGATATGCACTCAAGGCAATGGAAAGCCTCTATATCCCAAGATAAGCTTTTCCAGGCATTAATTGTGACAGTCACACAGAGACCTTCCTCCACTGTAAATAATGAGCACGTTAATTTCTACGTCTACACTTACTTTGTGCTTGTTTAAATTTGTAACTGTTGCATTTTGCGCTGTGGGGTTTTTGTTGTTTATGTTTGTTTGTTTGTTTGGTGGGGGGAAGCACTTGTTGTTGGGTTGTGGGGGTCTTTTTGGAAGATAAAAGAACCTTCTGTGATCAAATACTTCTTCAGATGTAATCATAGGTAGCCATCTCTTGACCTTTCTGGACAAACAAAATTGATTGCACTTCTTTAGTTTCACACTACAAAGTATCTTTTCCAAACCCTGAAATGCTTCAATAAATCTTCCCCAAACTCCTTCCAGGTTGTCAGTATCCTTTTTGCACTGCTTTGGGGTGCTGTCACCGGATTCAGTTTCGGTCTCTTTGCCCACAGCTGACGGAGGGAGCTGCCATCCTGCGCTCCACAATTCCAGGGATGTTTCCCCTCGCGCTACAAAAGCCATTTCACCTGGGTCTGCCAAAGCACACGGCAGGGAGCACCTTTTCTCTGCTGGCTTTAAAAGGAATCTAGTTTCAACCCAGGAATCTTAATTCTTGGACAGCTTCAGCGAGGCAGATGAATCCCACTCAGTGGTCACCAGGGGACAATCCAGCTGTCTAGACACCAGAGCTCTGTGTGATTTCAGATACCTCAGGCATCACACCTGGCGGCACCCATGGATGCCTCCTCACATCTGCCAGCTGCACGCAATGCCTCTGAAAATATAAAACATCTAGGTATGTTTCATCAGGATAATTGCCTCATGAAAATGTTTTACAGACTCATCAAGACACCGGATCATTAAAAATAAAAATATTTTCCATAACATTGCATTGACTGGCATCAGTTGTAATTTTAATCTTAGCTCAATTTACCCAAGAAATTTTCCTAGGTAAGGTTTCGGCTAAGTAGCAAATTGTTTTCAAGGCCATTTAAGTCACTATTTGTAAATGTTGGCCATGGCTATTTTGTTAAGCTCGTGGAAGTTCCTCAGGATACAGAAACTTCCAAAAAATTAATTTAGCCAGCTCCACAGACAAGTCATTTTTTTGACAGTGAGTTATCTAACTCTGTAGATTTGAAAATATTTATTGTTTCTGTTTAACACTTTTTCTCAGAAGTGAGAGAAAATAAAATATTTCATTCTTCTTTTAGTAAATGTTTAGTAAATTTTTCTTTTAGTGCTTATTGCTGCATTTTCTCTACCAGGGTTAACAATTTTACCATCCATAGTTCTACAAAACTACAGGCATTTTGTTCCTGCTTAAAGAACTTCTTGTTATCTTTGCCCTACTACCCATAGATTTTCAACTGACTGCTTTAGTTTTCTTTATCAGTTCTCTCCATTATCTAATACTGAATTTATTCATTGCTATCAGGCTCCATACTTTTCCCATTATTTTTTCATTGTGGACTTCACCTCCCTCTTAGCTGGATTGGTTTTAACTGAAGAAAATACTTTTTGTCAGTGCAAAACTCCATTTCTTCAGGTATCTAACACAATTTCCTCACCTATCAGCCCTACTTTTTTCTGCGCAGTCTTGGTGCTAGTAGTTTTCTTTTTGGTGTGTCCACTTTATAATTAAGGAATAACTAATCTGGAACTAAGGTGTGTCAATTAATTTCCTCTGTTCTAAACAGCCCATGAATATTGCAATAATCTACAAATTGTCAAATTTTGGAATTTTTTTTTTTTTTTTAATTCTAAAGTTTCTAATTAGAATTTTAATGCTAAATTGACATGAAAAGCTTTAGGCTTTTGGGGGCATTTTAGTGATGAATGGGATCCATCTTACATGTCCCAGCTCTCTTACACACCTATTTGTGGCCCTTTAGTGCTGTTTATCATTCCCTCTCAGTTCCAGAACAGCCAAAAGGCTTCTCCTGGCTGCCAAAATTGCAGATGACCAAAATGACATGAGAAGAATCTGTCTTGTGTTGAGATGTCTCTAAATGATCTCCTTTTCAAAGATTCCCAATTACTTTCTCATCCGTTTGCTCACTAGACACCAGGACACGGTCATGTGGAATGAGTTGGTGATCAGATGGACTCTGAACTAATCAGTGAACTAATACAGAACACAGCATGGTCGGTCATGGTCATAAACTTAAGACATGTAAAGCATGGTAGACAACTAAAATAAGGTGTCTGAGAGATTCAGAATTAGAATCTGAATCTCTCGAGTTTCCAGATGACACAGATTCTGAGGAATTATTAAATTAGGTATAGATTCTAAAAATACTGAAAATGGACCCATGGGAATGTCTGTTGCTCCAGCCTGAGCCACAGAATCTCATATAGAAATGTAGTTAATGTACAATAAATTAGCAATTTTTTTTTCTGATTATATATATTTCTGGTTTTGGTTCAGTATTAGCAGCTTCCTCGAGGATCACAGCCCCATTATGCTAATGAAATGGCAGAACAGAAGACATTTCCCAGTTATTTAAAAATGAAATGGCAGAACAGAAGACATTTCCCAGTTATTCATCATCACCACCCTTTGGACCAGACAAGTAAAGTGATACGAAAAAAGTAACGAAGCCCTGGAAACAAAACCCACTGAAAGTACGGCCACAAATGCCACAGGGCAGGGATCTTTTAAAAACAGTGTCACAATTGTACACAGTGAACCCTTCAGTCGACTTGGTTTGAAAATGTGGTCCCTGTATTGATAATCAATATGTTCCATTGTGACCAAGAAGACATACAAATTAATGCTTTCAGTTTGGATGGGATTAAAGGAAGCTGTGGGAGTGAGTGGGCTGTGTGGCAAATGCTGCTTCTTTTCTAATTGAGCCACTTGCTTTTGAAAGAGTCAAAGACGTCCCTAGTGGACATAACATGGGGTGTGCTAGAAGGATAAGGTTAAAAGAAAGGAGGCTGGAGGAGTTCAAGGCACTGTTTATTACTTTGAACATTTCTGAATAAAGGGAGGGTTAGCTTTTCAGTCAGGAGAATGCCACAGTCTCACTCCTGACTGTACTGATTTGTAAGAGTGTCTCTCCCCTTAATCTTATTCTTTTTTCTTTAATCTGTATGTTTTATAAACCTTATCTTTTCTCTGACCCTACCTTTTGAGTTAATCCCTAGTGTCCTATGCTTCTATGCCTGTCTAGGTCTATTCAGCTTTAAATAGGCAATCAGCATTTCCTGTAGCTCCACAGGGATCAGGAATGAGCAGCATCCATCCTAAGGTCTTTCCCTTGTCTCTTCAAAAACCTTGTCTTCTATATCCACAACCAAAAGGGTCATCACTGACACATGTTAAGTCTTTTGTGTTTCCTAAAAATTGAGGTGAGGGATGGAGACACACAAAGAGATGAACGAGAAGAAAGAGGGAAAGGGAAAGGGAAAGGGAAAGGGAAAGGGAAAGGGAAAGGGAAAGGGAAAGGGGAAAAGAAAGGGAAGGGGAAGGGAAAGGGGAAAGG
>VWZP01003661.1:849010-1021536 GCA_013396995.1 Dicaeum eximium
AGGGAAAGGGAAAGGGAAAGGGAAAGGGGAAAAGGGATGAAGGAGGGAGAAGGAAGGAAGCAGGGAAGCAAGGAAGGAAGGGGAAAACAAAATTTCTCACAAGTTAAATGAGAAATTCAATTCAAACATAAGAACAGGTAAACAGCAATATTGAAAAAAGTGGATACAAGCTAGCATTGGAGGTTAAGACTTCCTGGGCACAGGATATGAGAGGTAGTGCTTATATTTTCCAGGAATCTGCTAAATAACCAAGATATATACCTAGATTTTCATTTTGAAAATAAATGTGGAAAATAGGCAAAATTTTCATGAAGTGTCACAATGATCTGAGAGACGAATGACGTCTGTGCAAACCAGAATCAGACACATTTATTTCAAGACTGGAACTGTGCTAGGATTTTGTCCAGTAAATAAGAGAATAGAATAGCCCAATCTTGCTACTAAAGTAGAGTTCTTTCATAATAAATTAATAAGGGCAGATTTCCTCCTTCCTTATGTCCTTTTCTCAAGTTTTAAAATAAATACTTTGCAGTTCAAAATAGCAGAGTGGATCATCAGAATTACAAATAGTCTTAAATTTTCTTCAGGGCTACAATCTTCTCAAGAAGTTCTTTCAAAGAATGAAAGAGGCTTCATTACTTCCCTAAAAATGCAACTATTAAATGACAAGATGCTCCTAAGCACAGACACTTTTTTCTATAGTAGATTCACACGAAAGCCAAGAGGTTTGGATTCCAGGTCTATAACACACAGTTGCCAAGTTGGTTTTTTTCTGCTTTTATGTGAAAGAACTTCTTGTGAAAGGACATCTATAAAAGACTGACACCAAAATATGGAAGAACAAGAATCAGAAACATTAATTTAGTAGGAAAAAAGAATTTTGTTTAGCTGATGCAATCTAATTCATACCATAAGGGGTCATTTTTTGTTGATTTTTTTCCCCTAGTTTACTGGCTTGTCCTGATCTGTTTTTCCCTTATCTTTCCATTTATATGTTCCTGTCTTAAAGACATTCTGGATAACAAGAACACAAGTGCAAATCACCAGATTGAATACCATATAAAAACATTGTTTTCCACAATCTTTTGAAGTTTCTAACTTTATTTTCTTACAGGAAAGAAAAAAAAAAAAGAGAGTGAGAATTCCTTCTGTGATTCTGTTCCAAAAGTCTCTGGAACATACATATTACTGGCAAAGGGCACAACCTTTCCTCATATTCTGTGAATTGGACATATACTGAGCCAAAATGGGCACAGAGGTTCACCATACTAATCAATTTTCAGTAATTGTGAAGGCAAAGGGGGCATTTGTAAATATGCTGGCAGAACATAACCTTTCCACAAAGACACCCATCAGTGAAAAAGAGCACAGATCCAGGACATGTCAAGGAGATGAGCTGTGGACCAAATAATGCCATCTGTACTGCTCGTGATGTTCTTGGACCAAAGTCTCAGAAAGTTGTAAATGAATGCCATGTTTTTGTTCCCAGAATAAAGCCATGATTGACAATAAACTACTGATATCAATGACATTTTGTAATTTGGTGAAAACAAAATAACACTGGATGAGAAAATTTCATGTGCATTATCAGAAAATTAATAGTAGTCTGCAGAATCACTCAAGCTATAACCTTCCATTATGCAAGGTATCACCTGTAGAAGAGAAAATCAATATTTAAAAATTACTTCAGTAGATTCCTCCATTCAGAAGTTTGTGTATTCACCATTCACAAATGAACATTTTTCAGGAAATATGTCATCATGGGCCAGTTTTAATCTCCTTTTTTGGCCTCCATAAAGGCATTAAGATAAACTTAATGCAGACCATGTCAACATTGTCACAGTCACCTCCTACTTACATTATTGAGAATATTTCTCTTAGTGTGAAAGAGAAACAGGTTAGCCCTGAAGTCCAGTCTATTATTATTGTGAAAAATTAGCAAAATTAATTCTAGTAGTCATTGCTTCAATATTAAATTAATCAATAGTTTCTGATCATCTCAGAATTGGGTCTCTTTCCATTCTTTTACAATATCATAAAACAAAGTTCCTTTGCCCTGATTGTTCTGTGGATCAATCAATTATTTGTAAATTAATGTTTTCCACTAAATTTTATGTCTCCTTTTTTTTTTTTTCCAAGATCCCTACTCTTATTATTGAGAAGAGTTGGAAAGGAAAAGTCAAAGAAAATTGTAATGGGAGAAATAAGGCAAGCAATTAATTAAACAGTTAGGAATTTTTCAAAGTGAAAGTGCACATCTATAAATGTATTCATTGTCACTAAACAATACTATATGAGGCATATTTAAGTCTCATTGCTGGTTGGTTTTATTCTGTTAAGATTGTTTATTCTACTGTCAAAATGTGCTTCTTCAAATTATCTTTCTCTTTCTATTTCTCCTTATTCTTCTGTCCTTAAAACTTCATCATCTTAGAAATGGTGGGAAAAACGAAGGATTCCCAGGAATGCTACAATTAGTAAATAGAGATATTTCTGTAAATAAATTTCCCCATATATATATGTCTGTATGAGGTAGCTTTCTAATAAACATTCATACCACAGAAACAGAAATTAGCTGTTATAGATGATAAGACAAAATTGATATTAATAGAGCTGAGATAGAGAAACATAAGGAATTCAGCAAAATTTTTGCATATAACATCTACAGTTGTGGTTTGGACCTAAGCTTTGATCTAATATTTATACCTCTGTGAGACACTAAAAAAAAGTCTCATGCTTTGCAGAGCCAATAGACAGCTTCTGACTGCAGAAGATTGACCTCAATAGGAAGGTCACTTTTAGAAACAAAACCTAATCCTGATTACAAATTTACCTCTGGTGAAGAATCCTTTGGTAAAATGCATTAAAACCCAACTACTCTTATTTCAAAGACACGTTCATGTTTCCAGTGTTATTTTGTCTAATTAAGATTCCAGTTATATTTTTCTGGTTAGGTTGAAGAATATTGAACCTTGTTCACCAAACAGACATTGACTCCCTAATCTTCTCTTTGATAAACTAAATACATGGAACTAATTCACTCCTTCCTTATAGCATGTTTTCCAGTTCACCAGACATTCTCATAGCTCTCCTCTAAATCTTCTCCCATTTCATAACACTCTTCACTAAATATCAGAAATGATCCTGATACAGAGGGGTCAGTGCAAAACCCAACAATACAGTAATTTAATCTCTCTATAACTTCTAGTATCCTCTTGTGGATTCATGTAGTGGTCTCATTAACCTTTTTGCCAAAGTGTTATCTTTAGCAGCTCATTTTCATCAGATTAACTCCCATGACCTCTAAGTCCTTTCCACACTCCCTTCTCCCAGGAACATATTTCCAGTCCTTTATGTCTAACTTATTTTTCTTTATTTTTTCCTGGCTTCTGAATATGTATTGGGCAATACTGGGAAATAATTTTCCTGTACCACAGTTCTGAGCAGTCAAAATGCCTAAATATTCATAACCTATTTTCTTCATTATTTATATCTTCCCTGTGATTTTTTTCAATCAGAAACTTCTTTAGCAGTGCAATTTTGTACTTTCCAAATTGTGATAACGCATGTGTAGTGAAGAATGGATCTTACTGGGGCTTCCCTGAGAGTGTCTGCTTTCTAATAAATTCCATTTACAACTCAGGGTGGGTTATCTTGGCTGGCAACAGGTGCCCACCAAGCCACTCTCTGACACCCTATCCTCATGGTTTGAGATAAAAGCAGTTTAATGAAATAAAGCAAAGACTGAGTGTACACGTTGTTTTGTTTGTTTGGGTTTTTTTAAATGAATAATTATTTTCTCCCTCCCATAAGCAGGTGATGCTCAGCTGGGATTTGGTACCCATAATGTCGCTTCAGAAGAGAAAAGACTGAATGATGAATGCTCCCCACATTCTTTCTCTTAACTTTTATTGCCAAGCATGACATCATGTGGTACAAAACATCCCTCTGGGTCAGCCTGTGCTGGCTGTGTCCCCTGCAGCCTCTGGTGCCCCTGGAGTGCCACCAACACCTTTGCAGCTACCAAAACACAGCCCAGCATTGAGGGCTGCCATGGGGAAAGGTAACTCCACCCCAGCAAGATTCAGTGCACAACTGCATTTTGAAACTTACTTTTCTACGTACTTATTAATCCACTGAATTTTCATCGCTCTTCCTAGGTATTGAAATATTGCTCTGTACCAAATCAAATGCCCTGGAGATGTCTAACTATATTAAACAGATTCTTCAATCAAATTTTTAATTTCATAAAAATGTAGCAAGGTAAATTAACAAATTTTATTAGCATATACTGATGCTGATTGGCAACAATTAAAGTCACCTCTTTTAACTCTTTATTAATTTGAATTGTACCAAACATTTCACTCTTTTTCCCAAGATCAATGGCAAACAGGCTCATAACTATCCTCTGTAGCTTTCCCAAATATTGATGAATTTATTTTTTTCCAAACCTCTTTGAAGTTATTTTTTAGGGTAAGATATCCAAGACTAGTGGAAAACATGCAAAAGCATCCAGAGAAGGACACAAACATCACTTTCAAATCTCTTCACTGGGAACAGTTAAATTCGGCTAAATAAAATGTATGTAATGTATGTCTGGTATGCACCAGCTTTCCTGGTAAAAACTAAAATATATTGGTACAGAATAATATATTAATATGGTAATGAGCCATTCAATTTTTTCCAGAGAGAGCCATATGACTCATGATAACCACTGTCCTGCATTCAGCCAGGATTAAATGTGAAGGGAGAAGAAGATGCATATTTTTGTCTTAATCAGTGTGAGGGTCAAGCAATAAGAATTATTTTCCACTTTTGCCTTACAAAGATGGAAAAAACAAAAAAGGTTTTTGACTCTGTATCTTCCTTCAATGTCCACACAAAAGTATATTTCCCATTAATGTCAATGAACAAGAACATAAGTGGGGGCAACTACGTCAGTGAGCAAATAAATTGTCTTTTGACTGGGTATAAATTTCAGAATATAGATGATTCAACTTCCATTAGTTACCCAGCCTGTAACCCAGGGTACTCACACTTATTTACTGAAAGAAACAGAAAGTTATTAGCTGGCACAGATCTTTCTCCATTAGGGCTGGAGCTAGACTATCTGTTCTCATTTACTGCTTCTGAGTCACTATCAGATTCTGTTACTGAGGAAGAATTTTAATGATTGTTTATTTGCTCTGGATTTATAGACACCACTAGCAGTGTTACTTTCTGCAAGTTTTCTAATTGCTCAAAGGTTTGGGTGTTTTTATATTGATGGACAGAACTGAATTGGCAGCTGGATGTTCTGCAGTCTACTCCTAATATATGTTCACTCTGGGTTTACTAAGAGTGTAGTCCACCAAATGTGCATTTACCTTCCCAATTCCCATATTAACATGGGGATAAGCACTTCCAGATTGCCTGACACCACCAACACTGGGGCTGCAACTGTTCTCAGCAACACTGTGAACCTGCCCCAGCTGTCCAGTCTACAGAAGAGTTATACAAGTATTTCTCTTTTGGCTACAGACACTTTCTTTTCAGCTCAGTCTGCAGAGACTTCTGGTTTTGAGTTCAAAATGTTCCTGGACTACATCTCAAATGACAACTGAAGTGACAGCTGCCATTGTGTGACCATGCCAGCAGAGTCTGAGGCTGTGATTCTCACATGAACTAACAGGAAACCCAGCACAGCTCATCCCTGCTGAGCTTCCCCTGACACTGAGTCTGCCAGGGTGGAAATATGGACCATAGGTGTCTGCCACCACCTCTGTCCCTGAGCATGGACCTTGCCCACCCCCTTTTCCAACAAGGGACAATTTCTACATTGGTCATTCAGTGGTTACAACCATTCTACACAGAATATATCTGGACAAAGTGGTGGGCTGCACCTGAAAATTAATGAATTAAGGCAGGTGCGCATTGGTGTGAAATGTGCAATGTTACAGAACTTTGACACGTATCTCTGCTTTGTCTAATGAATGCAGCAAAATTGTCAGTTATTCTGAAATGAAATTCTGACCCCATAGAGCTGAGCCAGAAAGGAATTTGTGATTAAAGTTAGCCTTGCCTGTTTTTAGAGGGATCCGTGAATCTATTCCAGTTTTTTAAAGGTCATGTCCTGTTCAGACCACATAGGAAGCCACCCATCACCCAGCCTGAAATAGGCCTTGTACTAACAGAACCTGGGGTAGAAAGAAGGGCATTTAATTTTGTGTGTTACAGTAGTCACAGTAAGAATTTACTTAAAAACTAATCTTAAATCAAGGTGATTCTTCCAACTTACTCTTAACAGCTCCAAAAATAAAGATATTGAATACCTTGCACTAACACAATGCCATATACAAATTCACAACTATGTCAAGTTACAATATGAAGGGAGAACTTTTTTCAACTTTATAAGGATTCCAGTTCAAATGAAATCAGAAAAATAAAAAATAACTCAATTATTGAGTTGCAATACTTGCAATACTTACTTCAAGCAAACTTGAGGGCTGACAGCCAAGTAGTTACTTAGCAAATTGAAATAAATTTTGTGAAAAATAAAAGAAGAAATTCAACAGAAAAAAAAGTCTAAATGTATCCTATATTTTAGTTGTTGAAATGTAGTCTTGTGTAAGTCATTCACCAAGGACTAGCACTCAGCTGCTATTCCTATTTCAGAGATCAGAAAAATTGCTGTAGAGCAGTTAAGTTATTCACACTAAGCTGTAGAGAAAAGAAATTTCAAGCAATGCTTTTCTGGCTTCTATTCCTGTGCTTTGGCAAAACCTTTCTAATCTACTTTATCTGAATTATAAATATAAAAATATTATATCATCCTTACATGCAGCATCATTGCTGGAATATAGAATTAAAACTGTATACTTATTCATTTTATTTACTATATACTTATTCATTCAGCCATTTTATATCACTAATGTAAATTCTATTTATATGATGTCATCATTAAGATAAAATATTAACATAAACTGATTTCATATGTCTGCTTAAAAAAGACATTTAAACTCACTACCAGAACATTTTGAATATCTTTAAAATTATTTTAACCAGAACATGGAAGTATTGCAAATATTTTCTGCTTTTTTTTCTTTTTTCTTTTTTCTTTTTTTTAAATTCATCTATTCAGTTACTCCTATTATGTTGCCTTCTTTGCAGGGACAGGTTGAAACAGATGGAATTTGCTACAAATCACATTAAGGAAAAAAAAAGAAAATTAAAAAAAACAAACAAACAAACAAAACAAAATAAAAAACAACAACTAATCAAACAAACAAAAAACCAACAAAAACCCACCAACACTACAGAAATTAGGTCACCAGCCCCAAAGGAAGTAGGTAGCTAAGATCCCTCCTTTACTGACATTCCAGAAAGTAGTTCAGCCAATTCTTGCTGTCATGTCAGATGAAAAGTGCCCTCTTCTCAAACACTTATAAGGAATTACATTGAAGGAACATTGGACAGCCTTCTTATTCTACTATAGCATGTTCAAAATAAACCCCAAATATTTAAATTCATAAGCCCCCACAATAAAGCTCTATAAGTTGTGTGTGAGATACACCAGTTGGTGAATAAGCAGAAACATATAAATAGGTATTGTGCAAAATGAGAGTGGTGAGACATAGAGTGAGTAAAATACAAAGAGACTTTAAACACTATCAAGAGCCTCACCCTAAACCTCTTCTCCATGTGACAGTGGCATCAGGGGTGCAGATGACAAAGTGCTAATGGAATAAGGACACATATCCCAAACCTCTGGAAGCTGGGTCAGGAATCTGCATTATGGTCAGGTTATTGTGATGCTTCATATGAAACACCAAAGTATGTGCCAGACTTCATCAAGTGAAGGACAATCATTCCAATTGGCATAAAAGGAAAACCTGCTTTGTTTTTGTTTTCCCAGGAATCTCCCACCTGTGTGTCCCTGTGCACACACACACAAACACACACAAACACACACAAACACACACAAACACACATTCTGTTGTAGCTGAGCTGAGCAGAGACTTGCATAACACACAGTGTACACATCAAATTCTAGTCAGGTACAGGAAGAGAAAGGAAAGGAAGATGTAGATTCTAAAAATACAAAAAAATTTAATGATGTCACATCAGAAAAAAAGACCTGAAGGAAACTCAAGCAGTACTGAACATTTGAAGATAATTGAAGAATTACTGCATGCTCTGACCAACAGATATTGGTTTTCTTGGCTTCCACCATGAAGCAAATACATGACAGTGATTCACAGTTCTGTGTGCAGAATGTAGAGGCACACAAGGGAAGTCAAGGTCTTTAAAGGAATGGAGACTGAATAAGTTGGGAAACTTAAGCAAAGTTTGGACTTTTTGACTATATTGGTAGTAAAAAAAAGTAAAAAAAAAATTGATAAAAAATTTACAAAATTTACAGATTTAGCCCTTTAAAACAGACTTGGACTTCAGCTAGGTCACCACTCTGGTTACATGCTAGTAAAACAAGCTGTTTGAATTGATACCATGCTATAAGATGAACCATTTCAAAAACTATCTTTTGGAAGCCATTTTAAAAATTACTAAAATACAACCTTTTCCTAAACTTGAAAGTTATTTATGGAAGACAGAAGAAGTGGACTGTAGCCAATTTATGGTAATTCTCTTTCTTGACAAAACCAGATTATTTTGACCAATATATATGTATATATATGATCATTTCTAATTCCTGCATAATTTAGATTCCTAACAAAAAAAAAAAGTAAAATCAGTGGTGTGCCAAAGATGATGCAGTGCACCAAGTTAAACATATTAAAAATCAGAATGCAAATTGTCATTCACTTTGCTAAAAGATGGGGTTAAGGCTTATGATACAACCAGAACAAAACCTGGCCATTTGCTTTTGGTGATGTGCTTGTCCTGAAATATAATAAAGACTTTCCAAGCACCAAGTCCTCACCGAGCTGCCATTCCTGGCTGCTTGCAGTGGTATCATCATCATCACCTGCTGCTCTTGACAGGTTGGGTTTCATCTAACTAAGGTATCTGAAAAAAGGGAAAAAAGCTGATCCTTGAAGTCACTTTCTATCTCCCATTGACTACAAGGGGACACTTAAGAGCATGCTTGAATTAGTTATTAGCATTTTTATTGATCAAAATGAGTGTGATGAATCTCACATTTGTGCATGGCCCACATGAGACCCTTAACTTCCTTTTGAGGTGAAAAATTAAATATCACTGCAATTTTTCTCTTATTCTACCCCTACACAAAGCAAAGATTATCAAAACATTTCACAGGTTCCTACGTACGAGAGGCCTCAATGGTGCACAGATGGCCAAAGATGAGAATGTAGGATTTTTCCTTCAGTCTTCACTTGATACAGCAGCTGTGATTAGATGTCTAACAGAATTAGCATCAACAAAAAATGGGTAAAAACTTAGGATGGAAAAGATAAAGTAGATATTTCATTCTACTTAAGAAGCTGGAGGTTTTTTAAACTGGTTGGTCCTGATGAAATTCACCTGAGAGTACGCAGAGAACTGGCCTGAAGTGATCTCACAGCCCAGGGCAATTATTTTGAGAATGGAGTGAGGACAGGTAAAATTTCAGGAAACAGAAAAAAAGCAATCATAGTTCTTACCTTTAAAAAAATTAGAAGTGGTGTAGATCAGTCAATCTCATTTCAATTACCAAGAAAAAAAAAAATACTGGTTCACGTATTCAAACATCTGGATGGGAACAAGGGGATATGAATCAGCCAACACTGATTTGTCAAGAACAAATCACATCAAGCGATTGAGTTTTTTCCTATGACATGGTGACAGGCCTGTGTATTGAAAAGGAAAATATCTTTACTTTAGAAAAGTTTCTGACAGTGTCTTTTATGACATTTTTCTCTGCAATCCAGGGTCTTCCTGAAACTGCCATATGGTAGGGATACAACGATTGGGATATTGTGCGTAAAGACAAACTGTTCAGATGGAAGGATGTAAGAGTGAGGTCTGCTGGGACTGATTTGAAGTCTAGGTCTATGGAAAACTTCCTATAATAAAAACTGCATGATGGAGTAGGGAATATAGCTACTCTATTTCCAGATGATTCAAAGCTGGGACAGGTGATGACAAGGTTAGAATTCAAACTGATTATTATAAATTGGAGAAATTGTCTGAAGTGGCTGGGATGCAATTTAATAAGGGCAAAAAAATCAAAAGTTCTCCACTTAGGTAAGAGTAACCATCTGCAAAATTATAGAATGAGTAATAACAGTTCTCCTGAAAAAGGATGCAGGTACTATAGTGGATCATAAATTGGGCATGAGTCAGCTGTGCAAGGCTATTTCAAAGACAAAATGGAAGCTTCATCCTGGAAGAGGATCATATAGAAGAAAAAGTAAAAAAAACCTTCCTGTTTATTTCATTCAATTGCTTTGCCTAGATATAGGATACCTACAGGAGATATGCTGACCAATTAAAGAGATAAGGATAATCAAAAGATTATAAAACACACATCTTTGAGGACAACCAAAATGTGTTGAGTTGATTAGTGCAGGTGAGTGGCATCTGAAGAGTACTTTCATGGTCTTCAAGTATTTTAAAACCCTACTGCATAAAGAGCAAATTCAAATAGGAAAACCCAAAATCAGACTAAAATGCAGCAACAAAGATCTAAGTTATATATTAGAGGAAAGAATGTCAAATGTTCTTAAAGACTTGAATAAATTCCCTGAAGAAAATACAGATTTTTCAACACTGGAGATTTTAAAGAATTGGTAAGATAAAAATCTGTCAGGTTTAGGAAGAGCTGAACCTGCCCTGCAGGAAGAAGACATACTGGATAACATCTCAAGATCTCTTTGAGAAATGCGATTTTTCTGCAATTTTTAATGTGTTTGACTCCTGTAATAACAGAGACACATGGAAAATGAGAAGGCAGTTTTTCTAGTAATATCTATGGCAGATCTAGTTTACTTGTATGGATGTAAGACCTCTGGAAAATATTTATTAATGGGAATATCTACACTTCTTTGTGTAAACACTCCTTATTTTACAATATGTCCAAAACAGTCTCCATTTAAGTCCAGTTCAGCCCAGTGCACTGGAATTCCTGAAACAAAGTGACAAAATGTGCCACAGGCAGATGTAAAAGAGAGAACAGCACCATGGAAGATCTGGAGGAGTTCTCTAAATTGCCTTAATAGGCTGAGATGGACAAGGATCCCAAATCAGACTGGTTGCATACACGCCTTTGCCAGTAGCTGTCAGAATCTAAAAAGAAAAAAAAAAGAGAGGAAAGGGGAAGTAAGAGCTCTAGTTGCTCTTGACATGATTTCATTTAACTTGCTAGGTCTCTGACCTTTCAGCACTGGTGGAAATAAAAGTGCAAATGTAACACTGAGGGGGGAAAATTCATGCAAATACTAACCTTTAAAGCTACCATGTGAGACTTTTTTCTTTTTTTTTTTTTTAAAGGAGAGAAATCTGATGATCCAATTATGCAAGTCATTAGGAAAACAATGCTGAAATTTTTTGACTAATGGGATTTTAAGTTATATTGACAATGAAAACCAATTATACTTTAAAAACTTTTTTCCTCCATCTGCAATTGCATTATTTTAATGAAGTAGCATGCTAAACCTGAAGTAGCCAAAAGAATGTTAATTATGGAAATAGTTGAGTTAACAAAAGAACCCCTCTTTTTCCATGACCTCATGATTTCACAAGCCTGAATAGAGGCATAAAATCATTCATTTTGCATCTAAATTGTTTGATGATGTAAATATAGAAACCTTTGAACTTTTCAGAACGCCTGCTTTAGAGCAAAATTTAGATTAACTTTCTTAAGAAGTTCAGTGGAACCAGAGCTCAACCACAGGATGAAAGCAATTCCAAGACTTGGGAATATTTAGATAATGACCCAATTCTTCCAGGTCAGAACCAATTCTAGTTTAACACATTATAACTTTTCTGCTTTAATTGATTTTTCCACTATCTATTTATCTTTCTAATTGGATAGTAAGGTACTAGGTAAAAAAAAACCTCTGTAAAATCCAAGCAGTTCATGTAAGAAATTTCAATAAGTGAAAGGGCCGATGGGAAAATTTTCAAGGTTACTGGATAATTAATAAGAGTCACAGAATTAAACAAAGTTTTTGTCAGTTGCTAGTGTTATCAAGCGAAGGGCAGAATAAATCTGTGATATCCTTAAATGTATCCCTTCCTGCAACAAGCAGGTTTTAGGTTTTAATGAGTTTAATACATAAAGAATAAAAGAATCATAAAATCACAGAGTGGCTTGGGTTGGAAAGAACTTTTTAAAGATCAACTGGTTCCAACTCCCGTGCCATGAGCAGGGAGATGTAAAAGAAGCATCTTGAGATGGCAGGAACCCTTTGAGATGATCTGGCTCAACTTTCTCTTGCAGGCCTGGTTTACCAAGCATCCTGTCAAGCCAAGTCTTGAACAACAAGAGAAACAACAATTTCCAGCAGGAGAGATTCCACCACTTTTCCGGACAAATAACTCCAATATTAAATCTTTCCCAAGATGGAGTTTTCTTATTTCCTTAATGAATTTCCCTTAAAGCAGCTTGTGCCTCATACTTTTTGTACTGTCAACATGCACTCTTGTGAAGTAAATGCCTCCTTCTCCCACATAACTACCTTTCAGGTATTGGGAACTCATGATTAGATATTCCTGGAGCCTCCTGTTTTTTGTCTAAACCCTATTTATTCATGCTTTCTTCATATATTGAATCCACCAACCCTCCAATCCTCATGCTGGCCTTTTAGTAGGTCAGCTTTAATTTTTAGAGTCTCCCTTGAACTGGAGAAACTCCACTAGACAGAATAGTTCAGGTATGGCCTAACAAGTCCCCAAACAGCATAATCCCATCCCTTGATCTTTGGGATATGCTCTTGCTAATTCATCCCAGGACAGTTTGCCTTCATTGTCACAAGGGAATGTGTCATGGGAGCACCACAACCTCGCCTGGATCTAGAGCTGAGTGCCTGAGCTCATAATAATGAGCTGCAGACAGCAGGGCAGAGCAAACAAGCCCTGAGTGTACGAGGTTTGATATGGGCACAGATCAGCAATGATGGGAGCAACATCTGACACCACTGGAAAGGGGCACCAAGGTACCAGCGTGGGCTGACTGGACTGGAAGTCTGTGACAACATCTGGCTACACATACACAGACACACAAACACCCTCCAGGTAACAGAGAGCATGGAGAAACATTTTTACAGGGACACCTGACACCGCACACAAGCAGGGCATGCCAGCTGGGACCATTACAGACCAGTGCTGAAACATCAGCCAGTAGGTCTGACTGAACTGGTGCTGGACACACAGACCACATCAAGAAGACAAGTTAAAGTGGCCTGACTGCTCTTTTCTTAACCTAACAATGTGCAAGAATCAAAAATCTCTCTAATTTGCCTTCAGCAGTTGCATTACGTGAGTGAAGGAAGAGGTGTAGGCTTCTCTTCAGTGCAATTGGAATTCACTTTGCCAAACAAAAACTTTCCCCTTAAAATGTGCCTATGTCTGCAGCAGTATCAGATATCTTACCCTATACTGTCTGGCACAGGATTTTGGCTGTGAAATTAGTCACTTGGCTTCAAATATTCATAGGGCTAAATTTATTTGAAGGCAAAATATCCAGAGTGAACATAAAATACAGAACAGTATTCATGCATTATTAAAAAAAACATGTTTCCTGCTTGTCCATAGATATTTTCTATGAATGTGGCCAAATTATTCATGTTTTTGCATGGCTATTCTCCCCTATCACCCCTTGAGCTGTTTACTGTATTGAAGTACTATGGAGCTGGAATTATCTTTCAACAAAAATAAGTGACAGTGCTTCAGATTGGTTCTGAAATACAACTGACAAACTGTAAATGAAGCCATACAAATCACAGGGTCAAAAACATTTTTCTTATTTTTAAAAACAGTATACAGAGAAACAAGTATTGAGCCAGTCCACTGCTAATGAAAAGATTATAAAGTCATAGATAATTAATGTTGGAAGTGACTTCCAGAGGTCACCTAGTCCAACCCTCTCTCTCTTATTGCACCACTTGAGGCAAAGTGGTCTCCTGTGTTAATAAACAAGTTCCTCACCACAGCCTTTAATTTTTACTCTTGCTCTGAAAGCTGTATCACATCAGAGACTTAGAAGATCTAAAAATGGATGAGGACTTAGTAGATTCCTGTGCCCAAGCCTGCATGCAATGTGGTTCCTCCAGTAGCTGTAAGTTGTTAAAATAGTTTGCCTCTGGCACCAGAAGAGGTATTTCTAACAGTGTCTGGAAAGAATTCCATTTTCAGAGAGAGATTTTGTGATATTTGGTAGATCACATGCATTTTAGATTTTTGTTCCAATTAATCTGCCTCCTAAACTTACCCCAAGCATTTTGCATGCTAGGTATTGCTGTCCCCAGGTGCAGATCGTTTCCCTTATGATGTGAGAAAGATACAGCAGGGAGAACACACAAAAAGTGAGGATTCCTGAAAGTGGAAGGATTTGCTGAAATGATAATGATGTACCAAGTACAACCCAAGGGATGACTGAAAATCAACCCAAAATATATGTGAGAGATCAGGTCTCGTAATTCACGACTGGGACATTATGGTGATCAGGACAGGGTCTGAAGCAGTTCTGAAGATAAAGGGAAAAAAGCCCAGACACACTCAGAGAATCTGGTAAACAGCTCACTTGAAAGAGAATAAAAGCCAGATGCTGTCTGAAGATCCCATATTAAGAAGGCAATGACATACAGATGCACTAAACTTAGGGCTACTCAGATCTTTCTCAAAGTGGGGTTTCCTGGCACAGTAGGAAGGGAGATGTGTGTCTTAAACAATGTCTGCAATTTATCACAGGGAAATGCCTTGTTAGTGATATGTTTTTGTATATAGGTCATTCACTGGATGCAACACCAGGGACCATTCTCCCAGTCTCTTCCTACCTGAAGTTACTTATTAGCAGCCAAATAAAACACTTATTTTTTTCTAATTGAACCACATATTTAAATTACTTTTATACTTCTTTGCTTTAGAAATACAAATATTTATTTCTTCATTCCAGACTAGAATGCCAACCTAGCTTTCACTGTAACAGCTATTTAAAATTCATATATTTTGATGGAAAAAAAATAGGTGACAGCTGTTTTTAATATTCTTTTTAAGAGCATCTATAATAACAGCTGGAGAACCACAGCAATCCTGCTAGCCAAGAGAAGTAGCTTGGATTGGTTATTTCAGTCTCATCATCTTCCTCTTTGATTTTAATAAGATATTTTGAAATGGTTTCTTTTCCCTAGAGAGCTTGTAATAACTTAACTATGTCTAAGTGTCCTCAATTCCTACTGAAATCAAAAGAATGTGGACATCTTCTAGAAAGTTTCAGTACTGAAGAATCAAACCCAGTAATTTTTGTATCATGTATTTACTGAGATCCTAGCTCCTTGCACAGAAGCACAGTCCAGGAGAAGAGTAACATGAGCAAAGAAAGCAAGATCTGAGATGTAAGCAATATTGTCTTTTTCCAGCAGCAAAACAAATTTAAAATTCCCTTTTTATGCTAAAAAGTCAAATCGATTTAATACTGCATTAAAAATATTTTTGTTCCAGGATGCTTAAAAACCTCATTAAGAAAGTTTAGAGGAAACAAACAAACAGAAACGAACAAGCTCAGAATTTCTAAATCTGCCTGCAGTTCTACATGGAGCAGCATGACAGGATACACAAGTTCAGTGCCACTAACAACAACTCAATTCCCAATTTGTGTTAATTTAAATGTGCAGTCAGCTTAAGCCCCACTGCCCAGCCAATGGCAGAATGAGTCCTAAACACAACTGCATATGGCTGTGTGGAAGAGGAAAGACAGCATCCCTCTAGAGCAGCAATAAACACTGGTCAAGCTGAATCTGCAAGGGCAGAAAAGATTAGCACAAGGGCAAATGTTCTACCAACCAGATCCCATGCTTTGTGTGTACATGTAAAACAGAAGGATCTTTGCCCCCAAGGAGAAGAATTTAACGAAAATGGCAAATGTATTTATTCTTTCATCTGTAAAAGTATCCTGCCAATACATAAAGGGATTTTTTTAGCATATCCATAGACAGGTAATAGCTGTGCTTCCACATTCAGCAACACCAGCACTTGTGCTGAATCTGCCTCTGGCAGCTCAATCCAACCCCCTGGGAAAGCAATCCAAATCATGGGTTTCAGCAGCCTGTGTCAGTTCCCCCAAACAGCACAGCACAGAGCACAGTGCAGAGCCAGGCAGAGCCAGAAATGAAAGGGCTGTGAGGGACTCTCCTTTCATTGCCATTGCAGAGCTGTGAGGATGCCTGAGATGGGCAAGGGTGCCAGAGCAGCCCCTGCCTGCACCTCAGAGGTTATTCTGTGCTGCCAAACAATAACATCTATGTCATCAAAAGCATAATGAAGTGATGTATAAGCAGTGCTGTGTAAAACATTACAACTTAGTTCACTACTCTTTTCCTCTGAACATTGCTGTAACTCTTTTCTGAGGATCAAGACATGATCTGTGTTTTTACAAAACCTAATTAACCTTAGACCACATATGTAAAAACTTATAAGCAGTTTTAAGTAACTCCACCAAGCTTTAAAGAAAGTAGCTTATACTCTCCAAGTGAGACTCATTTCTATTCCCAAAGCAAAGCAGCACATACAGTATTCAGAAGACAAATTTAAAGATGCTGTTCAAGCAAGTCTGTATTTATTTCAACTACACAGGTATCCTCAAATGAAGGACTTCAGCAGAAACACTTCAGACTAGTGCACCTCTTCTCTTACCTCTGGCTAGTCACATTTGGAGAGCACTTCTGGCTGGTGTGGAAAGCTTGGAAGTTAATTTACAGAAACTTCTGTAGCCACTTGAGGCCATAGAACCACCCTCCTCTAACTCCTGCATTTTACCTTCTCTCCAAAGCCTGGCCAATAACTGAGTCTTTCATGCTAATGACAGCACAGAAAGGTACTATGGCAGCAGGCAGCCACATAGTTCAACCTTGGGATCATGGGGTTTTCAGGGATGATGGGTTGTGATGGCTTTCTCTTTCTCCTCCAAATGTCCTTCTTCCTCTAACTTAGTGGAGACCCAGTTTGGTCTTGTTAGGGGAACTATTTCCCATTCCTAGAGAATATTACTAGACTTTTCAAATTTCACCATAAACTGACATGAATTTCATCTCCTCTTTCATCATGTGAGCAGAGGATGGAGCATAGGGACCCATCTACAGTCACTTCTTCCCAGGGCTGAAGCAGAAAGACAAGTGCCATGGCTGGAATTCCACGCAGAGGGGCACAAAGGAGAAGGCAGAGAAAGAGGTGCAGAGGATTGACGCAGCAGAAAGAAGATCCTGCTTTGTTAGGATGGGGCATAACAGAGTACAGAGAACAGGAGAGGTCTTAAACACCAGCCCTGGTTTATCTTAATCCTTCCAAATTTTTAGACTGAAAATCCTCCTCTCCTGTGCTTGAAATACAAACTATTTCAGGGAATAACACAACCTCTTCCTTTATGCTGCTTTCTCCTTCTCCAGGGTAAAAAAAAGTCAAATGTTCACAGAAGATGTTTGTGGGCTTCCTGCACATGTTCAATTTTTGGCATATATATAATTCTCTATGTATAAAATGCAGCTTTGCCACACTTCAGTGAGAGAATATGTACCAAATGAAATGGGAACTTATAATAACCTTCAAAATAAAACAAGAAGAGTTATCATTTTGTTTGTCTATACAGAAAGCAAAAACTGAATATCAGCATGTAGGAAAGGCTTGTTCCTTTCCCAAACAGAAGGAAGCTCTGTGCTGGGAAACGGGAATGGATATTTCATATACTCCAGCGCCATCTAGCCCAAGGAAATAAAATTCCACATCGAACAATGGCTGCTGAAGGACACTTTTCAGTGCTAAATGTTAAGTCCATAAATAATTCCTGACCCTGGATGAAACAGCTTTTGGCTTATTGTGTGACATTTTAATATTTTTTTTTCTACCCTATAACTGCAGTTGAGTAATATAGAAGCTCTTGTGAGAGCCATCTGCCACAGGAAATAACTGGCATATGCTATTTTCATTATTTCTCATGCAAACTGAAACTCAAGATAACCTGGAATAATGCAATAAATGAAAACACAGGACATGTGCATTTTGTGGGTGTTTTGGCAGAAAACTAAGAAGTTAAATAACAGGAGACAGGAAAATAATAAAAAGCAAAATTCTAATAATGAAAGATCTTACCAGATTTTCCATTGTTAAAATTTGTAATAAGGGGAAAATCTATAGTGTATTGTATTATTTCTTTCCTTTTTTCTAGAAATGTCAAATGAATTTCTTCACTATCCAATACAAAGTTCAATTCACTTGTACCAGTTTGAAGTCTATCTAAATTAAATATCTGGGTTTGGATGCAAGTGATTTTAAATCCACTAGGGAAAATAAGAAAGGCTTTCAAAATTCTAGAAAGCTTCCTCATGATGAGGTTCAGTCTAATCAATTCAAAATGTGATTGCAGGTCTTCTAAAATGTCAGTTCTCAAACACCACACTGCTGATATTGTTCCACTGTTTTTCCTTCACAGTCTATGTTCTGTAATTTTTTGAGGATTTCCAATTATGGCAAGTGAGAATTCATTTCAATGTAAAGTAAGGCCACGTCTACTTTAGAAATTTGTCACAGAATGAATCATCCTGGTTATTGATTATGAGAAAACTTACATAACTACTTTATCTTCCACTGTGTACACCTCCATTTTTCTAGTACAGACCTATTTCTTCAAAGAATGTACTTGATCTAGAAATTATCAGAGATACTTCATCATTTTTTGTTGTTTTTGTTTCTATGAGAACAGCATTTTTACAATAATTTTTTTTTTTTTTAGCTGCAGGCATGTTTCTCCATGCAAAAGATAACCTAAATCCAGGTATGAGATGCATTCCATAGCAGCATTAAACCATGGTGCTCAGTGGGCTCTGAGAAAGCCAGCTCAGGAGTCAGAATCCATGTAAATCTACTACAGAGGGTTCTTAAAGAGTCTAATACAACCTTTTCTTCAGGTTATTCAGAGCTACTTCAGAGCTGTTTATGAAGAGAACTGTAACTCCTCGGCTGATGGATAAAAGCTTTCTGCCAAGAAAAGACAAGTGCTGCTGCTGCACGAGTAGGTGACTGCAAGCACACCCACAGGACTTTTAAAGAGCATATTTCTAGTTTTTTTCACAATAATACTAAAAACACACTGGTGCACAAAGAACCCAGCACTGTCGAAAAAGACTGGTCAGAAGGCTAAAAACCAATAAGAAGAATTTCAGCCACCAAATGAAAGAAGTTAAACAATAGGAGGGACAGGATTTCCTTCGTGGCCTACAAGCTCGTACCAACACAAGTCGGTGCTCACCCACAAGAGCTTGGCACAAACAGAGCATGAATTCTGGGCATGAATTCTGACCCAGGCACTCACTGTGGAGCAGCAGTACCATGGTGTTCCACAACTACCCAGATATATTTGTAAGCTTTTTTTTTTCCTCAGTGCACATACAATCCTACCTGAGGACCTTTATCACACACACCTACCCAGCCACAGCTTACTCCTCCCTTTTACTGTTGCTATCATTGCTAACCCACTTCAGTTAATTAAAAGTCATTTACAAACAGGTATTTATTTACCTTTGTTTGATGGTCAACATTTTGCCCTTTCAAGCTAGAAGTTGTTAAGATGCGTGTGGTGCATATACAGGTGTGCATGTTTGTACATTTTCAGAGCCAACCCATAATAAAAACAAGTTCTACAAATATCATCATATAATTTGCTGTATTGCTGTGCCTTTGCTACCCTCCAGCAAAAGCTGAAATTTATTATAAATCAATGTATATGCAGCAGTTACAAGGTACAAGTTAAACTTCTTAATAATTTTTGTTATTGCTACTTACAATGTTATCAAATAATTGCAATTAAATAGGGTCATATTTTTCCATCAAAAGTTGTCAATTTTAAGTACAAAGTCTTTATACCATCACTTATTAATCAGAAGTGCTGCATTCATACGTAGTACTACCGTGCCATGAAATGTATATAATGTTATGTTGGATGGAAAGGAAGGAGGAGCTCTATTTTGCATACACTCAATGTCTAATTAGGTTTCATAATTAGGCTTTTGACCCTGCTTTCTGCTGGGAGCCTGAATTAGCAATTGAATTTCTGTTGGGCAGGTGACCCTATTTGCAGTGTCACAGCCTGAGCTTGGAGAAACATTTCTTTGGGAACCCTTGTCTTGTTCTGCCTGTACTCTCTACGACTCCCTGGGAGACTCAATTAGGGTAGGATCAAGTCCCTCTTTCTTTCACCAAACTCTCCTGTAATTTCAGAGGCCTAATGAGGCAGATCATCAGAAATAAGTTTCATAATATCACTGGGGAGAGGTAGGTGATTGTAAAGGGTTTCCAGGGAGAGGAGTCATCCATACAACTCGGTACCTAAACTGAGACTGACAGATTCTCCCTCTGGAGTCACAGAATCACAGAAAGGTTTGGTTGGAAGGGTCCTTGAAGATCATCTGGTCCCTCACCATGGGCAGGGACAATTTCCACTAGGCTAAAGTTCTGCAAATGCATCTGCTCTGCCTACTGACCACACAGGCAGCTTAAACATTTACCTCAGGAAGACTTACTGATTAGACATCTAAAACATATTGTGAAGTCAGATGCCTGTGTGTGGTGGGTTTGAGCCTAGATTTGTTGTCACCATATTTTAATTCATATCTCCTATAGGCTACCAGCATCTACTTTTCACCAATTCTGACATACTTACTCATAGAAAAACAGGCAGAAATAGGTGGAAAAGAGAGAAAAGATAAGATGAAGCCTGAATTTAAATGATTGTCACGCATGAAAAATAGAACTTTCATTCTCAACGGCGTCACCTCTGAATTTTGTCCTTAGAATTTACATTTTATCATCCTCATCAAGATCCAAAAAATGCTTCTCTTCCCTTCCAAAACAACTCTAAACCTTGCAGCGTAAAATATAGTATAGCCACCCCGGCACCAGGCATAATGAAATCTAGTAACAATAACTCAAATATGTGTCTCCTTGTCTGAGTCACTTTAGAGACATCCAGAAACATAAATATATGTTTTCCCTGAAAGGTAACAGTTTTCTCCCTTTTAATCTGAAATAAAATTCTGTCCCCATCTCCCAGGGAACTAAAGGTGACAATAAGAGCTTGACAATGTTCAGGAGATGTGCTTTTCACATTAACATTGCCAACAGCTGCACCATAAATACTGGGTATACAGAAAGGGCATTCAATCATTATAGGACGTGCAATTTAAAATACGAAATTCATTCAAATAAATCAGTAAAAAGAGCTAAGGGGTCTAAGTCTCCAAAACCTAAAATGTACTGCTTTTGTGTTCCAGCTTTATTTGCAAGGAATTCTAAAATCTACTGGAACAAAATATTCCCCTTAATGTTCTGTAAACCACTTATGAAATATCAAGCTTTGTTCCGTTCATCTTTCCTTTTTCTGTGCCACCCTCCTGCCAGACGTCAAGGAGCTCATGCCAAATGTCTGTGAATTCATGGCTTATGAAGGGCAGGATTGGATGAGGGAAGGAAAATCATGCACAAAAGACAATTTTATTACCCTCCCCAACCTCTGTTCCTTTATCATCACCAACACACAGTTGCACACAGAGAGCTGAGAGCCAATAGGAGCATCTTGGAATTATTTGAGATATAGCAGATGCTGTCAGACCTCTTGCATCCAGCCCTGGAGGTCCTCCATTCTGATCCTGAGGATATTTGATATGATGGCATAGAGTACATGCTCTCTGCTAGCTTTACTCTGCATATTGGAGACCCTAAAGAAGGGCCACATGGATTTTGACATCAGCCCTTGCCAAAGGCACCCTGTTACTGAAATAATGCTTATGTCCTGCTGGTACATTCAGAAAATGCCCAAAAATCTGGAGAGGTGCCATGAACTGCAGTAGAGATTCCGGTCAATGTTCTTTCTATCCTTACAGCCCCAGATGCTCAGTGGAAGAGTATAAAGAACACACCAAGTATGGGATGAAAAACATTTCAAAAAGCCAACAATGAAAACGTTGGAGAGTCCTGAGCCAGTTTGTATCCAGGACACACATTTCAGAGAGCACAGGGAGCCAGCTGTCATTGCTGAGGTAGACCTGGTGACTATTTCATGAGCAGATGGGAAATGCCATGTTCTTTAGCAGATTGTTAACAAGAAAACAGCCTGAGACAACACTCAGGGAATTAATATGCACTCTCTACATTTCATAATAGGAGTCTGATCTTTATCACAAATATTAAAACCATTTCTATCAATTCACCAGAACTACACGTAAGACTTTCTACTTTTGCATCCCCATTCTTGAATGTCTCGTGCAAGATAATTGAGGCAATTTCTTAGTATCACCTTTTAACAAACCTGCTTCCATTAAAAAGTGAAGATAAAGATGCAAGGAACAGAGGAATGCATGGAAACTGCTATAAAATATAACTGATTGATTCTAGTTTATGTAACATACTGGCATGTCTAATATGTCTATGTTTAACACCAGTCTCATTTAAACAAATAAATGCATTGCCAAAGCTTAGCCCATTGTATAAGTCAACATTTCAAGAATTACAACAGTTTCCCCACACACATCTTCTAGGCTGTCCTTATCAATAACTACCACAAGAAGTTCAAAAAAAGGAGTACAAGAACCAGATGAAATACAGAAAAACAATTCCCAACCTCCTGCAGTCCCACGGCATCAGGAAAATCTATCCTGCAGTCATCGCTCCATTCTCTTCACTCTTGTAAAAGATACCATTAAGTTACATATCTACAAATCTAGAACAAGCCCTGTATCTTCAAAAACAAGCCACAGATTTTAAAAGTCCCTGATGACTTTCCTGGATCACTGAAAACATGGGTAAGGATTAAAGCAGAATGAAAATATATTACAAATTGCCTCTGAAAGCAGTCCTTGGAAAAGTGCATTTGCAAATAAAAACAAAGTATGAGGAATTTCTAATTCTCTATCTCCTACTCAGTGTTCCCTCTTATTGAAACTGGTGCATCTAAACACACACTCCTCCTCTACTGTCTGACATTCTCTTTCAGTCTCTTTGTGCAACTGAATTATTTTGATTTCTTTTGCCCTTCAGAGCCTATTACTAAGGTACCTTCTAAAGTCCCTTCTTCCCTGTATACAGAAATGTCTCTTTTATTAAAAAAATATCCTTTTTTTTTTTAAATGGCATCCTACTTCTCTGTAGGACTGCCATGTTGTAATCCCAACCTGCAACTCATCCCCCCACAGCTGCTTCCACATTTACTTCCTGGTGGGATGGGGGAGACAGTCAGGAGGGTAAATGTGAGAAAATCCCATGGATTGAGATATAAACAGTTAATTAGGTAAAGCAAAATCCATGCAGCACACGAGCAAAGCAAAACAAGGAATGAATTCCCCCCTTCCCATGGGCAGGCAGGTGTTCAGCCATCCCCAGCAGAGCAGGGCCCCTTACGTGTGACAGTGACTTGGCAAGAGAAATCCCATCACTCTGAACATCCCCTCTTCTTTCTTCTTCCCCTCAGCCTGATCAGCTGAGCGTGACACCACACAGTCTGGGATATCCCTGGGGTCAGCTGGGGTCAGCTGTCCCAGCTGTGTCCCATCCCAGCTCCCTGTCCACCCTCAGCCTCCCGGCTGGTGGGGTGAGGCGCAGAAATGGCTCTGACTCTGTGGAAGCCCTGCCCAGCAATAATGAAAACATCCCTGTGTTATCAGCACTGTTTTCAGCACAAATCCCAAACAGCCCTATAGCAGCTACTATGGAGAAAATTGTCTACTTCAGACAAAACCAGCATTTTCACAATATTTTCTTATTTCTTAAGCAATTCTAAATGAATGGAATGAAAAATAGGCATATATAAGAAATTTAGGGTGCTTTCAACATAGCATACATGCTACTGCACTGTAAATGACCATTTTATGAAATGATGCAGTCCTGTTTGATTTCGGTGGCAGCTAAAAGTAAAATAAAGCCATTTCCTGGTTGATTTCAGTTGGAATTGGAGATAGTTTTTCAATATGACCCTTGGCAGTGCTCAGAAAAGTGGGGGAAAGAGGCAGATAAGGCACTGAATGAAATAAATGGATCCAATCTGAACTCAGTTACTTCATAAGTTGATAGCAGAGTGGAAAGGCAATGCACAACCAGTAGCCTCAGCCATAAGAAACTTAATGATGGATGCAAATGAAAAACGTCAGGATGCCTATTTATCTATGAGAATTAGAATCCTTTAAACAAGTTATGAATGAAAGACATGTAGCTAAACCAGATTTTAAGCCAATTAGAAATGAATGAAAAATCTAATTTAAATGGACATAATCTTTCACTAATATTAGAAAAACAATACTTTCCACATTTTATTGGAGCTGACAAATTTATTGTGACACCTGAACAGGACAGCTATTTTATACTAAAAGACACTTTCCTCTGCTTAGCAGATAGTCAAACCCAACACTCAATTTTGAATTTTTTTTCCTGTTGGTGAATCACTCATAATTTTAAATTGTTCTTATTACTTTCAACTATAATGGATGGATTAAAACAAAATATTATTGGCATAATCAACAAAAACAGTTTGGACTTTGCTGCATCATTATATCTAGTACAATTCTGTCTCATAATCAAAGAAAAGAATCTGTTAACGTTTGTGATGCATGTTAGCAATAAGGTGCTGGACTCCTCCACACCTCTGAAAAATTACATTTCATTACATTTTGGCTATGTAACTGAGTTCAGATCTGGACTGGTACATCTAACTTAGGTATTTTGGACATCAGTTGGCCATTATATTCTGCCAATCTTAAGAGTTCCATTGCCATGTCCCCTAAAAAGCCTCAGGTGAGGCAAAATTCAGGTTACGGATTCCTTTTTCTCCATTCCTACAAATATTCATGAAGAGTACAGCAGAGAGAAGCAGAAGAACCTGTGAAGTCAAAGACTGTCACCTCCTGGCCTGCCACAGAGGTGGCTGTCCTCTTCAAGGGCCAGCAAGGAGATTCATGGGGACAAAATGTGCATGTTCTGGAACCAGGAGGTGAGGAAATCTTTAGGGTTTTGTACTGCAGGCACTACACACAGCAGCAAAGAAACAAGTCCTTAAAGCTTTGCTGATCCAAAGGCTGGAGTTCAGTGCAGAACATCAAACACAGAGGTAAGAGGCAGCCTCTTCTCCTTGTCTCTCTGTGAACTATCCATGGAAGGTATTCCAGAAGGAGCAGCAACAGGACTGTAGAGACACTTTCCCATTCTAGTGATAGAACAAGGGGAAAGTTTTTAAACTTAAAGAGGAAAGGATTAGAGTGATGTTAGGAAGACAAACAGGGACTGGTGAGCCACTGGAACAGGTTTCTCAGAGAAGATGAGGATGCCCCATTCCTGGAAGGGTTCAAGGCCAGGCTGGATGGGGCTTTGAGCAGCCTGGTGTAGGGGAAGGTGTCCCCTTCCCCTACAAGAACAAAATTACCTTTAAGGTCCCTTTAAACCCAACCCTTCCTATGATCACCTAATGCTGCTCAAACTTACGATATTATGGGGGTTTCTGTGACAAAAAATGAGAACAGAGAAATGTCCCTCTGCCTCAGAACAGACACACTGCTTTCCCAGGAAGCTGTTATTGTACATTACAAGCAAAAATGATGCCACTAATAATATTTCTGATCCACAATTAAAAAGGTTTTTAGAATTGCTGGGGCCTATGGTATTACATTACACTGAATTGTTTTAAGGACAAGCAGAAACTGTAAAATGTATTAATTAGATCTGACAATAGTTCTGGGTTTTGCCAAATAACCAAATTTTTTATTATTAAATAAATAAATAAATAAAATAAAAAATATAAATTAATTTTTTTAAAATTATAATAAAAATCTATCTCTTCTCCACTGGCTCCGATATTATAAATTTTAATAGACACAGAAAGACCCATATTATGCTATCCTCAGTATCTGCAAGATCACTTAACAGAAGAACAGCTGAATCTGTTTGAGAGTAAATAGGAAAATAATGATTTTTTTCTCAAATAGGAATTCCAAAGCATAGTCATTAAACAAGTAAAATTAAATTTTTTTGAACAGTTTATGCTATCACCCAAAGGAAAATTTCATATTTCTGTTCCTCAGACACTATCGATTGTTTCCTCAGAAAATTAAAAAGTATGTATTTTCCTTCTGAAAGGAAATACAAAAGCAAAACATTGCAAGAATACTGTCATTTGTAAAAATTGCTTTTCCCATTCATAACATGAGCTTACTTTAGAACTGAATGGAAATCTTCAATAGGAATGACAAAGTGTTTTACTTTCATTCCAAATATGTAGCTCTTCACTATTGTAAATTTGCTAGCATGGCACTTCCTTGTTTTCTACTGAGGACTTCTATCCCTGTGCTAGGAGCACTTTCCTGGAATAATTACTAAGACTTCTAGTCCTTGAAGCAACTCTATTGGAGTTTAAAAGAAAATAGAAGAAAAGATCCAAAAATACAGAAAATCTCACAGAAAGTTCTTATTAACTAAAAGTTAGCCATTGTTTCCATACTTCAGATTTTTGGAATTATGTTGAATGAACAGATATTCCACTATCCAGTCTCTTAACATGCCAGACATTGATAACTTCTAAAAAAGATCTTTGAAATATTGGTATTTATACAGCTTTCATCTCCATCATCCACATCTCACAGACTTCAGTACTTTGCTCCCTACAGGAGGAGTAAGCAGGGCTGGTCTGTGGGACATGGAGAGCTCCTGGAGATCCAGACTACAGAGCACAGTCAGGGGGCAAGAGGGTGCAAGAGGAGGAAAGGACAAGCCAAAATCCAGCTTTTATTGATGGCCTTCAAGACCATAATGCTGCCTTTGTCAAACAGTACAGAAAACTGCATGGCCCACACGTGGGTCTTTGTGAAGATGACAGAAGGAAGAAAACAGCCCAAGGGCAGAGAGACCAGGATCCTCACAGCAGCAAAAGGTGACATTTCTCAATGATTCAGGTTCTTATCAAGGTTTGAAAACAAAAGAAAACAAAATGAAAAAATCAAGAGACACGGAGGAAAAAACCCAAAAAGTTTGGGAGATATGCAGAAGGTCCTCTGATGTTACCCAGATTCACACTTGGTCAATTCACACTTGCCATGGGTTGGCTGTTCACAACTTCTGAAAAAAATCTCCGTCATTGCTGTCACATGCAGGACCACAATCAGTGTTGGTTTAGATGACCTTGGGGCATTCAGCTGATGCTGAAATTTCCTTATAGAGAACTTCACTGTCTACCAGTGCAAACCCACAGACTGGAACATGCAGAGGCTCCTCAATGTCCTGCAAGTGGAAGGTTTAGTCATGGTTGGATAAAGCACTACTTGCTCTCCGTGGTTCCTTGGCACCTGGAGACCACCACAGTAACATCTCCAATCCTTAACCTCCTTACTTATTTGAAACTGCTCTAGAACCCCAGTTGTGAGACAGGAAAAACGCTAGGGAAAAATGGATCTCCAGTTATCCTTCTTGAGCAGCACTGGAATCCCATGACTATTGAGCTGTTTTTTTCTAACCTCATTAGGAGTTTTAAACCATCCCCCTGATCACCAATTCTGTTGCACTGAGCACTACAGAATACACTTGGCATATGCAAGGCTAATTAAAAAAATTCTAATTAGCACCTTTCTGGTTTTGAATCCATACAGCATCATATATTGAGAATTAATTCTTTTTTAATTAATTATGCATTGGTATTTGTCTCAGGTTATCACCAGACAATCTATGTAAAATATGATATCTGGTTAAAGATAGGTCACCTATTAATTAAGAACATTGTGGCCAAACTAATGGATGGAGGTCTTAGTAATTCATAATAACAGCATTAATGAGAGCCATGACTTGCATTTAAAAATAAAATGTATTAATGAGTACTTTGAAAAAATAATAGTATTAGAGAAGCATACATCTAATCTCATCAAGCCTAAGCCTCATCATAAACACAGGTTATTTCTTTCTAGGACAACATATTACCAGCTATGTTCTCTTCTTGATGCACAAAGATCTCCATTCTCAGCCTTGCACCTTTTGAGGAGGGACCATGACCTCTTTTGTTTCTCAAGTTCTATCACTTATGTTTATTTGTAGAGGATGGGACAGAAGTATTTAAAAAGCAGTGAGTGCACTCCTGTTCACATTCTCCAGTGTGGAAGTTCAGAGTGATGTCAGTGTAATCAGCATTCTTAATTATGTCCTTGAAATGCAAGAAGTTTGCAAATCACTTAGATGTTAAAAACAAAAGAAGAAAGGGAAAAAAATTGGCAATGGGTCATTTGAAATAAGAATGCATTCTTTAGAAAGAAACCCTAATTTACAGAAGGTCCTGATTATAGCTGCTTTAGCAAGACCTTGCTTAAACAGAGAAATTATTTATGTGTGGCATGACCTTGACAAAGCTACTCCTTCTGCAAGGAGAAAATTGAAAATTAATATCTGGCAATGACACATTAGTGCTAAAACTCAGATCTGTGTATTTAGGATCCTATCATTGTTCTTTTTTTTTTTTTCCTGGGGCAGGGAGAATATGTCTCTTGAGTTTCATTCATTTAAGATTCAAATCTCTCAAGTACAGAGCAGCACTGGAAGCTGCTGAGTACAGTGAATTTTTCCCACCACCACCACAACCGTTCCCTTTGGGAGATGAAGATTTGGCTCTTCTTCCTGCAGAATCACATCTTTAGTAATAAGTTACTTGATCCAGCTCCTCATGAAGTCAAGGGGAATCTTTCTCCTCATTTCAGTAGGACTGTATTGAGCTCTCAGCACATTTAGTAGGAGTTTCCACTGCATAAATAATGTCGGGTTTGCCACTGTATTAATTTTTTTATCTTTTGTGTTTCCAGATATTTCAAATTGAAGAATTCTCTCAGCTGTTGCTGAAGTCAGTGGTATTCACAGGAGGTGCTAAGCTGAAAGTTCAACACCCCATCTGTACCCTGTCTTTTGCAGCAGCCATAAAAAATTTGCTAGGAGACTGGATTATGACAGTTTTGTGCAAGCAGATATGCTTAATGACTCTTTTAGCTAATCTGCACAATTGCCTCAGTACACAGGACATGGTTCTTAAAAAAATTTGTGAGTATGCACAGCAAAGACCTTAAAAGTTAAAAATCTCTAATTAAATACATGAAACAGGGCTTTGGGGAAACAAAAAGCCCAGCATACAATTAGAATCCTCTAAAGGCTGAGGTAGAACAAGATCATCAATTTCTACCCCAAGGTAGCTCACATATTTCTACCATTTTACACATCTCATAATAATAGACCAGCTGAGTGAGAAATAGAGTAACATGGGAAAATCACAGATAAAACTCCAGGAGAGTTTATGACAGATTGCAACATAATTCCAGCCTTTTGTTTATTTGTTTGTTTGCACTTTAGTTGCCAGACACTTTCACAGATCCATTTTTAATGCAAAAATTTATTATTTGTTCCTTTAATTGTTTCATAAAATATTTACTATGGTCTGTTTAAATAAAGAAATGACATCATGCATAAAAAATGAAAAATAATGTGCCTATAATAAGCTAGAGGTTACATTTAATGAAACAATGCCCATAAATGAAATTTCATTGTGAGTGCTGATGATGCTCATTTCAGATGAATGCACTTTGTATTTATTAGTTTTAAGCATGTTCATCCTCAGCTCTGTAATGAGAATTACAATATCCACTCAGATGAGAAAAGTAATTAAATCATTAAGACATATTTTCTTAGGGCTGGGTAATTCTGCAGATATGCAACAGTTGGCTGTCTCCTGCCATAAGTCCTTACTGCAACAGATTAATTGTTTCTCATTATTTTCCAGAGGGTATCTATCCTCACAGCAACGAGCAGATACAGCCTGAGAAAAGGCCAAGTGCCTCACACTCCCTTCAGCAGCACGTGTGTCTGTCTGTGTGCCACTTGGACATTTTATAAGTTTCTTGGACGCAAACTTGCTGAGTTTTTTCTTCCATGGGAAAGTTCTTTTTTCTCTGCAGATTTCAAATCTTTCTCTGTGTATTTCAAGGACAAAATGCATTATTTTGCCCTGTCTCCTGATACATGAGATGTGGTTTGCTTTTCTTGACCTATGATATAAAGAATTGCTGTCTCTCTGACTTTGTAAACATTTTCTAGCATTCTTGAACTTTGGGGTATGGAGCTTGAAGAAGCAAGATGCTAGCTCTGTACCTGGGCAGAAATAGCCCAAACCCTTCTGAACAATGGAGTCATTTTAATAAATAATATCAGCCTTCTGATATTGGTGTCAAGAGTCTTGATTCACCCCGATGGGACTCCAACGGCAACCATTGGTGACCCCTGAGATGTGGGGCAACACCTGTGGGCTACCAGCACAAAAGGCAGTGGATTCCTTGTGTGCATACCTAGGGAGAGTGACTTGCCACAGCACAAGTGAGGCAAGACCCAAGAATGGCTTTTGGGCAATGCCAAGGTTTCATAGACATTTCACTCTGAGTACATTTGTTCAACCTACACTCAGCGCATCAGATGAGTGTTGTATACAGAGAATTCACTTCACATGCACAATTTCAATAGAACTAACTCCACAGAAAGGTAAATTATGAAGTCTGCATATATTCAAATACTCTTCCTTAATGTGTTGCATTTTTCCAGCGCATGCCATGGAAAAGTTCAGGAGATTCATTACACAAGCACCATAAACGATTTTAGGGCTTTTTGCCCAGGATGCACCCTGCCTGTTAAGAATATCATCATGTGTCCCCTCACAGCCTCAGCCCCGCTCCACAACAGCAGAAAGTTTCAATCCTTTTTTAAGTATGTTAATAGTGAAAGGAAAACATTGAACTGATTCCTGTGACGATGGTCATCTGAATAATATGAATGAAGAAAAAATGGAGGCATTCAAAGGGTTTTTTACCTCAGTCTTTAATAATACTGACATATCTTGGGCTGCCCAGTCTCCTGAGGTGAAGGACCATGACTGAAGAAAAGAGAATTTTCCATTTGTAGACACTGAAATTGTACACCATAATTCTTCCAGTGACAATTAACTTCTATGGAAAAACTATGTGATTTATAATACTGATGTGTTTTAATCTTTACTATTCTACATGACCATGGAGAGTAAAACAAAAAGAAAAAAAAAAAGATTCTGTTAACATAATATTAAGGTGCTAAAAGCAATATTAATGCAGATAGCATGTATATTGTGTAATTTTTCTTTAAAGTGCTGGGCTGGAAACTGTTTTCCTGTACCACAGAATATTTCCACATGTTTAAATATTCAAACTCCATATGAGGACAAGATAATATTATGTGAGGAAGGGAGAGGAGAGAGAAAAGACTGGCAGGCACACACTCAAGCAAGACAGTAAGGGCATTGATTGGGGCTTTAACTCAGATGAACTCACTCCTGTCCACACCAGGAGCTTGAACCAAGCACATTGAAAGTGCACATCCTTCAGTTTCTGACCTATTGGCTATTCTGTGCAGTCAGTGTCTCCTTTTGATGAGAGACTCCCTTCTGAGCCTAAGAAGCCATTTTCCGATAAAAGAGTAATCAAAATTTAATTTGATTCCCAAAACAGCTCTACTTGCTGTGTTTTGTCACTAAAAGCAGTAAAAATCTTGACAAACTTGACTGGAAAAAAGGGAAGCTGGAACAGTTTTAGAAACTTTCTTTTGTATTATATTTTAACATTTCAGTGGCAGGGAATTTAAAAGTTAATGGCAGCAGATTACCAAGTATTTTGTTCCCCTGCTAAGAAAAAGAAAAGCAAGGGGAAGAGCCCTTGCATAATAAGTTGATTTTAAATGTTCCAGTTCAACTTTGAAGTTCTTTCAATGAGCTGAATGTTAGTGAGTAAATTTACATTTTTTGTGAGCTTTGTGTTAAACTAGGCAAGCAAAAAATGCCTTTTCAATCATGTCTGACTCTATTTTTATTTTTCTCTCAAACTAAGAAAACCACTGATTCCTTCTATAAAAGAATCTATGTGTGAAGATCTGAGTTTCAAGCTTTGAACATTTTGCTGCCATTCTGTTCAAAACTTTTAAAAAATGTAGTTATATGTACTTTTAAACAATGGGAAGAGTGTTTTTTTCTATAAGTCAAAAACAGCTGAAGGAATTGCATTTCAAGAATTGTATCAGCTGCTCAAATATACTCTTTTCTCAGATACATACCAGCATGAAAAATGGCAAGCTCCTAAATGAGTGTTTCAGAAAGATATCCAATTTTTTTAGCCACTCAATTACTACATCTATGACCTGTGGCTTCTATTAAAGAGCAAGAGTAAGATGCTGGCCAAAATAAATGCATTAGAGAATACGCCATATTTTAGTCATCATTTTGACATCTGACAGATACAAGGCATTGATTTGACAGTGAAACTATAAATTCAGATCATTAGAACTTCATTTCTGACATTAAAACAAGAAAATAACATTGTTGTGGGGACAGAATAGGTCCTCTGATCAATATGCAGCAAAAAGATGATCTTCCAGAGAGAAAAATAATTGCAAACCGATTTTACTAAGATATCTCTCTGTTACTTTCTTTGTTTTTCTTAACTCATGTTTAAATCTGTTAATGTGGATTTACCTTAAACCTTTTATAACTTGCAAGTAGTTTTTCTCTGAGGTTTTAAAAACTGCTAACTAAACAATACCACCTTTTGGGGGCCATACATATAACCAACCTCTGTCGATAATTTTGGAATTTGACAAAAATATTTTTACATTTTGCGAGGGAATTAATGACTTATATTGTGACAAGAAAGAGTTTTAAGATTGGCCACCATTTTAAATGCCGTGAAACTCTTCATGATTCACCCCAGTGAAAATTCTTCATTATCTTTTTACATATTTTTGAGCTGCTGTGATGAAGCTGTTACCTTTGCAAAGTAAGAAAATCTACAAGAACAAAGGAACACACAACTGAAATATCTACAAAGGGTGAGCTACACAAATGTGGTGACCAAAAGCAATGAAAAACAGATGGTTAAACGGTTAAAAAGGGAGAGAACACAAGGAAAACTGCATTTTGTTGGAGACTTGCACAATAATGAACGTAACACACCGAGAAAATCTAATTGCAGTTTGGAAAATAAACCTGCATCCATGTCCATCCCTTAGTGTGACTGAGGAATTCTGAGTGGACAGCTGTGACTGCCACCATAATAAATAAAGCACTTTTGAAACTTGTAATTGGAAAAAAAATTCTAATTTTTTTCCTTCAAGAAAAACCAAAATGATGACTCCGCAGAATCCACTCTGGAAGGTTCCTGTCCATTTCCCTTTCTCCCAATTGATGAAATGTTTCCATGGCTACAGTTGGAAAGCTGAAAAATTCCACTGAAGTTTTCTAAAATGGAATTTCCCATCAGTTCTTAACCACAAAAACTTTGTGGATTTGTGTTTTTGTTTTGATTAGGAGTTATTTTCTTAACACATTGTTTCAAGGGAAATAATTTCCATTTTCTCATCAGTCCTAATAAGGAACATCCTGTGGCTTAAAAAAAACATTTCATTTCTCATTAGTCTCTACAACATGAAAATATGCATTCTGTATCATTCTTGGATCTTTCTACTAATATAAGTCCAGACAGAGACAGGTGAAAACTGAAAATGATGATACCTTAACTGAAGGAGAAAGCACTGTGTTTGTTGTGAAAATAGCATTTTATGTAACAGTGGTAGGAGTTTCTCCATGGTTTTGCTGAGGGTTCCTTTGTAAGGCTATACTTATATGAAGATTTCACTTATATTTCACTGTGTCAAGATTTCACTTACATTTATTCTGAACTGCATCCATATATACGTGACAGGTAACACAACTCTTCCATATTTCTCTTTAAATTTTAAAGAGAAACATTACAATCATGGTGAAGAAGCAATAAGTGAAATATTTGCTCAGCAAATTATTAATTCAATAAGTTCTGCCTTTATGCTCATGAATGAAGTGGTCAGAAAGATTAAAGATTACCTTATTCATACTTACTCAATAAAACAGCTGAATGACACCAAGCCCTTATAACTCTATTTGAATTATTTTATTTACAATTTGGTAACATTTTGGTACAGGAAAAATAGAAGTTCAGAATTTCAGAAGTAGATCACCTGGAAATTTAGAGACATTTCTTCCAAAGGCTGTTTGATCTTTATGTAATTGCAATGGTTGGTGGTATCAGCTTGAAAACTAAGACTTCACTACTGCAGCTTCATGAATAGTTATCCATATCATGCAATAAATACAATTACTGCTTCCTGACTATGTGACCTAATTGTGCTAAAATATTTCCCACCTCGGCAAAAATACAGCATAAATTAAATAAACCTTTTGTGAAGGTTTACACTTCACCAGCTCCAAAGAAAGTTTTACTTGAACAAATGTTCCCAGACAATAATGGGAGAACATGCTGAACTGAAATCTATCTGGACAATTTTTCAGCAGCAGATTTCCATACTACCCAGTCATCCCTGTTAGTTTGTGGCACACAGTGTCTGACAACTGAAAAAAATGTAAATTGCTCTATACTTGTTATGAACACTCCTCCAGATTTTGTTCAAAATCTGTAACAGACTGGGCTGCTCAGCATAATTTTTTGAAGCATTTGCAAGGCTGGTACAAGATCCTGCCCTCTTTCCATATGTATATCCCTCGTTTGATTTCCGTGGAAGAAATGCCCATTTAGCTACATGAAGAAAGTCATTTAAACTCAACTCCATTTCCCTCATCTCTATTTTTGTCCCATTATACACACACCCTACGCAGAAATTTTCAGTCTTGGTTATTATTTATGGAGAGCTTTCAGGATTACCTTTTACAGCTGATTTATAAAAGTAATCACCTGCCTCAGACCAAAATGTAGCACTTGCACTTAAAATGCTGCTTCTGATTTGAAAGATGTCATCTGCTTGAATAAAATCTTTCATTTGAAGCACAGAAAATCTTCTTGTGATAGAAAAAAATTCCAGAATTAATTTAAAATTCAGAATATTTCTTTTATTGAGACCACTTAAATATGTACACAGTTTGCATTGAATAAACGTGTACATCTTTCAATTAATTTTATAATGGGATATGTGCATTGTAAAAACATATATGCACATATTATTCCATTAGCTGTCATTTCAACCAGTAATACTCAAGGTTCAAAGCAGATGTTGTTCTTCGAGTGCATGCTTATGAGAAAACTAGATTCCACTGCAAAGAGAAGCATTACACTATGCAAAATTGATTCAAGCAATGTAAAAAACATGCTCAAAATCTGTCTCTGAGATATCGAGGGCAGCTCTCAGACCTTGCACTGAGTTCTGCTCTAATGCTCTCTGCTCTGCACTGCCCCTGGCAGAAGTGTAAACTGCCTGCCCGGGAGAACAGGCAATTTTTGATCTTCACTCCCAGCTCTTCAGTTGGTTCCTTCCCCTGCTAAACCTCTGGGAGTGCTCCAATGGCCACACCTTAATTTTTACTTTATTCTTGTCTGCTGCTTTGGGATCTGAAGAACCATCCAAACGGTAGAAACAACCTTTTTGTCATAAATTAAACAGGCAGCTCGACCATGCAAGTTTTGTATGTGGCTTATTTTTCTTCTCTATAGACAAGTCTGCATTTATTATATAACAGAAGGTGGCATTCCAGATTGTTTGCAGGATGTAGACACAAGGGCTTCGTTTTTAGCACACTTCATAAGTATTTTGCATAGACAGATGAAGATGCACAACACAATGTAAGCAAAAGCAACATTTCATGCCTTCATTCCATAATTAGGCTTAGCTCTTAACAAGTCACATTCTAATTCCCACCAAGCAAGTATGAAGAGGGCATCTGATCTCAAATACCTTATTCATGCAAAGAATAGGTTCAGCTAAAGTGCAATGATGAATAAAATATGGGAAACGTATTTCTGAAAGGTTATTTTACTGTGTCACCAAGTTAATTCTGGCACAAGATGACTCAAACCATCTGCAGCTTGAACAAGAAGAATTAAACATTTTGACAGGCCTGAAACCTCATACTTTGATTTTCCATTTTTTAAAATCCCAGTTTAATTCCACCTCACTCCTCCTTTTTTTTCCCCTAATGCTCTCCTTGCCATTATCTCTGCATTAAATCCAAGTGCTGGAAACCCCCCACTGTGTGACACTTTCAACCAGAGGTTGCTCAGGTTGATGTGAATACATGGTAGTTATTCACAGCCTTGCTCAGAACTCAGGCTCCAGAACTTTTTGCAAGGCTGACTTAGAGCAACCTTAACATATTACCCATGTTTTGTGTGGGTTTGAAATGCAAATGTTTACTTTCTACTGTAACATAAACATGATTTGTTATGCAGGGCACTGACACTTCTTATCATACCTCTAAGAAATGGTATAACTGCTGCTCTTAAACACATTTCTTAACACCAGGATGCTTGAAATTTATACTCTGGATAACAACAATGTACTACAGGGAATGCATAAATCAATATGCACTGATCCTCACTTGAAAGTCTAGGCTCTAATTCAGGAAAAAAATCTGCGTCATAGTCTTCTGTTTAAGAAAGCATTTAAATATTGTTCTCTATGAGGATGGAATTCCTAATGCACTTAGAGTGTGTCACTGTATCCCATCCTTATGGGTTTTTATCTTTCTTTGTCCCTTTTCCTTGCCATCTGCCTTCCAGTGTTAATTACATTTATCTGTCTAAAATTTTGCCACATGCTGCATTTTTTATTGAGCCAAATGATACAGTGCACATGCATTTTACTGGCGAATTTATGGCTAGAGGGCCCTCTCTTTTTTTCTGTCCTTTATGGAGAGGAACAGTTCTGGTTTTAATGCTTTGGCACATGAGCTTTAATAGCATCCATGCATCTGCTCCTGAGCTCCTCACTCGAGCTCCCTATGTGCCATCCAAGACAAAAGCTATAATGCTGAGAGAACATTTCTCACCACTCCATTTCCACACTTGCTTCTCAGTCCTTTTCATTACTGCTGATCACATAGTTCTAAAACTGACAGTAAAGTGAAGATGCACAAAAGGCTTCTCCATCAGCAAAAAGGCCCAAGCTTTCAAACAGTGAGATGAAGCTCAGATACCAGACACTGTCCCACCCAAAATTCATGTCTGTGTTAGGAGGCTTAGCCTTTCCTACTGCTGAGTTTCTGGGCTCTACATGTGTGAAATTATTTCTTTTTGCTACTCTACTTCCAACCTTTAAAAGCCAACATTATAAATATGTAGGGAAAATAGGAACAGGCTTAGTCAAACAATTATGGGCAAATAATTTTATTTTTCCATTAAAATCTGAATTGCATTATTCTAAGGTTTATTTGGGGGGTTATTATTTTTGTGATTGTTGCTTAATTTGTAGCTGGTAGATCCAAAATGCTTTTCCAAATTGGATGCAATTTATGCACTAAATAAAAAGGCAGCATACAGTTTTAAGAATATTCCTGAAATGTATAGACCAATCCAATAATAAGTTTTAAGGAATAAAGCCATTAAAATTTTGTAATGTCAACCAAATATTTTTTTTGTAAACTATTATATACTTCTGTTTTAATTTAATCACTTGCTAAGCAGTTAAATAATTATTTCAAGCTAATGAGAATTAGTTTTGAAGTTGTTAGTATTAATGAGAAATCACCATATCCATATTAGTGATGCATAGTAATAAATATTTGATACCTCAGTTCACATTACTGCTTGGAGGATACTAACAGCAAACAAAATTATTAGTTTCATTTTGTCAGATGAAGCGCAAGTTTTTACGGTTTCTAAAAGCACGTATTTTGAAATTAAAATAAAACTATATATCATTATGACAACAAAAAAAAACTCAAACCAAACCAGTCTCCAGATCCAGAAACACAATGTTGTGTACTTGTTTTGAGCTCTTAAGAGAAGGAAGGATAGAATCATAAGAATTCATTGGCAATCTGGAGCACTCAACACTTCCTAGGAGATTTTCAGCTCCGTTTAGGCATAAGCCCTAGAGAAATTGCTTCTCTCTTTCATGGAAGATCTGCCCTATTCCCTTCCAAGGGAAGGAATGCATTTTTTGCACCTTTCAAGACTGAGTTCATCCTTCCTGTTCACTGGAATTTTAAATCACTTTCTATTTTGTTATTTTTGTGAAATATTTGGTGTGGTCAAACAGTTTTTCCATTAAGCTAACAAGAGTGATTAGATGGCACTTCTCAGGCTGCCAGTGATTTCACAAACCCTAGCATCTCAAAATTCTGGAAAACATGAGCGTGAATGTTTCTGGTCCAAACAGTGTTACAAGGACAGCATGGGAACACAAACAGCGAGCTAAGTTCTCCTCTGTTTATAAATCACCACAATTCTCCTTGAAAAAGAAATCTCCTGATTTACACCAGTTGAGAATATCTGTAAAATGAATGCAATTACCTTCTGATAACATTATAATTCTTCTTTTAACGTTCTATGACTTAATGAAAAATGCACTCTCATCTCTTTCTATGCAATCTGCAGTAGTTATCCCTCAATATCAAATGACTGTCAATATACAGCCTAATGATATTAATAACTTTTTATCTTGTGATCCTGACAACATGTCTGGGAGTAGCAATCGTGCAGTTTTTGTAACTTTCTGAGGTTCAGCTTATTCACTTCTGTGTTTCTCATGTCTTATGAACGTACCATGCTGACTGTCTTTGGCAGTCCTGGACAAGCTTCTCAGGGCAGAATTTTCCAGGCAGAGTAGTTTTTACTTCTTTTTCAGTTTAGCTGTGGCTGCAGGCTAACTCTGGCCAGGAGCTGAGCACCCCAGAGCCACCTGCTCATTCTCCTGCAGCAGGATGTGGGAGAGAATCACAAGGGTAAAAGTGACAAAACTTGTGGGTTGAGATAAACACAGCTCAATGGGAAAAGTTAAAAATAAAGGCAAAAAGAAGCAAAGAAAAACAAAACCAAGGGGAAAAAAAAAGCTATGCTAAAACCCCAGTCTCCCTCCTCCAGCTGACCAATGCCAGCCAGTGCCCACGCAAGAGCAGCCCTGGTAAAATCCCCCACTCTGCCTTTACTGCTGGCATGATGCCATATGGTGTTTGGTCTTCTGGGGTCACCTTTCCTGACTGTGTCCCCTCCCATCTTCTTGTGCACCCTCAGCTGCCTCACTGGGGGAGCAGAGTCAGAAGTGGAAAATGCCTTGATGTTGCTCACTAATAACTAAAACTGTGTTATCAGCACTGTTTTAATCAGAAATTGAAAACATAGCACCACACAAGCTACGATGAGGAAAATTAACTCAATCCCAGCTAAAAACAGCACAGTGGTACAATCTGTGGTTGGCATGGCTTTCTCTACTTTCCCTGAAAAACTATTTCATGGTCTATTCAATCTCATTGTAAGGATGTTTTCCTTTGCTGTACTCTTCCACCAGTAATTCTATTGCCTTTTGAAAACAAAATTCTTTTAAATTCTGAAGGTCTTTCAAAGATTCAGTCTATCACCCATACTCCCACATAACCTAAATTTTATGTAGTTGACACTTTTATCTGCAATCACACTTCCTGTGGCCCCACAACTATTTTGTTTCTTTTGACAGAAACATTTTCTACTTTTATATTCTTGGTGAATATGAACTTGTCATTACACCTGACCTGGTCATGTTTTCTACAGCACTCTCAGCTACCCAGTCATTTTACACCTACATGTTTCTATGGGCAGGCACTCTGTGATTTATCTAAGAGAAACTCTGTCTCCTACCTTTCTAGCACAGGATACTATAGCTCTGTGATATTAATGAACCAACCCATGACAATCCTCTCCATGCCCAAAGGCAAAACGTTCCCTTGCTCTCCAACACATTTAAACTGCCAACCAGGAATGTTCCATGGCACAAGTTCACTCCTAGACCGTGCCTAGGAGTAGCCTGGTTAGCTCAGGCCAGAGGCAGGCAAGAATCCTTGTCCCACACAACAGCACAGACAGTCAAATTACAATACCTGGTGCCTTGACCTTGATTTGTTCAAGCACTTGGACACACTGACCAAAAATCCCAGAATTCAAAATTATTTCTCCAGAGTGAAAAGGTGTCTCTTCATTTCTGCTTTCAGAGGTCTCAAAAATTACAGGCTTTCACAAAGAAAAAAGTGTATCAGGAAATGTTTATTCACACAAGATGTACCTGAACAAGGAATAGTGGTCATGGGAATCAGTTACCAGGCATTGGTTTTCTTCACACAAAATTAGAGAAGTTCTTATTTAAAATCACATTAACAGACTAGGGCCTGGAAAGAAGATTTTTTAGAAAACTTTTGCAATACACATGACACTAAACTCCCCAAATCCTGTCTAAAAGGAAACAATTTAAATCACCTGTGTTCCTCAGACCATGGTGAACTCAAGTCTATACTTTAAAAATGTCTTTCAAAATCACTCAGTTATGATCAAAAGAGTTGCTATATTAGATGAAGGCAATGGTCTGTGGTTCAATAAACAGATGCCAGCAAAGACTAGCTTTAAACATATATAAGAATACACAAAACAAGACAATCATGACATACTTTCTCTTTTGAAATAGCGCTACCTCCTTGGGCTATGCTTGGAAATGCATGTTCTGTATCACTTTAATCACTAGTGTATTGAATGTTCTCATTATCCATTTCCCTGTCCAGTCTGTGTCTAAATCAAACTTAATTTTAGGAGTTTTCTAAAACTAAAGAAAGATAATTACAGGTTTAAGGAAAAAAAATCAAAACAACAAAACCAACCAAACAAAACAAAAACAAATAAAAAAAAGAAGATTAAAAAAAAAAAACACATCCCAGTGAAAAATATTTCTCTAGAAACATATTTGAGTACATTTACACTTTGGTTATTTAAAAATATTGCTTTTTAACCAGAACTAAAATGTTTTCTTTTATTTTGAACAGTAATATTTCATTTTGTCCTTACTATAATTTCTGGGGTTTTATTTCTCATTCACTTTTTTTAAAGTAAAACACGGATATTAACAAAATAAGTTTTGGTGGGTACTTTGGGGGGAAAAAAAGTTATTTATTGCTATTTAATAAAAGGAATGGAAAATTATCTATTCCTATCTCTTAGTGCCTTCCTTTATCATTCAGTTTCCTTTTAATTATTTGAGATGTGTCTTGCTTGGCAAATTTTTAGAGACTTTGTACATTATTGGCACACTGTGGCTTTTTTAATGGGAATAGATTGCTATTTAGGGAAAAGAAATGTTTAAGAGAGCAGGAAATCTTTGCAGAAGAAGAAATATTAAAGGGGACTAAAATTTCAGTGCAGTTCTAAGAAAAGTTTTGCCTGAATAAAGATTTCATGTTTCAACTAATTTTAAAGAGGAACATGGGACTGAAAGGGATCACCTGAGCTACTGAATGCAGCTGATGAAATGGATTGTTGCTATCAATGCCTTACAGCACTACTGTTATTTAGCATTTATTAAATAAAGATTTACCGTGACTCAGGTTCAACTTTCTCTGTCTGCCTGCCCTCAGATGAACTCATTTTGTGTAAACTCAGACAAAGCACACAAACTGAGAAAGCCCAGCACATCCCACAGTGGGGAAGAGTGGGTTAAAATTAGCATCTGCCAGCCTGAGCCTTTGCAGTCTCTCGAATATGCAATGGCTCCAGAAAAACTGGAGGTGGATGTTTCTGTTTTTGCACAGCAATCAGGGGAAGGCAACTCTCCCCACACAATCCTTACTATGGATCAGCAGGGAAAAATCCACCCTCCTCCTGCAAGCAATGTCCAGAGCAGAAAGAGGTCATTAACATATAAAGTGATCAAGATATATAACATATAGCTTGACAGATATATATCTTGAAAGATATATATAGTCTCATGTCAGAGGCATCAAACATCCAAGGCCTTGTTCATCCACAAAACCCTTAAACTCCCTTATTTTAACAAGCAATCCCTCCTTGTAGCTTACCAAACATCATCTTAAAACAATTTTGATTCCTTCTCCAGTTGGCTATTTGGAACATTATTCCAGTAATTCACCCTTTTTCTTTGTTTTTTACCCTACACTTCATGACGACCAAATTTAATTTTTTAAATTTCAGAACTCTTTTCCTGTTTGATATTTGTTCTCCAAAAGTATCTGCAGAAAGTTATCCCTTTTGACACTCAGTTGGTAAGGTTAAAAAGGAAAAATCTTTTGTTCTGTTAACTAAGGTTTAAATAATGCTTTTTACAATGGAAAACACCTGAAGCCAAGTAAATTCCTTGGCAGCTCATACTCCTCTCCCATCTAACAAATTATCTTTTTTGTCTTCCAATTTAGAAATCCTCTATTTATAGAAAAAAAAATACTATTGAGTATTTTGAGTGCCAAGTATTGTAATTTGAAACTCTCAAGTTTCATCTCATGCCTTTCATTTCAGCAGCCTGAGTCATCTGATCCACCCTGCCTTCTTATAATGGATGATTCCCTCCCTAGCCTTGTTTCAGCCTTACAACCCAGCTTTATGATCAATTCTGAATTTCAGAATCCCACATTTAGTTGTCTGTATTTAATTAACAAATACATTAAACAGACTGATCCCTTGAGGACATTAACAGTAGCCTTTCTTTGTCCCAGTACCCCCTTCTGCACATTCTCCCCTTCTAACAGCTCTTCAATCCACCCCACATTCTCTATTAATTGCCATCATCTCCACCTGCAGAGCCAAATTTCTACACAGGATTGTAGAAAGTGTTTTTTTCTAAAATTTGAAGATATAAAGCTACTGTATCACCTTACACACACACACAAAAAAAACTAAACTAAACTAAACTAAGCTAGGATAATAGGCTGATCAGACAAAAAAAATACCTTTGATAACAGGTGATGTTATCTAAATATTATATTTGCATTCAAAATATCTCTTAATACTTTGACTAGGAGCAGGATTGGTTTCAAGCATAATCTTGGGAGGCAGCTGCCAAGGGCAGCTTTGGTGCCTGGTTTCTCTGTCCCTGCTTTCTCTTGTTTCTGCTTCCCTGACAACTTCCCTGACTGGGAGCAGGAGCTGAGAGAAGGGAGAAGAAAAAGGTGTAAATTCCAGCCCTTTCCTTCACTGTCTGACCAGCTCCTGCTCTCAGTCCCAATTGATGGGTGGAGGTACAGGAAAGAAAACAGGAGAATGGGAAGACTGGGAACAGGGTGAAACCTGTGAGGGTTCCAGTGTGGACACTGGTGCAGATCCTCCTCCTGAAGTGATGAAAAGAACAAGAAGGAGATTTTAGAGGTGGTGTAGGAGACTGTCATTTCTTGTTGTGGACAGGAGAATGAGGAACTGAGCCAGAAGAAAAACATCCTATGGAAATAAATCTTATGCTGGAGGAAGGTAAAGGGTTATGGGAAGGGAGGAAGGGAGGAAGGGAGGAAGGGAGGAAGGGAGGAAGGGAGGAAGGGAGGAAGGGAGGAAGGGAGGGAGCCTTGGCTGGTAGGGTAGGGCAGGGGAAAAGCTCCTCAGTCCAGTCTCTCCCATTTGCCTCTACTTCACTAGAACTTTTAAAAGTTCCTTCAAGCCCGTTATTGCCTATTCTGTCCTCCCAAAATCCTTCTTTGCTCCATGACAAAACTGAAATACCACCCCACAACAAAATAAATAAATAAATATCCCTGATCCTCACCCATGCAGTGGCAAAATTTAATCTAAGAAGCCCTGAGTTGGCCCTGACAAGAAGCGAGAGCAGAGGTTGTATTGGGGAGGAGGTGGAGTTATTTTTAAAAAATTGTTACTGTCTTTGATACTCTCCAATCATACAATCCTTAAAGTCTAAAAAACGTTGCTGCTGGACTTGGCATTTCCTGCACTAGATTCCTGCAGCTGTCTAGAATGGAGATTATCTGGATTTTGTCACACTTAGCAATCTAATCTTTGCTTCTTAGAGCTCTGTTCTGCTGCTCCTGCTCTGCTTGGAGCTACTGAGTGTAGAGCAGTCACAACGACTGATTTTTAATTGTATCAGAGACCATGCACAATGCACAAAACAAAGGGTTAACATTCTAATCTTCTTGCATTCAAACAGAAACACCCCAGTGGAGCCAGTCACTGAGATAATGAAATTATAGCTCAACAGGAAGATCCTGAGAAAGGACTGTAATAGTTTTAATAAACAAGGATTGCTAAAGTTGGGGAGAGAGGCTTTCTGTAGGCCTAATTAATCAAAACAGCTGGGGAACACCTAAGCAACCATGATAAACAGTGCAAATAATTGTTCTTTATGTGAGTACTTTACCAAGCCAGGATGTAACTTCCTCATTTAGCTGTGGAATGATATAGAGAGTGATGTGATATGATATGATATAGATTCATAAAATCATAGGCATATTTTAAATTTTTTTTTTAAATTATTACTCTGTTGATTGGCTAGGAACTGTGGTAAAGAGAGCAGAGCCCATCATCTGAAAAGAGATGTCAGTTGTACCATTTTCCTGTGTGGGACTGTACAGTAAGAAATTGTATCTGGAGGTTGCATCCAAGGCACTTTATAAAAGCTGGGACAGAATCTCAGATGGCATCTTTTCTTTCAAGTTTAATAATTTGTGATTGTTCTATCCTGCAGGAGGAAGGAATCACTCAGACAAATACCTGGTTCAGAGCAGCATTTCTTACGTGTACCCATGTGCTCTCCATGAGAAATGCATCACTCTAACCACACTTTTTATGACATCCTGGCATCAGCAGAACCAGCTGTCGAGCCTAATGGAAGTACACAATCTTCTGATGATTTCTGGAATAATCCAAAGGAGAAGATGATGACAATTACCTTTGAGACACCTGCCTCTAAAATAGCACATGCTCATTTTAAACAGCCTGCAATCTCACCTTGACTGACTGCCAGGCTTCATTTGGATCTTTCATGTTTAATATATTATTTAGATTGCATGGGTTTAGGCCTGAAAGGAAGCAATTTAGATTAAAATTAGCAATAGAGTGTGGAATTATACTGACAGTCAGTGGAAATTAAGACAGTTGTTTCAGAAATATCACTCTGTTCTCTACATGTGCCTCTATGCTACTAAAAATGTTTAGATAACGTTAAGACATCACAGTTAAAAGCTCAAAAATTACAATTCTTCAGTTAAGGTGTCAGGCTGTTGTTTTGCTCCTCTCTTTGTTTCCCAGTGCATGACCAACACCAGAATGTCACACCCACACCTCTGGCTGTTGATCAAACTGAGAAATGCAGGGAAGGCTGATCAAGGAAAGGAGAACAGACTTCCTGGGAGGTAAGTAAAGGTTGGTTTGTTTGGTCAAATGAAATGCGAGTAGAAGCTGATTAGAAATATATCCAGGATGATACAACAAAAAAAAAAGGAATAACTATTTATACCTGAAGAATAATGTTGGTATGAGAACATCACAGAAGAAATCAGTCACAAATAATTTGACACTGAAACACTGCAAAACATTGACTGGCTTCTCATTTTAAATCACATGAAATGCAGCCCTATGTCCTTTAAATCTTGAAAAGGGAGGAGTTGTGATGATTATCTCCTTTTTATCTTTTTCCCGCAGAAAAATGGGTGAGGGAACTTTCAGCCAAACTGGCAAAAGTTTCTGAAAGTAGAAGGTAATCAGGTGCACTTTGACACCCAGAAATAAATCTGCTAATGGTGTTCACTATGTGTCATGATATATGGACTTGCCATTCATCTTAAACAGCAGGCAGTTATTCAGGGGAAGTACAATTTGCAGACACTGACAAGCTCTCATGCATGAGTTCCAGCTTCATTTCTTTGACTTGCTGGGGACCACATACCAAAACCAGACTCTTATAAATCAGTCACGTTACTCTAATCTTGAGGTGACACTGCCATGGACATGCGTGGTGAGAGTTGGATAGAAAAGAAGCAGACTTGTCAACACTGGGATGAGTTGCTTTCCCTACTCCAAAAATATAATGTAGCCAAATAGGATTTATTATTTAACTATCCATCCATGCTCCTTAGAATGGTTCTTACATTATTATCTATGCAGTAATATTTGTTATAGCTCCCATATGCAGCTTTATATTGCATAGTTAAGTTCCACAGAGACTGGAGGAAAAAAATTCACTTCCCAACATCTTGCAATATTTTTATTTTAGACAACATATATACTTTTCAATCCAGCCAGCCTGCAGTGGCAGTGTATATTTTTAGGAAGCTGTACAGCCATCTGGAAAGGTTTTATTTTTTGTTATGTTTATCCCTTGCACTTTTCAGATTTCTGTCAACGTCCATGGTAACAGCTGCTATAATAATTTCCATTCTTGTGTGGTTTGAGAGCTGCACAATCCAATGTGGTTTGCAGTCTAGACTTCAATCAACCACCAATTTGTAAGACCAATAGTGGGGGAGTGACTTGGGAGAGTATTATAAGCTGCCATAAGTGTAATTTCTTGTCTTTTTTGCTCATGGTTTATTTCAAAGGTGGTTGATCAGAAGACTGTGCATTAGTTTTCATACTCATGTGTGCATATATCTATTTATATACATAAAAAACCTGAAAATCCTGACTTTTGAATTACAGATTTTGTGTTTGGTTTGTAGTTTGGGTTTTTTGTTGTTTGTTTTTGGTTTTGGGGATTTTTATTTATTTATTTTATTATCCTCTATACTCCTACCATCCACCCTGTGAATTAAATTATTTTCCTTGGTTGGGAGAGATAAACTCTGAAGTGTTCAGTTCATATACGGTTCTATTTTATTTTTCATGAACAGCAGTAACTTGCATAGGTATAACATTAGCAACTCACAGAATTAAAAAAGGTGGTATCACCTGCAGGTAAAGCCATAATAACTGTTTCAACAACGACAACAACAACAAACCTGTAAAAACAACTGTAAAAGCAGTAAATAAACAATTTTTCTAAAAAAAGTAACTAAACCTGAGGGAAATATTTGTGAAGATGAAATCTGAGCTGAAATCTCAGCTGAAATCTGAGTTGCCCTGAGTGTTAGAAGTAAAAAGGGAAAAAAATTACCTAATGATTGCATAATATTTTGAAGCAAGTTCCCCAAACATTTGTTCCCCAAAAATTTGTGGAAATTACTGGAAAGAAAAATATCCCAATAATTTCCTGTCTTGAATTCAGGGACCTTATGGTATGTGATCTGCATTCAATTACTTGCCAGACTTTGGTGCTTACAGCCCGGGGAGCATCAGCAGCTGTGCCAAGGACATGTGGGGCCCTCCTGGGGCTTGGTTCTTTAGATCTAAATTCATCTTGTGCATCTTCAGAGCCATGCAAGGCACTGCCTGCTCTAATCTGGAAGCTGATGCTCTGTTTGTGGCCAGTGGAGAATATGCAGAGAGTGATTCATCCCACCCTAAGACCTGAACAACCATTCAAGTTAAAAACCTGGATATTTAGGATCATAGAATTTTTAAGGTTGGAAAAGCCTTTCAAGATAATTGAGTTCAACCATTAACACAGCATCATTGTGTTCACTACTAAACCAGGTCTCCAGGTGCCACATCCACAGGCCTTTTTAACACTTCCAGGGATGAGGATTCCAACACTTCCCTGGGCACCCTGTTGCAAGGCCTGGCATATTAAAAATTTTAATTACTCTGCACTTGGAATTCATTGTTTCATTTCAATCTCCTAAAATTCAACTCTTGCACAAAGATCTATGGACTGGGACATTAGTCTCAGAGCACTGTCTGAGCAGCAAGTATACAAACATTTCTTTTTCTTTCACATGGTAAGTTTATACCATGAAAAATATATTTCTGTGACTTATTCAGATTTTGCAGCAATGGGCAATATAGGTGCCAAAGTGAGGTCTTTACATCTAAGGAAAACTGAGAGTCTCTAATTGGAATCTGCCTTACAGCTAATGAGCTCTTCAGTTCACCAGTGTGGGCTTTACCCTTCCCCTTCACAACCTAAACAGAAAAGCCAAATTGCAGCACTCAAATATTCTACCTCTGTATCACAAGGTCAGGGTGCCTCTGAAAAATCACATGGGTCTATGAAGCCAAATCCTCCTTAAAACATTTAACTTTATGCAAAGTTTGACTGGTCTTAAGGAATAAGAGAGGGGGAGAAAAAAGCCCTGTGAATTTATACCCAGTACAGTGTGTTGAACTGTAGGCCCAGCAACGTCAGCATATCAAGGAAAGCAGCTCTCGGGAATTCTTAACATCACTGAGCAGAGAAAAATTGTGTATACGATGTAAATATTGGGCTGTCTGTCTTTCTCTATTGTTATTGCTAAGTTCTTTACTGTTTAAGCTGTGTGGTACAGTACTTGTCAGTCTCTGTTGTACCTGAAAGTTCCTATAAACAAACAGCATTATGATAAATCTCTTGAGTTTCCCTGAGGCATTTTTGCTGCTGCTGGAAACCTGAGGTCAGTGTGCAGTCAGTCCTGCAAACATCCCCCTTGACTATCAACTAGGACAGCATGAGTCTGGATGCTGTGACACTGAGATGCTTTAATAAAAAACTCACAATACAGAGCTTTGGGAATCAGCATCTTTAGGAAGTGTAAAAAATATTTTTGTTTCTTCTAAGGATCAGGAAAAAAAATCATGTCTGTCAAACCGTCAAATGTGCAGAAGAAATTGTCCCTGAGCATTCTCTGTTAGTGCACAGACAGATCTGGCAGTGAGAGTCCTGCTACTTTATCATGATCCACTGACAATGCACACTAAGGTTCCTGCCTCCTTCAAGGCTCAAACTACAAGGAAACTAATTTCCAGTCTGGATTACATAGGTAAATGAATAAAATTGGATATAGTTTTTTCACTTTAGAGGCTGGAGGTCAGGCTCAAACAAACTAAAGCAAGCTAAAACCCAAAAATCACACACCAAGGTTTAGTGTTATGGTTCAGAAAATCTGATTTAGTCATCTTAGGCTCTTAATGTAGAGCTGCTTCGGAGGGAGCCCTCGCAGCCTGGGCTCCGACTGTGGAGCCCTATGGAGCAGGGCAGCAACTGAGTCATTGTCCTGCCCAACTCAGGGCTGTGTGCTAGAGATGGGACACAACCACCCGAACTTTAGGCACCTAAGGAGGTTTTCTGTCTCTAAACTACCTCTGTGGTCCACACACAAAAGCAAGATGGTTAAGGCACCTCCCAGGACACCTATTCCATGAGATAAAGTACTTCCCTAGATTTTATTTGATTTATTTATTCCCCTAGTGTTTATTTGTCTCCACAGGCTAAGAAGATAACTTTTGAATGAGCCTGTTTCAGGGAGGTGAAATTCATAATAGACGGCTTAGCCCATTTCCCATTTGCATATATCAAGCTATATAAGTTAGTAGAGAAACATAGTACTGTAAGAAAGATGACACTTATTTGCAGTGACTGGACCATTATGGGTATTGCTAAAGTTCCTATTTGCCTATTAATTTATCTGTGCCTGGTTATTTATTTTTTTAATGTAAACCAAAAGAAACAATCTGTGGTTTTCTCAGTTGTCAGTTAAGTTCTGTATTTCTCAAAGTATGTCACCCTAAGAGAAATACTGGCATTCCTGAGAATACATCTCATGAGAGTTTTCTGACATGGAAAGGCAACAAGTAAGTATTTTCCTACATTAATCACATGACTTTATTGCAGTGGCCAGTTTTAATCAACACCTGAACGGCCATGCTGTGGTTCTGTTCCCTTTGTACCCTCTACCACACCCAAACCAAGATCTCTGCTGGAAGTCAGAACACTGTCTTGCAGCTTAGTTTTCAAAATTATCTTGTGTCAGAATGATTTACCTCCCATGTATATGACAAGTAATATTATACCATATATCATAACATGTATGAAAGCATGAATATGTTCTATTTTACAAATCCTAACCATGAAAAATGAAACCAGCATTACCCCATTCCATTTCTGGGACAGGGAATTGGGAAAACCTTATTCCATGTGGACTACATGGATTTGTGTGTAAAGAAAATACTATTGTTTTACTTGCAGAAAAACCCTGAAAAGCTTCCAAGGACTTTAAAAAGAGTCTTGCTTTCAGTTACATTAGATCCTATAGGAACAGGAAGAAGAGAAGACTTTTCTTGTGCCATTGTGAGTACATCAGCAAGATCAGTGCAAAACTGTTCCCATTTCTCTGGGTGACTTAGAAGAGCTGGAAGATTAATTTGATAACCCAGGAAGACTCCTTCAGTCCATGTTTGCAGGCTAGCCTGGCATAGAATGAAATACGGAATCTCCTCCGAAACTCCTACGTCTCCGAGAGTAAATCTGTGAGGATTTGTAACACTCCATTGCCCATCCACCTCTGTGTCCTTGCCCCCATCAGCAGGGCCTCCTCAGGCAGCTACCTGGGAAGCAATGTTGGAGCCTATATAGGTTGTTATACAGCCAATATTTTTATTACCTCTGCTGGCAAAACTTGCCATGGACTCAAGCTCCCCTCCCTGAGTGTTCAGTGCAGAGCACGTCAGCCGAGGGTGGTGCAGTCCAGCACCTCTCTCCAGGTATTTTACAACCATTGAGGAAGAAGAGGCTCATAAACAATACACCCTCTGCATCTATACATGCTATTGTTTGTGTCTCCTGCCTATTAACAGGTGTAAACTTCTTCTTCATGATCCAAGAAGAAAAAAGTCACGCACACAAATGAAGAATACACACGCGTCTTTTTTAAAATATAAATCAGAATATCCTTGCTCTGTGTGTCGGGTTTTGTCCTGCAGGAAATAAGAGTTTTTTCCAGAAAATGGTGTCATGCAGATTTCTAATGCTTATTATCCTGAGTGAGATGATGAAGCTACTTTTGTTCTCCATACAAAAGTGGGTGCAGTGAAAATTGTGTGTGACTTGCCAGCACTTTTGTGTTTTGAAGGGTTATTGATGTGAATAGCAGGTGAAGTGTAAAGAAAAGGCTCCAGCTGTTTCTTGTTTTGAATTCTTCCTTGGTGCAAGCACCAAGAGTAAATACTGGAATGGGGAAAGTTAAACTCCTAAGTGTCTCTGTTACACTCAAAAAGAAAAGAATTAAAACCCTTTTCTGTTGGTGTGCTATGCGGTTCTGCAACATTGATTTTATTCACACATAGTGCACAGCTGTTTATTGAGTCTGACCCTTGAGGGGAAGCTGAAGAAACACTGGAAATGAAACCACTCAGAAAAAGACAGTTTTCCTTTCCTGTTTACTTGATAGATGTTTTATATATTAAAAAAAAAAAAAAAACAGAAAAAGAAGGAAGCTTTTTTTTATATAGCAGTGACATGCAAAACATTGTTTTGAATATTAGCATAATTATTTCAATACTTCTGATGTTTTTCCCATCTTATTCTCCAGAACATTTGCTTTCACCAAAAATGAAAATAGTGGAGAAGCTACTGTTGTTATTGTTCAGGAGACTATAAAATAAAAATAAGCAATGCTGTTCTATATTAGAATGATTTAGTAGCCAGACCAACTCACTTTTTTTGTACTGCCTTAAATGCTACTATAACCAGCCTTAAATGTGTCATTCCATTCTGTTTGATTGTTTTGTCAGAATAAGAAATATGAAATACATAATGGATTCAAACAAACAGAGATTGAAATGAGGTGAGCCCATTCAAATCCCTGCAGATCCAATTTTGTGGGTAGGGAGGATGACTGGAAAGTTGCCACCTGAGTACTTTTTGCTAGACTCCTGCAGAACTTTCTTTACTTAATACAATCCTTCTGGAATCAAGCAGTACTATTATTTGAAGATAAGATTTACATAAAATTGTGAGCAATCCTTTTGGAACGGAAACTTTTCTTTAAATTAACAATACTGAAGAACAATAAATGTACAAAAAAAATGATGCCTTCAACCCCTTTCTCTCTTCCTTTCTTGCCCTTTCAGTGGCAAGATCTGCCCAGCCAAAAGTGATTTCCACAAGCTTCAATTCTGTATTCAGCACTGGGAAATTCATCACAACCAGATAAAGCCAAATTCTATCAACTTGAAATGGCATATGTCTATGCTTTGACACTTTTAGAGGGATTCAGATTTAAGAATTCCTTTAGTTTACTTTATATTGCTATAGATTCAGCTCTAGTATATATGTCAAAAACTGAAATTCTAAATGTTCTTCTCCTGAAGGACAGAGTGATAAAATCATAAACTGCTGTGAGGATGTTACCAGCAAAACGAGTGTTTGAACCTCAGGGAGGTTTAAAAAGCCAGGTCAAGGGGACTTGACAGAACACAGGATCCAAGATACAACCAGAGACAGAGCTGTCAAGTGCTCTGAAGACAGTTCAAGCTCAGTGCTGCTTACAGAAGGAGCTAGTGGAAGATCTGAACAATGAAACAACTGATATATCAAAAAAACAGGTTTCTAGATATTTCCATGAGGAATGCTGAATAAATGCAGAATGTTATTATCTTCCAACAGGATGGTAGTCTGGCCGTCACAGGGTTGGAATGAGAAATGCAAATTTTAATTAAAAAAAAAAAAAATTGCACATCCAGTTCAGAATTAGGGAGAAAGATTTCCCAATGTGTTAACTTTCAGATTACTGCACCAGGACAAACGGGTACAAGTTTTTCTTCCTCATTTTTAAGCCATCTAAGCTGGAGGTCAAATGTTTGGATAAAAGTAAGCCCGTGCAAATTTTTCCTTTTGTTGTATGTAGACTATCTTTTCCTATTATATTACTTCTGAGTTTTATGTTAAAGTTATAATGCTCTTAATCTTCTCCTCTGTGATATCTACAGGAACAAGGACAATAGTGAAAACCTTCAGCCTGAATAGTTCAGCAGCTTAGGCCAGCATATGAATTGATCAAATGCAAATAATGTCCATGACAGTCTGATTTATTTCAACAAATCTCAAAGCTGTATTAAAAAAAGAAAAAAATCTCAATAAAGGGCTTAATATTTTGCTGCAATTAATGCTATTCTTCGGCTTATGCATAATGGCCAATCACTAAATAAGCTCTACCAACCTCACTGCCCTTTAAAGAACCTGCTGAAAGTCTTTTGCTCTGAAATACATAAAAGAAAATAGTAGAAATTCAAAAAGAAAGGAAAATATTAAGGGACACATTCAAACCTGCAGGTTATGTAACAGTTTTCTTTTATAAATGAAGTCTCAGTAATAGAATCAAAATCTCACCTTGAAGAGCTGTGGATTGCACCATCATAGGAGACCTAATGAGGATGAACCTTTCAGATGTGAGCACAAGCTTTCCCCCACTTAGTATTTCATACTAACAGTGGCACCCAATGAACTGCCTTTCACCAATGAGGGACATCAGGCAGTTTCCAGATCTTATTTTGAGTGCTAGATTCTCCTCCTTCTAACCACATGGAACTATGTGTCCATATGGAACAAATGGTCCACTCCAAGAGAACCTGCCCTCAGAATGCCACACATCCCTCATGTACAAACAGCACTACAGTACAGTTTTATCATTAATTATGGGGCTCTTTTTTTTAGACTTAGTGAAAAATTTTTCTAATGATTCATAATGAACTCCCTAGAAAGCCAAACTGAGGAGCACCAAACACCACCAATGCCTGGAAGATAAAAAAGGCAAATTCATAATAAAAGTAAAGATCCACATTTCTAATGACAAATGGTCAATTAGCTATGATGAATAAATTAATGTGCTGACTTCAAATTAAGATGAAATACCTTTCCAAAATTTGTTCTCTAGCTTGAGAAAAAAACAGAAGATAGATGAGGATAACAACAGAAAAAGCTAGTTCTGTACTGAAAACTGGAAGCCCACCCAGACCAGCTTGTCTAAGGCACTCTGAATCTTTTCCACAGCACAAGGGATGAGTGTGGCCTGGAGCAGATGCATTCAGATGCAGCAGTAACCCCAGCAGAACTCACTGGGTACCCTCACAGCTTTATAAGTACCTGCAGGTTTCAAATCAAAACCTGCAGAAAATTCCTCAACTGTCCAACTCCCATGCGCAACTTGATCCTGAAAGTCCTTTGGTATCTTTAAAATTGTTTTTCTAGTATTTATTTATTTATTTAAATTTCATTCTTTTTTTTTAAAACAGTAACCATTTTTCTACAAGAACATCTCTTTCCACTCCATGACTCCCTCTCACTGCTACAGACAAATACTGTGCTTATCCCCAGGCCCAAAGCAGGTGCCACCACCCTGGCTTAGGTTTTAATTCCACTTGTTCTTTCTTTCAAATGAGCATTTTTCAGATGTATCTGCTGATGGACTGTGTCAAAAGCAGCAGCATCCCTTCTTTTGCCCAAAGGTCTTCAGGATGAAAACCAGGGAATACACTAAGCACACTAAAGTGCAGAATAGCAGAACAGTGCTGGAATCCCTGAGACCCCTCTGTCTGCCACCAGCCTCGTTCCTCACCTGTCTGCAGCTTTCATTGCTCTGTCACTCAATACTGTCATCTGCACCCTTTTAAACCACATCTATATGGATGTTTTTACCTATCCAAGATCAACTCATCCCTTTTTTTTTTTTTTTTGGACACACTCCTGCACAAAATCATCTGATTCATGGTATCAGCCTCTTATTTCCTTTATTCATTTGCAACCCAGACCTCAGATTTACTCACATATCTCCCTTTTCCAACTTGTCTGTAGCTGAAAAATATTATTATTGCTGATCAGAAAGGAAAAATGCTTTGTTTTCCTGCCCCATTACTGAAACTCTGCAGACAGATTAGTTACAGGGCAGTGAGTCCTCACCTCTTTCTGAAGCCTCTTCATTGTACAAAAATGTAAAGAAATATGGTGGAGCTCCAATTTAATATTACTCTCCTCCACATTAATAAATAGCTAGCCTGGAAAACCAATTTCCTCCATAAATTTGCAGATTGTTATAGATGACATTGTCTATTAGTATTTGCATTTAGGGACTTCTACTTACAGAAAAGCATGCAATTATGTCTTTGCTACTAACTGTGCTACAAAAAGATAAATGTTATTTAAACCTGCTGCAAATTCTAAAGGCCAAAGAGTTTTTATAACTAGGTCATTTTTTAATGACAATAATTCGAGATTGGTCAATTCCCTGCCACTTAAAAAGAAGACTCAAGCAGATAGAACATATTTAACTTTAGCAAATTCCATTATTTCATGAAACAATTCAGCAATATATTGCTAAATCTTATACTCTATGCCTCTCTTTTTTTTTTTTTCAAAGAATTAAGGCTTAGCCTCCTCAGATCAGCTTGGGAAACTTTTCATTGCAAGAATTATCTACAAGAAGACCTGGAAAATAAATGGGATTATTTTATTTTTGTGCAAATGGCTTCTTAGGCTGATATCTTCTTTTGCAGCTTTAGTTTAGGAAAAGTTAAAGCAAAGTCTCCACCTGGTGGCCAGATGTATCTTAATGAAATCAAAACATTTTGCTGCCTGGTCAACATAAAATTTTGATCTCTTTCCTACTCCTTCAAGTCATTACTTCAAATATGGTTGTTACCATTAAATAGTGGCAAAAATGGGTTGTAGAAACAATATCCCTAATATAGTGAGTATACAATGCTATTCATCTGTACCTCCCAGGTTTGTAATTTTGCACAGATTAACACCCCATTTTTGCCAGTGTCTTGTTATGATCACACAGTTTTAACGCACACAGTCCTAAAGTAGCCCAAGCAGATAAATAAAAATGTGGAGAAGGGTTTAAAAGGGTAGTGAGCAGCTTAAAATGAAAAACTCTGCAAGTATCTTTTGTCAGAAACAAAAATTTTCATTGCAGATTTTGACATAAGGAATGGGACAACCTCTGAGCTAAAAGAAAAATTAAAAGAAAATGGTAATTAGAAGAAGAAGAGAGTTGTTCAAATAAAGCTCAGTGTGGTGGGTTGATTCTGGTGGAGTGCCATGTTCCCACCAAAGCCCCTCTCTCACTGCCCTCCTCAGCTGAGCAGGGGAGAGAAATTAAAATGACAGATTCATGGGCTGGGACAAGGGCAGGAAGAGATCCCTCAGCAGTGACCATCATGGGCAAGACAGGCTTGACTTGGGGAAATTTATTGAATTTATTACAAATAAATCAGAGGATGATATTCAGAAATGAAACCAAGCTTTTAAAGAGCTTCACTCTACTTCACCTTCAACTTTTTTCACAGGAGGATGGGAAATGGGGGCTGTGGTCGCTTCATCCCAGGTTGTCTCTGCTGCTCCTTCTCCTGGGGAAAAGGAGACTTCCCCTGCTTCAGTGCAGGGTCCTGCCCTCAGGAGAGTCCTCCAGGGACCTCTCCAATGTGAGTCCTTCCCATGGACTACAGTTCTGCACAGGCTGTTCCAGCCTGGGTCTGTCCCTCCCAAGGATGCAGTCCTTTAGGGACAGGCTGTTCCAGCATGGGTCCCCCACAGAGTCACAGGTCCTGCCAGCAGCCTGCTCCAGCACAGGGTCACAGCCTGCTTTGGGCATCCCCTGCTCTGGTGTGGGGTCCTCCATGGCTGCAGGGGGATCTCTGCTCCCCCTTGGGCTTCCCTGGGCTGCAGGGGCACAGCTGCCCCACCATGGGCTGCTCCAGGGGCTGCAGGGGAACCTCAGCTCCTGGGACCAGAGCAGCTCCTGCCCCTCCTTCTGCACTGACCTTGGGGTCTGTAGGGTTGCTGCTCTCACATATTCTCACTCCTCTCTCTTGGCTCCTGTGCAATAACTTTTTTTCCCTTAACTCTGTCAGAGGTGCTGCCATAATCCCTGCCTGGCCCAGCCTTGGCCAGCAGCGTGTCCTTCCTGGAGCTGGCTGACATTGGCTCTGCTGGACAAGGGGGAATTTTTGGAAGCTTCTCATAGAAGCCACCCTTGTACCAAAACCTTGCCATGCAAACCCAGTATGATCAGAAAGTTCATCTAGCAGTATCACTGGAACTGCTGACATTTAATCACAATTTTAAGGAAACCTATTTGTGTATGTGCCATGCATGATGATTGCAGTGGATGACAATATAGTCTCTGGTGATGAAGATGTTTTGTATTACAGGAACAGAACTGATGTAACTACTGGCCAAAGAAAATCATACGAAATAAAAAATAACAAATAATCTATGAATTGTTTAGATGTACCATAAACTACAGGCGTTCTTCTTTATGAAAGTATTGCAATTATATTGTAGCATTAATGCAAATTCTACATTAATATATTTCAAACTAAAACTTAATTTTCCTTTGAAACATTCTGTGCATGGTCCAGCTCTTCATCATTAATCTTCTGTTTTGAGCATCTCTGGTCAGCTATGCCAATCACTGGTACAACTATTCATTGGTTTTGACAGGGACAAAAATAATAGCGTGCCATAACCACCAGGACAGCTTTGGATCTAATGATCCAAAATGAAATTAATGTCTACACTCCCTTTGGCATCAGCTATCAAATCATAACTTGTTGGAGCAGATACTGTGGATTTACACTGTAGAATTGTAAATTTATAGGTCACTGGTTCTTTAGTTATTTTGAGTTTCCACCCTGATTGAGTACTTGCCAAAAAAATCAAATACAGTACTATAAAGACCAGCAAATTCTTTTGTTTAGTACAAAATCTTTTCTAAAGCCACTGTAGAAGAAACTATCTCCTTCTGTGTAAGTAAAAAATACAAATAAGGAAAGTTCAGATCATGTATGACTTATGAGTTTATAATGGAGACTAAGTTAGGAATTTAAAAAAAAAATGTTGAAGAGTTTTCATGTATACACATGGAAAATGGACAGAGAATGTCTTTGAAACTGTGCAGTCCTGCTCTTGCCAGAACAGCAGGTGAGAAAACCAGAGAGCTCCTCAGTACTGCCCATGCAGCCATTCTTCCACATCCTTTCACCTTGGGGCTCTTCCACTCGGTATGGAAGGGCTGCAGAGTCTCTGACACAGAGAATGATAAAACAGATATTTCTGGGCTTTTTCAGGGCAGCTCCACAGTGACCTCCCTCATGTACCCACGGGAACTGTGGCTCAGCCCTGGCAATGCCTGAGGTCACCCCCAGCACACCAAACACACACTGAGCTCACCAGGGGCTGCATCCCTGTGGACAGGAGAAAGTATCACAATCTCAACAACTTTCTGACCACCCATGCATATGCAGAGTCAAGGTTATAAAGATAACCACCTTGACAGCAAATTTCCAACTCTAAAAGAAAAATTAAGGAAGCATCCACACACTTCTACCTTTGTCAAGTTATTCCTGATGTCGTATTAAAAAAAGTATTTTTACTCACAGTCAGTGTGGTATGCATCAGTACAAAGACCTATAAACTCCTACAACAGGAAAAAAAAAGTTAATTTTTAAAATCACACATAAGTAATGTATAAAGAGGAGTACCTACAGAACATTCCTACATACAAATGTACAAGACTTACCAAGACCACATCACAGAATAAAATATTTCAGAAGGAAAAATTACCTCTGAGGTAACCTCCTTCAGCCTTACAGGAAACAGCCCAAGCTTGCTCCCTTCAGGCATTTCATCTAATCTAGTTTTAAATAAGCCATATAATGAGCCTTCTACAGCTTCCCCTGGGAACTTATTCTACAGTCTAATAGAACTCGTTTTCAGGAAGTTTAAATTATTTTTAATTTCCTCCCATTACTTCTAGTTATATATATAATATTATTCTTCATACAGTAAAGCCTTTTTGAAATACAGTAAACAGTAATTTTTCTTTGTAAAAATCTAACCCTTACCATCATTAATAAGCTTACTAACTTCAACAAGGTTTTCTTTTTCAAACTAATTTAATTCTCTTGAAAGGTTACAAAGTGAAAACTGACTAAAAAGATTTCATTGTTTATAGATACAGATATAGGTATATATAAAGTATAATAATGTTGTAAGGTGTCCTACAAACATGACCCACTCAAAAATTAGGGTCATTAGTATCAGGAAGATACATTAGGTGAGTGTCCATTCCCTTAAATTGAAAACCTCCTTGCTGAAAAATACTAGCAGTATAAGAATAGCAGTGAAGGGGAAAAAAACTCAGTGTAAATTCTTACTGTCTGGATGGAACAGTTATTGTCAAAACAAGCTATTTGTTTATTAATAAACCCTTCTAGCTCAACTTTATTCACTCTCTTAATCATATAGATCTATAGAAGGCATGTGCTGGGAAAAAGCCATTACACCAGAAGATGTAAATTTGACAGAAAGAAGCTAGGGAAAGGGCTTTTTGGTACTGTAGTATATTGTCTGACATCATACAACCACATAATGATGGTTCCCTGTTATTGACAGTTCTGGTAAAGGATTTTGTACCTGGAGAGTGGCATGGAAGGTAACTGGGTATGTCTGTACTACCTGTGAGCTGTATCACTATGTAAGGATGTGAAACAGCTCACCTGAATACAATATAAAGTCTGGTACCAAGCATTAATCCAGTTGCCCAAATGGGTCCAGGATTAGTTACTGCAGAGAAACCATCTGTTCCCAAATGGAATCACCTAAAAGTAGTTCAGGTCTGTGTAAAAGACACTGTTCCTAATCCAAGAAAATAATAGTTACCAAAGAGTAACCAAGCCTGGACTGGAGCTCTCAAGGCCATTTGGTGTGACTCCTGCTCAAAGTGCCAGGGTTACCTGTGAAAGCTCAAAGCAGGGGCCACTTCAAGCCAGGACTGGCTGTCCAGGGCCATGTTCAGTCAAGGGTTTGCATCTCCAAGAAATGGAAAAGCCACAGCCTTTTCAGGCAAACTGTGTCAGTGCTTATCTGGTCTCATTGGGAATAATTGTTTTTCTTGCATCTGCCTGAAATGTTCCTTGCTCCAAGTTGTGCCCATTGTTCTTCCACCGCACACCCCTGAAAAGAGTCTGCTTGTTTTCTCTGTACTTTCAGTTTAGGCAGCTGAAGACTGATTAAACCCAGCCCAGTCTATGGGTAGATGTCCTCACCACACAGGCACAGTGCTCACACACACACAACCTACCACCTATCAGAAGCACAAACATCTGATTTTGGATCCACCTCCCTTTTTGCTGCAAAGCTGCTTTCCAGCCAGCCAGTTCTCAGCTAGGACTGTTGTATGGGGTTGTCATGATGCCAAAAGGATTTTTGCTTTTTATACACTGCAAGTGTCCCTCCCTTGGCCCTGTGTGTCCACATTGTCCAAAAGTGGTCTGAGACATCGAAACTTGCCTTCAATTCTATTTTACTTATACGTTTCATATTCTCAAAGTCTAAACAGTCACAATTATAAAGCTTTCCTATTTCATCTTCTCCAGCAGGTCCCTAGTTCAATCTTCCTAATCAATCCTCAGATATGAGAAAGTACCAGTTGAAAAAAATCCCAGCATGAGTCAGTTTTATTTTAAAAGTACACTAAAATATTTTTGAAGAAAACTAACTGCATTAATTAGGTTGCATGGACTAAATGTAATGAAATCTTATACCAAGCATTAAGCAGAATTGTATTGCCCAGGTTCAAACTTTTTTATTTAAAACAACTTGTTCAACAGCTGCTGTACCTACAGGCACCTGCAATTACAAGCTGCCTCCCTATCTGATTTTCCAATTCCCCAGGCACCAGGAACTATACTCCCAAGCATGCCCTGAACTATTTCAGTCTCACCAGCTCAGTGCTCCCACATACACCCAGCTGGAATCCAAGCATGGGCTTTTTTCACCTGACATCCTTTAGGGGACAGGCACCAAAAAGCAGATGTTGTTTCTGCCCCTCAGGGTTCTCTGGTTATGAAAAAGTTTCTCTGAGAGATCACTTTGCATAAAATATGGGCTAGAGCTCCTAACCTGTATTTTTATTTTTAAGAGTTGACAGAGAAGAGGGTAGCAAACACTAATCAGTAGCTTAACAGTTAAATCATTCACCTAGAAAACAATGGGTGTTTTCAGCTTGACAGTGTCCAAAAACATACCTTCCATCACCATAAAGGCATGAGTAGCCTTTTCATTCACTTCTCTTGAAACTGCTCTGCTGCAGACAAAGTAATGAACAGGTGAGAGAAGCAAGCATTTAGAGCACACACCTTAATCTCTCTAATTCTGTACCCTAGCAGCTTAGCTACCAAATCATACCCTTTCCTCTTTTGCACAAGGAATTCCAAATGCCTTCCTGCACTGCTGCACAGCTTCAGAAAGAAGGGAAACTCTTCTTTCTCAAAATGTCAGTCTGTAGGTGCTTTCCCCAGGTTGTGGCTATGGGTTTATTAGGAGTTTGTTATTGGAACTCACAACAGCTGAGGAAGTGATGTAAACAGCACACACTGTATGAAAAATGAGCATATCTTCTTAACTAACTGGTGGATGTGTTTTATGAACAACTGTTCACTGTGTTACATGAGCTATTTTCAGATGTGCAGGTCAGGGAAAGATTGCACAGACAGATGTCCCTACTTACACTCCACACAAAGCACCTTGTTCTGGAAAGGTACAAACCTTGAAATACATTCTCATCCTCACTTTTTTCTATGACCAATATGTAGACTGTTTTACATCCCACATTGAGAAATCAGATTTTCCCCCATACAGACTACAGGAAGTCTTCATATTCCCAAAAGGTTTCTGTGCCTGGGACACAAAACCCAGTGTTAGATACTGTACAAGCCCTTTGCTGGATCTAGTGCCATAAACTTTTTTAAGGCATTACATCTCATTAGGCACAAAATAAGGCCTACTAAGTTTCACTTAACTGGCTTCACATCTGGCTATCAGAGCAGATTCCACAGCCCATGGCACAGGGCAGATGTTTTGGGATACGCTCTTAATGACTCATGAGTCCAAAGGGAGAAATGCTTAAATCAGCCGAACAGAAACCCTGCCTGAGGCACCTGAGAGGCCACCCTTCTTTAGCCAACTCATGCTGCAGGGAGGTTCTTCCATCCCCTCATTCACAGCCCTGTAGATCCTCATAAAACTAAAGCTTAATTTGCCTCATACTCTACTATGCTTTACCCTTTAAAACAGAAAATGAGGATACATTCTACCATGAAGCAGGCTAGTACAGTCAATCCAAGTGAAGAAAATGCAAAGTTAATGCTCTATTTCAAACCAAGTCTTTCCCTTTTGTTACTTTTGTTTTTAATTTCTTTCAGGTGTGTGGTTTAATCCACGAGCTATCAGCCATTTGCCCTTTCTTGCTGAAGGTGTCCTGCTTTGCTGAAAAGGATCCAAGATTAATTAGGGGAAATAAAGGATGCAAAATGCAGTGAACATGACAGGATTATGAAACTCCTATATCTGTTCCTACAGTTGTTTCATCAATGAGTTTTTCATATAAAAATGCTTCAGAATTCCTTTGAGGAGAAACTGGAGCATAGGTTTTCCCCTGCTCAAGAAATTGTCTAGTTACTAGGCTTGACTCCTGTGGCTAGAGAGACATATCACAGCTCTTTAATACTTTTTAGTACAGTAAAAGAGCTTCAAGGGGGTGAGTACCAAGCTTTTAGCTCGAAGGTGGGAAATGAGAGATGAAGGCTTGATCCCTTGGAGGCAGAAAGGGGAATACTGGCTTAATGCAAAAGTAAGTGAAATTCCATGTTACATGGAATGTCAGATTAGAGATCAATGGCTCCATGGCTTAAAAGAAAATGAACATAATTAAAGGGCTTGATCATATATTATGCGTTAAGTTCAAACTCCTATGAAATCAAGGTGATTAAACACTAAAGAATTAATCAGAATCAAAGTCTGTCAAATAGTGTTTTCCCTCTTAACACCTTGGTATTCCTTTAAAGTACAAAAATAAAAAGAATATTAAATGCATTTAAACCCCACTTTTATTCCATTTCTTTGTATTCACAGGAAAATTATTTCACAGAACTAGGCCTAATTATATTTCAGGGTCACCCAGTAGGATTCCTAATGTTTACTGCTCACTAAAAATTATGCTGCAATCACCATTTTAATTCCTTCATTATGCAGCTCTAGACACGGTAGCCCTAGAAACTTTCTTATTAAAACTGCAGGAATCAAGACAGCTGTCCCTAAAGTCAGTTCAGAGCTGACTAAATATTTCCATTATTTTGTTTCACAATGTTTATTATGATGGAAAAATTGATTCTGGAAGAGAAACAAAAAAAAAAGATAAGATTTTAAAGTGTGTGTAAACAATTGAGAAATAGAAATTTAGAGAGCATTAACGGAAATGTGCATTTTTAGGTGCTTTTGAATAACCAGCCTGCAAACACAGCATCTATTTCTCTGCAGATTAACAAGAATTTGCCACCAAACAGTTCCTTTTATCAGGTGTCCCCTAAAATAGCATCTCCAATGTTTTTCTCCTACTCTGCCTAATCATCATGAGACCTTTAAGGCTCATCTAGTCCGATGCCCCTGCAGGAACATCTCTGACTAGATTAGGCTGCTCAGAGCCATGTCCAAACTCCTCTTTTTCCAGGGGCATCGATGGAGTATCTACCACCTCTCTGAGCAAACTGTGCCAGTGCTTCACCACCCCCATTGCAATAAACCTTTTCCTTGTATCTACTCTATCTTCTTTTAGTTTAAAGCTTGCCCTGCTGCAACAGGCCCTGCTAAAATGTTTCTCCCCAGCTTGATAATTTTTATGCTTTAGGTACTGGAAGGCTGCTAGAAAGTTCCCATTTTGCCTTTCTTTATGCAAACTGAACCCCAGCTCTCTCAGCCTGTCTCCACAGGAGAGGTGTGAGAGCCCTCTGAGCATCTTCATGGCCTCCTCTGGACCTGCTCCGACAGACCTGTGTCTTTCTTGGGCTGAAGAGTGGAGAGCTGGATGCTCTACTCCAGGTTTCGGCTTTTCTCAGAACGTAAGCACAACGATCTTCACTCACAGGACATTTAAGGCCGGGGTGACTCCTGCAGGTGCACCAGGAGCAACCCCTGAGTGCACAGGGCCAGCAGTTGCCAGCACAGCTCCCAGGATCCATCAGAACACTGCTTCCCACACAGGCAGGAGCAGGAGCACATCCCTGTGTGCCTTTAAGGACATTGCCACTGTACACACACCTCCCGGGGAAATCAGCAGAGCAGTCAAGCTGGTACCACAAACTCTCTCACGTCAAGTGTTTCCTGCTGCCCTGCACACACTGGATGCTAAAAATTATTCCCAGCTGTAAATGGAGTGGCTTTCCCAGTCTCTGCTATTCCCACTCTCCAATCAGCCAAGTAAAGCTTTTTACATTATCACAGCTGGGATTTTTTGGGAATCCTCGTTCCCCAGGACTACTCAGAAGGGATCAGGAGACAACTTCTTGGCTCCCTGAAGAAGAAATCTTTTCTGCCCTCTTCTTGTACCTCCATGTAGCATATACACTGCAGAGTGTCTACACAGGAGCTGTCTGTAAGTGAGCCACAACACAATCTGCCAGGGAAGACGTATCCTGATCTCTTCTGAGTAGTCAAAGCAAGGCTTCAGATGTTCCTAAGGTACAAAGTGTAGCTGCAGCAGTAATAGGGAAATTCAAGTGAAGAGCTGCCTCTAGAATTCCCTTTACCTCCTGCTCTGAACTGGGTCAGCTGTGTGGTCAGACCAGATTTCTCAGAACTTTATCCAGCTGGGTGATGGTAAGTACCAAGGATGGAGATTGTGCTATGTCTCAGGGAAACCTTCTGCAACACTTGACTGACCTCATTCTGAAAAGATCATGCTTTCCAGCCTAAACCTTTCATTTTAATTTATGGCTATTTGCTCCTTTTACATTTCATTGTGTTTCTACTGACCCATTTCTCCAGCCTCTCCCTCTGGATTGCTGCCTTTGGTCCTTAAGATGTATCAGCTGATTCTTACAACTTAGAATAATGAGCAAACTTCACAGGCAAATACTCCATTGCTTCCTTATCGCAGACAGAGAAATTCACTTCACTTGTAAGAAAGAAGCAGCAAAATGTTTACAGATAAAAAATCTGATAATTTAAGAGTGGTTTAACAGAATCTGATGCCAAGAAACACTTGATTATTTACTGCACAGAGGTCAGAGTCAGACAAAATTGGCAGGGAGACCCTGCTGTTGAGTCATGAGCCTCAGAAAGGACCCTCCCCTGCTTTCCAACTCCCTCTCAGAAGGAAGTTTAGCTGCAGCTGGATCCAGCTAAAATCTCAGCCTTGGTCAATGGTTTATGTCTAAAGGATTGCATGTGCACAATCAACCCTTTGGATCACATAGCTAGGATTCCAAAGTTTAACATGCTATTATCACTTACCGAGAATCTGCTGCAGGAAGCCATCACCTCTCAGCCTCAAGGAATAACCATGGAGGTGTCTCTACTCAAGAGGAGATCCTGGCACGCAGCCTCGACAGGCCCTGGGCTTTCCACTACTTATGGAGGGAGATAACTGGCTCATAGTCTTATCTCCACAGCAATGACAGCAGTTAGTTTTTTCCAAGCCTGGTTTGAGTCCAGCCTTGACCAGCACTATGGCTCAGATTAGCCCTTGGCTATTGTGTTGTCTGTGAACCCTGAGTCCACTAATTCAGATGCAGCCATCAATGGAGGCCAGATGCCTCCATTACATTTGGCTGTTTAACTGGGAAGAATGTGGGCAAAGGCAAGGCACAGGGCAAAGAAGCAAGGGCAGGAAGAGCAGTTGTCTGTGAAGAGTGAAATGTGTCCCCAGACCTCGGTCTGCAGCTAACACAACACCCTCAGGCACGCACACGCAGTCCTCTGCAGATATTACACGTAATTAAAAGCACTGTCAAAGGCTCTTTTCAATCCTTGAATTTGCCTTTATGAAACAGATGATAATTTGTTAGTTTCTAGAAGCTCTTCTTCCAACACTTCACTCCCACTTAATTTTCTGACTTTTTACTGAAAACTAATCTTAACACACTAGTTTAGGACCGCAGCCTCAATTTCTGCCTGAAAGCTTACACCTCTATGCTGCCTGACCCATACAAAATTCAGTAAGTAGCCAGCCCTTTCAAAGCACCTGAACCACTTATCTCCTACCCCCAGTGAAGCCTTTTCCTTCTTTGCCTCTCTTCCTACCTGAATCCTCAATGATCTTCTCTCCAACTCTCAGGCCCACAATTTCTCAAGTCTCACCACATTTCCTCTGGACTAGTGCAAAGTTACTCCTAAATCAGCCAAAAATGGTTCAGCAAAATCAGCAAGAGGTTCTTCCTTTTGCAAGTCCCACCAACACATGCTTACGTACCTTCAGATATTTTCCAATGCATTCACCAACAGCAAAGGTCACAGAAAACTTTAGAATGTCTTAGGCAGGGCAAGTTACACAGAGGAGATAAGCATTTTATTTATTATTTTTAGTATTCATTTTATTTTGTGACAAAAAGGCAGTATACACATGAACATTTTGAATTCCAAACAAATTAAACTGGTTCTCTATCACTTTCGTGGATTAAAAATAATCACAGTCATCAATGATACAGTATAAATAAATACAAAAATACAAAAAAAGATAAACATTACTTTTAAATTGAATTTTAGCAAAAAAAATTACTATTACAGAAAGTACTGCATTTGTTCAGCATTATGTTCACTCTAAAACAAATAGGAAAACACACCTAAACTTCAACATCCTAAGTAATTGACTTCTTCCAACTAGGTTCTGAGTATACATTCTCCTTCTTACAAGAAAAATGTTTTAACAGCAGAGGCACACACCAGAGAAAGAAGACTGGGCATAAAATACACAGCCAGACCTCCCAGCAACTTAAATCTAACGATCATAACACATCCTTGTAATGCACTTCTGAGAATCTGCTTCAACAGTGGCAACAAGACATTCTTTATATTTACAGATGCAGTATAATCCTGAAATACTTTCAATTATCTGATTTTTACTTGAAGCATTTTGAGTATCAGACCTTCAGTAAAAGAATTACTATCACAAGCTAGTCTCATTACAAGATGAAAACAAAACACACGTTCTTGCAAATAAATCTAACATTTGCAATTTGCAGAACATAAAAATAGTACACACAGCTGTTTTTCTTATTCATACATCATTTCTAGGCTCCATTTTTTAGCACTAGAGAAGCAATATTCTACAACTACGTACAAGTTAAAGCATAATATACATAAGCAAAAAAACCATCTACTTAGAACATGCAAGTTGTGTATTGCTGTACACAACATGTCTGCATTTAGGGTATCCAAATGATTTTAAAAAGAACAGATGCCCAAGATCCTACTTTTCCAACTGAAAGACAGCCAGAAGTTAGAATCAGTGTTAATTAATATGGAAGTGTCAGTGCCTCTACGTGGCACTACAATGAACCAGCACAGCAAGTGTAAAGTCATCACTCAACATGAGTAATGTTGCACAATACAACCTTTGTGTTTTATACTAACAGCCAGCAGTATGTCTAACTATTGACAAAGAATGTGCCAGGTAAGCTTACAATTTCAAGCAGGAAAAACCTGAAATTCTAAAATATAAAGAAACAGTGCAATATAAAGAAAACAATCACAAATTGTTACAATCCCCACCCCTTTTTTTTAATCACTATATTAACATAACACTACTGATATTTTAAATAGTATTTACGTGAGAAATTTTATCTTACACATTTTCTGATTTGTTAGTAATGGGCATTTTTCACGTGTACAATGAAAATATTTTAAGCTTCAAAAAAAAATTCACCAGCAGAGTGAGCCTTGTAAAGATCAGCTGGCATTGTCTCACCTCTTATTTATTTGACTTTCCCAGACATGCCTCTCTTACTGAAAAAAAATTTTAAAAATCTTTTTTTCAGATAAAGCTTTCAAGTTTTCACATGAATTAAATACATCATGATGGGGGAGGAGAGGAAGGGGGGTAAAGGGGATATGTGTTGTTAAATCTTGTTTACTTCTGGAGATGTATAAGAAATGCTGTCTATCATTAGGGTTGTATTCATTTTCTCACTGAAATTCAAAAAACCACAGAGCATACAAAGAAAACCTCTCACTGCTTTAGGACTCTTCATACTTTATCCAAACAACTGAGGAAGGAGGTGAGGGCAAAAAATTAAATAAATAAACGAATAAATCAGAAAAACAGCTGACAAATTCTTACCATTTCAGACTAGATACTGAAAAAAACCACCCTTCTAAGATACACAGTATTACCATCACTTTTTGGTTTTGAAATTTCCTCCTCGCACAAAGGAGAAAAAAATAAAAGATTCTGAATGTTACCCTTTAAGACACAATATTTTGACTTCATAGTGTCAATACACTAAGCACCTGGAGAAAACACCCTCTCTTCATTCTGGTAGATGGGGAGGAAGATGAAGAAGTATCAGCGGAACACACGCACTCGGCAGAGTGAAAAATCCCAAAATTATGCAACTCAGATACTGTAAGGACCTTCAGAAGGGGCAATACCGTCTGTACACCAAGAGCTAATTGAAAACAACTTAATGCATGTCTCTCTCATAAATGGGGATCCAGATTTTTGGCTTAATCATAGTAAACACAAACTTTTCTCACGTGGACACTCTGGAATCAGAAACAAAGAAAAGATTATGTCTGGCATCTTTGTTTTCTGAACATCCAAAACATGGAGGCATCACCCTGTAAACCAGATGTTACTGCAAATAAAGATTATATATATACACATACATAAATTTCAAGAGCATTCCAACAAAAAGGTTGTTTGGTTTATTTTGCTTTGAAGTAGTGTTTTTCTAACTGCAGCCTACTGATTAGTCAACTAATTCTTTGACAGTAGCTTCACACAGTCTCTCCAGGCTGTAGAACATCAGAATCACAAGACTCAGCCAGTATTTCTGGTAGCAGACTTACTTTGTGTTATCACAACTTTACTTTTCTTGTCATCATAATGCTGAAAAAATCCCATCCTCACAGTACTGTCCATCTTTTGTAGGTCTGCCTTCCTTTCAGCGTTGTAAACTCATATCCTTTGTTAATGCTATTCCAGCAGCCACTTTACCACACTCCCTTCTTTGAAACTTTTTTTATAGCTAATGCTGTGCTTCAAAAAGCTTTTTTGTTTCTCTTCTTTGCCCAACTTCTGTCAGCAAAATCAGAATTTTTATCATAATTATATTCTGGTTCACAAAGGGAAGCACAGTAACTAAAATCTGGCCGCTTCACTTGCAATTCTTTCTTCTGATTAGAGTCTGTCAACTGCAATGGGACAGCACCTACTGTGAGAGCAGACTGCATGGCCTGCAGCAATTAAGGCATCAGATAGATTGCTATCCTCACACAGAACATCCACCTCTAACTTCATTTCAGAGCCATAGTGGATAAAATGAAATATCAGACCTGGTTTATGAAGAAGCTTCTGAAACAGAAGTTTAGCTTCCTCACTCCAGTGCTCCCCTTTGCCAGGAACTGTATCGTGCAAAGAGCACGTGTGCGCCAAGCGTGGCAAGTGTAACAAACTTTCTGGAACAGCTTTAAGTTTATGGATATCAGAGTAAGGGATGGTCCTCAGAAAGCCATAATCAATAAATGTAAGAACAACAGACTGACTTGTTACTTCACTGATTTCTGCTCTGTACCACTCTGCTTCCTGCCCAAACTCGATCAAGCAGCTAGCACCAGGTGTCACAAGTTCTTCTGGCAGAGCTGGCAAGTCATCAGGAAGGTCAGAGAGCAGCGAGGACAAGTTTCGCATGCAATCAAAGAAGATTTCAAACTGGATGCTGAAGTTTGAAGGATCAGTAACTGCAGTTGCCCACCCAGGATATGTTCTGCCACTACGCAGCAGCATCCACATGACTGAATTTATCTTGAATGATGAATCAAGCTCCTTACAGTTTGTATTACTAGATTTTTCTGGTCCAACAATTGTCCAACAATGACTCAAGAACTGGTTCAAATACTCCTGAAGTGTAAATTCTCCTACTAAAATATCTACCTCCCAGATATCAGATGATTTCAAGTATCTCAAAAACAAGATCCTTATTTCACAATCCAGGAGTGCATTTACTACATGGTCTAAGTGAATTTTCTTCAGGTTTTTAAGACAAATCCACCTACAAAAAATAGCTTGTTTTGGAATACTTTTAATCTCATCACTGAGCATCTTCGCATTATTTAAGGACACCATCTCACACGTGCCATAATCCATGAAAAAAACTAGCATTAACTTTTCCCTGACAAATTTCTTTATCACTTTTGATCGATTCCATTTTAAGTTCCTTTTAGACTGTGTAATGCATTCCAGTCCCTGTTCAATGTCATCCACTCTAAGCAAATCACTTCTTTTTGCTTCTTTGTCAAGCATTACATTTAACTCATGTAGTATTTGCAGATTTTTAAGCAACTGTACATAAAATTCTCCACTCTTTGAAATATTAACTACTTCTGCTGCTTCTACTTGTCCAGAATTTAAAACCTGATGAAGGAGACTTAACTGTTTTACAGAAATATTTTTCATCCCAGCAGCCTTGGTTTTATTTTGGCCACCTAAACTATTCTTAGACTTTCGAGGATGACCATTTTGTTTAGGCTTATCTTCAAAAGAAAATATCCACGTACTTTTCCAATTTATGCTGTCTATTTTATGCGAAAGGCTGTTAGACAAAGACTCTCCATTACAAATTACATCTATTTCCCATTTTTCTCCGTGTTGCTGTAAGAACTTGCAAGCTACTGGCTTGTCACTTACTGTTCTTGCAAAATAAGCAGCACTTTCTTTAGTCCAGCTTTCACCAGTAACGCTTTTTACACTGCTAAGGAAACAATGAACACTGAACCTTGGCAGAGTTAAGAACTTTTCTGGAATCCTGCAGATTTTTGATGAACTTACAACTGCAGCATTACCGTAGTCAATAAATTCTACCTCATAGGAGTTTCCTGATTTCAGAGTTTTAATAACTGCTCTATAGTAAAAACAATCAGTGTCGTGCTCTGCAACAATCAGATCTCCTACCATGAGCTCATTTAAGCAATTTTCCCACCCTTTATTTTCCAAGCTTTCATTTAAATCGTCTGCTAGCTTTATTATTAAGTTTTCATCCTCTGCAAAGTGAACATAGAAACTTGATGGACTATTCATATGAGAAATATAACCTGCTACTTCAGTATTCACCTGGATATCACGTTGAGGAAGACTGATTAATGTAGGTATATTTTTATTACTCCTTTCCTGTTGACCTGTACAATTTGATCTTTCATTCTGAGATTCAGAGAGAGCAGTTACAGTTATTTCCTTTGAATAACAGAAAGCAGAATAAGAGAGTGAGTGAGAAGCAGGTTGTCCAATCCAAGGTTCCTCTCCGTTCTCTGGAAGAGCACTCAAGGTATTTCTAAAACCTTGCTCTTTGCTGTCCTGTAAAGTTCGCTGTTTTGAGAATCCACTACACAACTCTGGTGTGCTACGTGCAGTTTGCTCTTCATCTCCAAAATTCTCAACAGTATCTGCCTGGTAATAGTCATCAGAGGCTTGGCATTTCACTTCAGTTTTCAATTTAAGTATTTCAGGATCTTTAACACTGACTTTATTAATTTCTTTGTCATCTTTCATGGGACATATGGCTGCTTCATTACTTCTAAATTGTTCCATACAGCTTTCCTGTGCCAACTCTTCCAATACCTTTTCCTTAATTTTCTCACTTACTTTGAGCTGTCCATCATACAACTCCACAACAATCTTTCCATCTAGTTCTCTGGATAAGATTACAGCCTTCAGCAGTTTACCAAGGAATGTTTTCACAAACCATGCAGTAACTCTTGCTGGAAATTCTGCCCCCCTAAAATCTGACAGATAGAATTTAATAGCTTGCATGGGTGTGAATAGCAGGTCAGTGGCAGAATCTGGAATAGGCATCAACTGGTCTCTCTCCACCATACTCTTATTTCCAAAATCCACATAGTCAACCCACAGAAAGGATGTTGATTCCACAGGAAAAGCCAAAGCTCTGTAAAAGAGACCATCTTCCACATATCTGGCTATACACAGTCGTGTATTGCTATGATAATTTGCACTACTTGACATTTTACTTACGTCACTAACCTTCTTCATCAATGCCTCAAGAGTTTCAGTGTTTCGGTTAAGCTGACAATAGAATTCTGAAGGACTATTTATGTGAGTTATATAAACCTCCTCCTCACTTCCAATTTTCATATTGAAAGACGAATAGCAAAAACTGTACAGAGAACCCAAACATGAAAGGTTTCTCAGTCCAACACATTCAGACTGGGTGAGACGATGTTCTCTGAAGAATTCCTCTACGCTGGTAAGTGGAGTCTGTAAGTCAACTACATTGAATAAACAGTTGGGGCTCACAAGAAGGAGAGCACAAATGATGCAAGTCAGTGGTCCTCCAGAAGAAGAAATGAAGTCTTCAAATTGTCTATGCACTTCTTCAGACCAATTAAGTGAGTCAGGCTGTAAGATTACATTTTTAAGTCCACACCGAAATGCTTGACTCTCTAGAGTTAGGAAATCTGGAAGAACACCTTGTACATCTTTAAGTGAAACTCTTTCCCGGTAACCATAGTCTACAAAAAACACATCAACTTCACTTGTGGATACCTGCTGCACAACAGCTGCTCTGTACCACTTCCCATCTTTGGGATACTTAACAACACAGGCAGCCTGTCCAGTTTTGTAGGGACTGGTATGATCTTTATAGTAAGTCTGAATTTGTACCATTAAGTTATTTAGCTCTGGCAGTTTGCTTTGCAGCTGACATGAAAAATCTGCTGGGGAAAAAATGCAAGAACACACCACTTCATAAACAGCTCCTGGTTTAAACACAAGCTCTTTATAAACTAATTCTTCCTCACATACCAATTTATGCATTTTAGAGACAGCACCTTTTCCTAAACAGGATGGCACAATAGATTCTCCAGGCATTGGTGGCACACTTAATGACTTTTCCTTCCGAAGTATGTCTCCATTTCCAGATACCTTATTTTTGCAAACATTACTGGTGTTCTCTGCATTGATTTTTTCTTTTTTACATCTGAGGTGATTCCCATTGTGCCGCTTTTTTGCTGCCCTTAGAACAGAATCTGGTGGCTTTAGCCGATATTCAGCATAACCAGCTTGAACCATACATGTGGCAACATTTCCTTGCGGGAAACCAGTATGACACTGCACATTAACAATGTACTTGTTGTTTTGCTTTCCAATGACATGAAGCAGCAGTGGTCTGTTTAACACCACGTTTTTAAAAAAGTCAGTTTCTTTTTTAACCCACACACCATCAACAGGAAATGTGCAAGCAAGGGAACAAGACATAGCTAAAGCTGGTAAATCAGAAAACTCAGGAAGCAATGTTTTCACATAGTGACAAGGTATAGTATCTGTATTTCCAAAATCCAAAAAGTAAACCATAATGCTAACACGAAACACTTTCATGACAACACCCCGGTAATAACACCCATCCCTGCTATACCGGGCACAGCACAGCAACCCAGGCTCTGGCTTTTTAAGGACCATCTCATCATCTCTACACTGACTGTATGTGCAGGCAATGTTTTTCATCAAGGCATGAAACTCATTCTGGTATCTACAAGTCTGAATCCAAAAGTCAGATGGATTAACAACGTATACTACAAAAGCTCCATAAAAAGAGTTCATTTGCATCTCTTCTCTCTTGCAGTGGCTGGAGAAAGAAATGTCCCGTTCAGATAAGCAGGTTTTCTTATCTTTGTTTCCAGAGCAATTCTTAGATGAATTATTTCTCTCAGGACTTAGTTTGTGGTTTAGTGCAACACTTCTCGCTTTTGTTTCCGAAAGTGAGACACACGGTGCAGCTGTCTCATTCTGGTTTTCTGGATGCTCAGCATTAATTCCAAGATTTTGTTTCTGCAGCGTTATATAATACAAGCGTTCAGTGTTATTGTATAAATCAACATGGACACACACAGAGGTTTGTCCTATTAAGGCTTGTGTAAGTTCCTTGAGCTGAGATTTTATTACTGTTTCATCCTGACAACCAAAACAAGACAGCGTACATGGAAATGAAATCATTGGTAATGTCATGAACTCAGCTTTCAGTTTCCGAATACAGCTAGGTGGCACAGCTTCAATAATGCCAAAATCCATAAACCAGACCTCCACGTGGTCAGAGAGAAGTTGTTTTATCACTCCTCTATGCCACTGTCCGTTTTGCCTCTTGGCAGCACAGAGGAGCCCTAAACTATCACAAGACGTGGTATTTTCTCCAACAAGAGCTTCATAGTACAAATGCATAGCTCCTGTCAAACATTCCAGCTCTTTCTGCCATTTCTGTATCTGACAACAAAATTTATTTGGGCTTACAGCACCAGTTATTTTTACATTTTCTTTACTGCCAACAGGTAGACATGGAAAGAGCTGATCTGGAATGTGCCAAAAATCTGTTGGTTTCTCAGAATTATTTAAGGTAAGCAACTCCCTGAATGGATACTTCTGTGTCAACAGCTGTGGCATTCTCTTACAAAGCATTCCTTGGGGCAATGCTCTTAAAGTTTCTACAACAAGACAAAATGAATCTCCATCAATAAATTTACCTAGCTGCAGTTCAAGAACATCACTAATAATCTTAGGCACTTCTAGAATAAACAGCTGATATGGTGTCACAGCCTTCACATGACCAGTGATCTGTAATCCTACCAGAGATGAAAAATAGTTAACAGCTTTTGGACCCCATCTTTCTCCAAGAGGAAGTATGCTTGCAAAAACACCCAAAACCACCTTTGGAGGCAGTTGAAACAATTTATCAGAAGCAACAGCAAGATGTGTCTCCTCAACAGCCAACACATGACCAGTGTCTATAAGAAAAGCCTCACAGATATTCCCTTTCTTTCTCAGAACTCTTCCTCTATGCCATTCTCCTTCTGTGTCTTCCACCAAGCAAGATCCACCAACACAGACATCATCTTTTACTTTGAACACACGCTGTATTTCATTTTGTAGAATGAAATAGTCAAGTTCACATCCTACGTTGTATTGAGCCTGGAACACTATAACCAAGCACTCAGGATGGCATTCTACATGAGTTATCTTCAATTTCTTATCTACTGAGTCTGGTGAAGGAGTCAGAGATTCCATCCTGTCTGCAAAGAAAAGGAGTATGATCATCTCGATAATTTTCTGTATTTTGGTTTGCAATTAATTCCTTACATGACATTTGTTTTCAAAACAGTTTAACAGCATATTATTAAAATTCTGGCTAAAACATACACTAAACATTTAAGAATGTACTGTTTCAGGCAACTGAGATACACTCCACAAAGTTCCCTTAGGAAAGACATGCTCAGATAACATGAAAAAAAGTACCTCTGGATTCACTCACGTGGCAACAGACTGGTTTTATCACTTGAGATTAATTTTTAACCAAAATGTTGCTCCCACAGGAACACCAAGGTATTCCAGTGTTTCTCTTTCCTTTTAATATGTAAAAGAGCAAGGACTCATCCCCTACTCACCCTGCTTTTTCTGTCTAAATAACTTCTTCAAATCACTTGATAATTTATAGCTCCACGCTCTACTGTTTACTCTGGCTGTCTGTACCAATTATACCAATAGCATATTTAAGGTTCTCATAATTGCAAGGACATATTGAGATTATCATCTATGTGCAACATTTCTGCACTGCTCATCAAGTAACAACTGTGCCAGCTGTGTTTTGTATGGTCTCAACACTCCAATTCTGACAGTTTAAGTGTCTTCAAAACATTCAGATACTTTTCTGATCTATAATCCAGTCTTGAAGCTCAACTTCCAGTTCAATTTATGCATCAGTGATTCAGTGAATCTGTGACTTCACATGGTTTAAAAAGGCTGTGTATGACCATAATTTAATCAAGCAATTCCATTAAGTGAACTGCTGTTCTAACAAAGTAATTTCAGGTAGACAACATAAAATGCAAAGACAGTGGATAAATACGCAAGGATAGTCTGGATAAACATAACCTTGATTTATGATTTCTTATGTAAAGCTGGAACGTAAACTTTCAGTTTCAACTACAAGGTTTTAGGGCAAGATCCCCCTTAGCCTGCAAAAAATCTTAAGTGAAACTGTGATGATATTTTTCATCACAAGCATACATGAAGCAGCTAGTTAATATACTACCTGTCTTTAGGAAAAAATACTGATCCCTATCACTGTAGTTCACAAAAAAATTTAAAACCCTCCAAAAAACCATAAAACAAACAAACAAAAAAAACCCCACCAAAAAAACTCAAACCAAACAAAAAACAAAAGCCCCTCAAATAAATGAGGACCCCTACTTTAAAGCAGTAGGGCAGAAGGATGAAGGATACATAACTTCTAAAACCAACCAAAACCAAAACCACTGGACACCAAAAGAACCTTCTCCCAGTAAAAGCAGTATCAAACTCAGATCTGACAAATTCCTGCTTCAAATAAGCCCCTTTTTTCCACTTTCCCCTGTAACAGAAAGTGAAAATCTAGGTGCTTTTAATGAAAGAAAACAGCCTTAAGGAATTGGTTCTGTGTGCCTGGAAGAAACATTTGATCACCACAAAGACCTAAGCTTTAGAAGGGGCCTGACTGAAACTCTATTCCCTTTCCCCCTTCACTGAAACAATGCCCTGTTTGCACTAAAACGTAACAAAATAAAACAATCTGTGCATTAACACTCATCTGTTATCACAGCTCGAGGAACAGCATCACACTGACACAGCCACATTTTTACAGTTTACAAAATGGTCTTTTGCTGCTTACTCACCTTTCCACCTTCATTCGTAACACATCTTCTAAAGGAAACACGGCCCAGTAATTAACAACTATGTATCTCTCTATGAGGAAAGATGGTAGAAAAATCATTAGAAAAATACACATCAACTAAATTCTTGTACTACTTCTCTAACTGAGAGGCCCTGAGGATAAAGTCTTTGGGGTGTTTGTTGACAAGAAACTCAACATGAGCCAGCACTGTGATTTCACAGACCAGGAAACCAAACACAGCCCGGGCTGCATCAAAAGCAGCGTGGGGGCAGGACCAGGGAGGCGATTCTGCCCCTCTGCCCTGCCGAGAGCCACCTGCAGTGCTGCATCCAGCTCTGGGGTCCCCAGCACAGGAAGGACATGTTGGAGCGAGTTCAGATGAGGGCACAAAAATGATGAGAGGGCTGGAGCATCTCTCCTAGAAACAGGCTAAAAGAGCTGGGTTGTTCAGCCTGAAAAAGGGACAGTCCCATAGAGACCTTATAATAACTTACAATACCTAGAGGGGATGAAAAGGGACCTTTTACAAGGGCATAGAACAATAGGAAAGGGGGGAATGTCTTTAAACTGAAAAGGAGTAGGTTTAGATTAGATATTACAAATATTTTATTGTGAAGCTGGTGAAGCACTGGATCAGGTTGTGCAGAGAGGGTGTGAATGTCCCATCCCTGGAAGTGCTCAAGCCCAGGCTGGATGGGACTCTGAGGAACCTGGTCCAATGGAAGGCATCCCTGCCCATGGCAGGGAACTTGAAACTGGATGAACTTTGAAGTTCCTTCCAACACAGGCTATTCTGTGATTCTCAAAATCCTCCTCCTGCCTGATAAACACATCCTGGAAAAGTTCCTCGTACTTAACTAAACTACAATCTTAAGATTACAAAAAAACAAGATTACAAAACTGAAGAAGTTGAATCCACCCTCCTAAAATCACAGTCTAGCTATTCTTTCCTCACTGAAGCTCAAGAAGACAAACCACTCAGAGGAACGCCACACAGGCACCTACCACCTACTTTCTAAGCGGGAGTGGCCGCACATTTGTATTTGCCTGCAACTCTTCAGCCATCAAAATGCACGCTTCTATCACTCACCACCAACTTAAAGACAATTCAGACCGCAACAAAAGGACCTTTAAACGCAACCAAATGCAAGACACGAGATACAGGTTGAGCTGCCTGTGCTCCAATGCAGGCGCTCTGACCGGCGCTGACATCGCACTCACCTAAGAGGAGCCGGGCACGGGCAGGCGGGCACGGGCAGAGGCTGCGGCCGCCAAGGGGGATGGGGGAGCGGGGCCCAGCGCCCTTCAGCAGCCGCCGCAGCCGCCTCAGCGCCCGCGGACGGCAGCGCCGAGCGGGACCCGGCGGCGCCGCACGCCCGAAATGGCGGCGCGAAGCGTGGCCGGAACGTGCTGCCGGGAACGCGCGTGCGCAGCGGCACCGCCCGGGACTTTGGCGCCTCAGGCGCGCGGCTCAGGAGGGCCCGAGGTGAGGGCTGGGGCCGCCGGTTCGAGTCCCGGGGCCGCCGGTTCGAGTCCCAGTCCCGCCTCGCCGCGGGGCGCCGCGGCCTGGTTCGCTTTGCTTTCAGAGTTGTGTTTTATTTGTTTGTTCGCGTGCTTGCTTCTCCTTGTTTTTCCTTTGCGTCTGCACGTTGCAGGTGCCGCATTTTTAGGGCTTTGAGAAAAGTGCCCGTGGGTCAGAGAAGTTCCTGGAGCTGTCTGAACAGGATTCGAGAGCTCTTATTCTTTCCCATTAGCAAAAAGAAATTCTCTAAGCTGAGAAAATGACATCTTAACACAGAGCAAAGTGCTGCCCCACTTGTTTTTTCCATATATGTCAGATTTTATTTTTATTTTTTTCCTTGGGGCTTGGAGCCAGCGTTGTTTTTTTTATTTTATTTGAGGGTTTTATTTTATTTGAGGTGGTCACAACAAGAAAGCTTGATATGAAGTATACTTCTATAAATATCAACCTGATTGTATGTCTGTAACTGATTGCACTCTAGAAAGAGTCCAGCTGTGTATAATAATTTCTAAGAGTTTATCTTCAGTTTTTGTGCTTTGTTTTCCCAAAATGTCAGCATTGCTGCACGATAGTTACACTTTGCAAAGTTAAGAGAGAGAAAAGCTGGGTTTGCAATACTTGAAGATGTAGTAATCCCCAATGCTATGAGTAACTGTGGAATTATTGGTTTTCACTGTTATGTGTTAACTTTTGCAATTATTAATCATAATAATTTTAATGTAGTACAGTTTATAATTACTTTTAAATGTTTTTTATATGGTATAATTTGTCAGCCTTTGTGGCCAGTCCTCTGGCCATGTGTCCCAAAGACAGCTATTATATTAAAAATCTGTGTAATATATGGTTAAAGTGGTATGTAGCTACTTAGATTAACCCTGACATTTACAGGAGCTCTTAATTTGATTTTCCAGGTGTTTAAACCATCGTGTTTATCAGGGTCAAGTATTTATAAGAGCTACTCAGAACAAAGGTTATAGAACTTCATTGATGGAACTTGAATGTCATGTTTCTGGATAAAATGTCTAGTTTATCTGTGTAGTTTTCTTGGTGTCAGATGATCAAACTTTAAATGCATGGCTTAGTTAGAGTTATGTAAGAATGGGCTTAATTTGTACCATATTAAGAGAGGGAAGATAAAACCAGATCTTTTACAGATTCTTGCAAGATTGGAACGTCAGACTGAAATCTGGAACCCGAGGTTCTATATTGTGTCAGCGTTCTCTGCATTGGGAAGGGAAATCGTTGCCTAAGACTGGGCAGTTCAGAAGGCTCAGGTACCAGGTAAGGAACAGTCTGGAACTTCAGAGTACAAAATACTACAACAGGCTGTGGGGTATGGTTGTGTTTTTCTTGGTAATTGAGGCTGAAGTCAGTCTCACAGGCAGAGTGCTACCACTGCTTTTTTAAAGGCAGAGACCACCTACATTTTTCCTACTGAAATTACAGTGGTGATGGCAGCTGTAATACAGTGACCTTCTGGTTAGAGCACTCAGAAATGTAATCTTGCAGCTTGAGCTGGTTTTAAAAATGTGTAATATTTCCCTGCAGTGTGCCTTAAGCATGGCCACCTACTCGTGGTAGAGCACAGTGTATCCTGCCTGCCTGAGGTTGTGCTGGGATGTGGGGGAGAAGGAAAAATGGGAGTTATAACCAGACAATCTGACAGGGACGATAGGATGGTAGAGCTTTCTTGTATTTTCTGAAAGGAAAAAACTTCTTTTGCTAGTTATGAGTTTGTTCCAAAATTTATTTGAAATTTACATAATTACAGCCAGTGAAAGAACATGTCTTTTCTGACACTGGAGTGGGAGTGGGGATAGTGTTTGATACATTTTGCTCAGGAGTTGTATGATTTTTATTCTTTTTCCCCCAGGCCTGATATCCACATTGGAAAGTGTCAAGTAGGCATAAAACACTGTCAGATCTCAGAAGTGGGGTCCTTCAGTAACATCTGAGCCATGAGGAGTCACTGTAGGTCATTGGGGGCAATCAGGAAGAATGTAATGGCCCAAAGCGGGAACCAGTGTTGCAATATCCCAGAACATCCTTATCGAACACTTCAGCAAACTTGCAAAGCCTACTCAATGTTTACATTTGAATATCAGATGTTTAAAAATGCTGCTGCAACTACACAATCCACATTGATTAGTAGTAGATCTCAGGTGGTTTTCCCAGCATTGTGTACTATGAAAATGATATGGCTAACTCTGAGTTTTCATCTTTTTCATTTTCTGGAACTTCGCAAATTTTATGTTGTTGTTATTCCCAATGTTTTCCTTCCTTGTTGTTATTGTGAGGAGCTCATTAAATATTTTTGTTGTTCTAGCCAGTATGGAAGGTTAACAAACTCTAGTAATTTTTATATTTCATTGATAAAAATAAGATACAATTGAAAAGTAATTTCGTCATGTGAGGCTTTACTATCTTAACAAATCTTGATTAAACAAAACCCCAAAAGTGAACCTCAGATTGTTCTTTTTCTGTATCAAACTACTGAACAGGATGTGTTCCAGAATATATCTGTGTCCACTCAGAAATGCTTTCTTACCAGGAAAATTCTGCTGTGAGTCTCTATATGCTTGAAAAAATAGCTAATGAAAACCTAAAATTAAAGAAGTCTTCTGTGCTCATGGGAGGATGAAGTGTAGTATTAAGAAAGTAAAGGTTTTCTTCAGAATATCATAAATGAAGCTCTGCTGCCAGCTGCCTGCCAGGACGTAGAACATAGTACTGTGTGAGTGAACACCTTGTTGAACCCAGATAATATCTGATCACTATTCTAGCTAACTTCCAACATCCAGGAAAACTGGTTTTGACGGCAGGGAACATAAGGCAAAGTTATTATTTATTGTAAAAACTGAGGGGCATACTGAAAAATAGTACCCAAAGGATGGGTTTTAGATAATGTGGACATTCATCACTCAGTGTAAACACCAAAAGTAGTCTGCAGACTTCTTAAATTGTTCTTGATAGGTGGCAAATATGTGTTTGCCTTGATTTGAGCAGTAGAAAAGTGGCAGGTAAAGGTTGCAATCTGTAGGATACCACATAAAAGGAGGAGAGGAATTATCAGCATTTTCTGTTAAGAATTTTGTTTTAAAAGTGAGTCTTACTGAATTCCATGTGGGGAAAAAAAAAAATCAAAATCAGGTAACCACCTGTCTCCAAGGAAGGCAGGAAGCACAAACTACAGGAGGATGAAAGTATCTCCTCAGTGTAGAAATAGAAAAGGGTTTAGGTCTTAATCTTCTCCTTAATGATTCCTTCTGGGGTGACTAAATATCTGAATATTCATGGGGCTGGTTCTGTGTGCTGACTGGAGTCCCATTTGCAGCACATGACCTTCACAAGGAATTATGTAGTGATCATAACTGCTTCCATTCCCCATGGGGAGAGAAGAATTAAGCGACACCAATATCCTACTTTTACATCCCAACAACTGTCCTTAGATTTGCTAAGATTGTTTCTGAATATTAATATCAAAATAGTTTCTAAAATAAATAACTTACACTTCCTCATTTTTAGGAAGGACAGTCTGTCATAACAAAGTCCTTTGAAAGTGTCTCCTATGGGATTGAGTTAGTTCATGACATCCAGAAGTGTATGAGAAGAGGAAACAGTCCAGCTTAATTCTTATGCAAACCTACAAATACATCAGTGATTTCTCATTGCCAAAAACATTTTTTTATTGTATATAATCAGTTGCTTTTCTAAAAGGCACTGCTGCATTCCTTGTCATAGCGTTTATATTTGTCTTTTAAATAAATATCCTCGAAAGGGAAAGATATAAGTAACATGGAGTTCTGAGTGAGTGATGACAGCAGAAATTCATGACATTTCAGTGTTCTGAAGAGTGAAAGCACCTCTGCCGAAGATAAATCTCACAATAAATGGGTTGTTTTATCCAGATCACCCCAGTTTAATTGTTTAAACAATATCACTTATGGTTAGAAATTAGGGATATAAAAATAATCATATTGTTCTATTATGTTTTCCTGAGAAAATCAGTCTCTTCTGAAACATTCATATAACAAGATCTGTATAACACTTTTTTTTTCCTGATGTCAGTCTGAAAGTTTTGCTGTTTCTTTGTAGTAGTCAACAAACTTGAAAAAAACAAGGGGACTCGAAACAGTCATCTCAAAACAAAAGTCTGCCCCCGTTTTCCTACTTTGTCTGAAGGTGTGTCCTTGTGTTCTTAGTTTGTGTTTCTGTTAAGCTGAGCAATCGCCACGAGGTGGCAGGAGCAGCCACAAGTTCAGCGGGATGCTTGGAAATACACTTCTGTTCCTTCGGTAGAAGGAAGGAGGACAGGAATGATCAGTTCAGGGTGACCCACAATGAAATATGAGGGTGCATGTGTTGGAGAGCTTCACCAGAGGGGTCATCGCATTTATCACACGGTCTGAGGCCACTTTCAGTGTTTTCAGGTAACCCAAAGCAACTCCTGAAATATTTTCAATCTACAGCACCTATTTACTCAATACAATGTCAAAATTTCATTTCAGATAGTTTACTAAATCACAGGTCAATTTTACCACCTCCACTTCTTTTAAACTCTGTTAATATCATCACTTATATGAAATTGGTCAGTAACTCAGCAGCTTATGTATCAAAAAGCAGAGCGTAGAAACAACTTCTACAAAATGCTTTCAGTACCAGATAATTGAATCATAGAATGTTTTGGGTTGGAAGGGAACTTAGAGACCATCAAGTTTCACCCTCCAGTGATGGGTAGGGACACCTTCAAGTACTTATTGTTGCTTCTTGAAATAGACACTGCACATTTCAGTGACAATAAGTGTAAGAGCAGAGACGTTTGCCCTTCATGTCAGAAGATGTGTCCATTTTACAGAAGAAAGAACAAAGTGAGAGTTGTTAAATAGTGGGACAAAATAAAAGGTAAAATTTCTGTTAGATGAGTTTTGCCCTACAGATTATACCACACCAGTCCTGCTGTGCAGATACAGACCCACATTAGTGGTGAGATTGAGTTTTTCTGCTGTGCAGTTTCTGTGGATGGGGCTGTGGAGTAAGTTCACATCACTCTGTGATCTAAAACATCATTTAGGCCCATAGTACAGAGTTGTGCTTAAGAAAACCCTGCACTACAGTTTTACCCTGGTACCCATGCCTGCTGTGTAGGACAAGAGACTCCTCTACATCAACAGCTCCTGGCACAATCTGACCAATCTACCCTGCCAAGTTAAATGGGTGCTGCTGGTGACCCAACATCCAAGTCAACAGGTCTGAAGGGAGGGAGGATTATTTAAGACTAGCTCTAGTGTAGTCACATGGCCTGGGTGTCTGCTAGCATCTGAGACAGTTTAGTTCCAAAGAATTTGTGTGCTGCAATGCTGATCAAAGCAGGTTAAGTGGGAATGGTAGGGAGATTCACCTCCCATTTTAAACTAAAACTAATGTAAAAGCACCTCAGAGGGAAGCTTAGATTTAGGCGTTACATGGGTAAATTCCCCTTTCTTCAGCACAGCAGTGCAGGAGTAGGGCTAATAGAGCAATAGAATGATCATACAGGAAAAGTAGTAACCATCTTCAGAATAGAACTACAGTAATTTCAATTATTTAAGTTCATACAGTTCCATTTTGTATTGCAAATATTATATTTGTGAAGATCTATAGATCAAAAAGTTTTGTTGTTTGGTAGGAGCTGAGAGATGGGAACAAAACCTGCTAAATCATCTAGTTGTCTCTGAAGAGACAAACTGAACAGTCTTACAGGTTTCTAACATTATTACTTTTTATGGTTCGTATTGGTTAATTAACTTCTGGCCCAGACCTGCAGGCTATTATGTGAAGAAAAAGCCACAGCCTCTTGCAGACTTTAATGAGCGCTCTGGGTGTCTGTGCAGGTACACATTTTGGATTATGCAGATCTGACAGCACATGAGTGGTCTTAATTCATACTCCCTTAAAATCTTACTAAATCTATTTATGAATTTCAGACATTCAAAGAAAATCAAACTTATCACCCTCTCAAGAAAATATTAATTTTTTGCTCAGGACTCTGTCCATGCATCTGTGCACTGGACACATAATGTTTAAAGAATGTAGACTTACCTGGAATCTCTCTGCACAGTTTCCATTTAAATATAAAGCAAAAGTCAGAAAAGAAAAGGGCTCTGGTATTTTAAGTTTTTTCCATCTCACAGTGCAGGTCTATAATCTGTAAAAGGTCTTTCTGTTCAGGAATGTTGAATGTCTCCATTTCCTACTGTAGCAAGGGTCAAAATCTTTTAGATTTAGAGCCATGGTTTAAGCTAGTCCAGTATTAGCTTTTTCTCAAAAGCCTTACAATGCTAGACTGCAATGTTAATCATTATATCTAGCTTGTTAAATATTTTACATCTTGTCTCTGTTTACAAACAGAATGAGTTCTCTAAAACTCTTTTCTGATATTTATCATTGGCCATTTGTATGAAATCTGAAATCATAGTGAAAGCAGTAAGATCATGGAATGGTTTGTGTTAGAAGGGACCTTAAAGATCACAGAATCATAGGATAAGCTGGGTTGGAAGGGACCTTTAGAGGTCAACCAGTCCAACCCACTGCAATGAACAAGGACATCTTCATTAGATCAGGTTGCTCAGAGCCCGTTATGGTCCATTATGACCTTGATTGTTTACAGGGGTAGGGCATCCACAGCTTATCTGGGCAACCTGTTCCAGTGCCTCACCACCCTCACAGTAATGAGTTTCTTCCTTATATCTAATCTAAACCTTCTATCTCTCAGTTCAAAGCTCTTAACCCTTGTTCTGTCACAACAAGCCCTGCTGAAAAGTTTGTCCTCCTCATTCTCATAGGTCCTGTTCAAGTATACAATAAGGAAGGCCACAATAAGGTTTCCCCAAAGCTTTCTCTTCTCCAAACAATAACCTCAACTCTCCCAGCCTGTCTCCATAGCAGAGGTGCTCCACCCCTTTGATCATCTATACTCACTCCAACAATTCCAGGTCTTCCTTATGCTGAGGGCCTCAGAACTGAATGCAGGACTCCAGGTGGGGTCTCATGAGAATGGATCGTTTCCCTGAAGAGGCAAAAGTCTGCTCTTCTGAAATCCAGGTACTGAGTTTGCTGAGCACCCTCTTCACTGCCCTAAGAGGCTCCAATTCCACCATTTCTTGGTCACTGCAGCCCAGCTTCCCTTGAGCTTCACATTTCTCACCAGTCTCTCCTTGTTGATGAGAATGAAGTCCAGAACAGCACCTCTCCTTGTTGGCTTCTCTGTGACATGGAGAAGGGAGTTGTCATCAGTGAACTTCAGGAACCTGCTGGATTGCTTAAGCCCTGCTGGCTGTCCTTCCAACAGATAGTGGGGTGGTTGAAGTCCTCTGTGAGGACCAAGGTTTGTGAATGTGGAGCTGCTCCTGTCTGTAGAGTACCTTATCCACTCACTCTTCCTGGTCATGTGGCCTGTAGCAAACCCCCACAATAATGTCACCTGTCCCTGCCTTCCCTTTAATCCTGACCCCTGAGTTCTAGGATGGCTCCTCATCTGAGGCTCATGGCTGAGCTCTGTGCACTCCAGCTGGTCATTGGCATAGAGGGTGACAGTCCCTCCTCACGTCCCCTGCCTGTCCCTCCTGAAGAGCCTGTATCCTTCCATTCCAACACTCCAGTCCCAGGACCCATCCCACCATGTCTCCATGATGCCACTGAGGTCACAGGCCTGCAGTTGTGTGTACATCTCTAACTCCTCCTGTTTATTTACTCCTCCTGTCCTACGTGCATTTTCATAGAGGCTTTTAAAATGAGACCCTGGTGAAGCAGATTTACTGGCTGGAGTGGCAGGAATTCCTTTGTGCTGCTCTTCAGCTTCTCTTCTGCTGAGCTGTGATTCCTCTCCAGCCTCTTGGCATCTCTTGTTGGCACTGGCATTGACTGGTAAGAATGGAATGGATTGAGGTTCCCCTTTCCCAGCAAATCTCAGCAATATTCATGACAACATACACTTGCTTTTCATGCTACCAGCCCAACCTGTTCTTTCATATTAGTATGTGAGATGTTCATGTGTGTGTGTGTGGACTTGAGCACTAGTTCTCTTTTTAATGAATGATCAAATCATACCTTCAGATAGGCAGAGTGCTGTGTACTAAGATGCCTGCATACATATTTTCAATCCATTTAGAAATTTCTTTAGAAGTAGATTTTAAGTTAAAATATCTTTAAAATGTTTGGGTTTGGGTTTTTTTCTGGTAAATTTTAGTTATTTATAGTGCATAAAGTAAAAAATGTTTTTTCCACTCTGGTCTTTCAGATAATATACTGGGTAAGTATGATATACTACAGCAATTTTAATTACTGCAGGGTGCTGATCCATCCTTGGAATGAAAGTACAGGATTTTGTCATCACATGTATTAAAGGGAAAAAGACTGGCTGAAAATCACAGCAGCCCTGGGAGAAAATTTTGTCCTTATTGAAGTCTGTGGCAAAACTCCCACTGAATTCACTGGGGCAAGGACTTCATTCCATATATTTGAAAAAACAAGAAAAGTATTACATGTGTTACCAATACTGCATGGATAGTAAAAAGCAGACAGATTTTCAGTGTCTGTCTGTCTCTTCATTGTTTGTGCTGCAGATTGATCTGGATTCTCAAGTCCCCAGAGCAAGAAAGTTTTCACTCTGAGCCTCTGCTTGCACAGGCAGACTTACATGAGGGCATCCATGTGCCTGTCAGCATCTCATTGAAATTCTCAGCTGTGAATTCGTTTGTAGGATCAACACTCCAAAGATGATAGTGCCAGAGTTGAAAGACAGAATGTATTCAGTAGCATAATTTCTCTTTGGAAACTCACTCCTGCTTGACCCAGGGCTTGGCCACATCCAGAAGATTATGTAAGTTGCACCTCCCAATCCAGGTTTTGTGCTAAGCTCTTTTCCCGGCATTCAGTCTACTCTTAAGTTTTCCCTTCTCTGTCATGTAAAGTGGTATTTGTGGTGGAGATTTCTGCTTCAGGTACTTTACTTTTCCTTGCAGTCTAAGCCATGTAAAACAAATTCAGACTTTGTACACAGTTTCTGGTACCAGCTCAACTCCCTCAGTGCAAAACCCAGTCCCCTTGTGCTCTGCATAGATGTGCTGTGAGCGTTACCTAAAAAGGGCTGAACAAACGAGGCTCCAAATACTAGCCCAGGGATTTCCATATTAATTTTTATAATAGTACTTTATTTCTGTACCAATTTCTTTATACAGGAGCAGGGAATGTTCTAAACTAAGTCATAATGAATTACTGGGTGTTGTTAACCAAGTGTTTCACTTGTAGGTTAAGAAGAGATTCCAAGTACTGAGGCAGCTGCTCATCTTCTGAATGAGTGCAATTCCAAGGTGCAATTATCCACAGCTCATGCACAACCCCTGTGTACATAAAATTAAACTACTCTCTAATTCCCACATGCTGCTGAACATATCAATTTGAAATCCTTCATGTGCTGAGACTGGCATTTAAGATAGCCAGTATGGTCTTAAGGAGTAAATTATGATCGTCTACTAAGATTGCTGCTGCTGTATCCATGGCATGTGGAGGTAAATATGAGCTCAATAAAAGAAATATCTACAAACTACAAACTACATTTATCCTCTATTGAGGTTTCTTCAGTCTTCCTGTATGAAGAAGATACAGTACTGATAATGAATGTTTCTGAAAATAATGGCATGGCATGGCATGGAAGGGAACCTCCTGATCTATCAAATCTGGTCCATTGCTTTCTGCAGCTGTCTTACACATGACGCAGTTTTTACTTGACAGGAGTCATATGAAATTTATTTGGTTTGAAGGGCTTTTTTTTCTTCTGTTTTTCTTGAAATGTTTAGATACAAATGTTTTTTTTGTGTGAAATAAAATATCTTTATCCTACTTGTTGTTTGCATTTATGGAACAATAAATTCAATTTTGTTTAAAACAGAGCAAATAAAGTCATATTAATTTCAATTACTTTTCAATTAAGGGAAATTCACACTTTTGTAGCACCATTACAAAACCTACCTTCATTAGAGAGAAAATATAATAATATTTATAATTTTTGTATACCTTTTCTATATGGATTCTAGGTGAGATTTGTGAGAAGGTATCCTTTCCTCTGTTTGATTGAAATATATTTTCAGCTTTATTAAGAGCTTCCAGTTAATAGAAGCTACATTATATTGTTCTTTTAGTCAATGCATTAGTAAATTGGCAACAAACTAATGATACTTAATCTGTGTAGGAAAAGCAAGTCTGTGTTTATTACAAGTGGAGATTTTCAGGTCTCACTACATCAAATTATTGTTGACCCCTGCTGTGACACTTTCTGGTTTTTTTCTGTGTCACTTCTGGTTTTGAGAATGAATGGAATACTGCAATGCTGTTATGGATACTTTAAGACTACAGATTACAAATATTTTATATTTAATGAGAATCTTATTCATATGTATATCTTAATCAGCACAGTAATCCTGAATATCCTATTTATCAAATAATGCTATTGTGAAACTAAGAATCTGCCTTCATTTTGTCTGGGGGTGGCACTGAGTGGTTTTTCTAGATATTTCATTGGACAAACTACATTTTCACTTCCCTAATGTAAAAGGAGGTTTATTGAAAATGGAAATTACTCATCCTCCTTGCAATTTTCTTTATTCCATGGGGTAGAGGAGCTTGAAAAAGTAGGAGGAGCTTGAGGATCACATTCATTCAAATGGTCGTAGCAGTTCATGGAAGTGAATCGTTCTCTTTCATGTGCTCTGTGTCAGGGTGATCTTTCAGCTGAACAGGTCAGTGTGGTCTGAAATTGAGCATTATCTGTTGATCTGAGTCCTGAAGTGTTTGCTTTGCCTAATTCTTATCATTCTCCATGTCTGTCCATCTCCACCCTCCTCCACTTCATGAATTGCACAATGTGCAATACCTTCAAAAGGTCTTATCAGGAATCTTCTGTAGCGAGAATAGTCAACTCCTGAAAGGCAGAAAACTAAGTAATTGACAAAATATAGCATTATCAAATAATGATATGTCTCTGGGAGCACATATCCAGCAACATAGAAATCAGAATATAAATGTGTATTGAATATAAGGAAGTTTATAAGCACAGTAGCTTTGAACTGGCTACCATGGGTAAACAGGAAAGAGGTGATTGCACAGCCTTCACCATGGATTGTGCAACATGCACTGTGGGGGATCTGAGGCACATGCTTTAGTTCCTCTCCTACTCTGTCATCATCTTCAAACCGTGTATTTCATGCTTCCTTAGACCATTCTCCCCTGCAGTCACACATTCAGTTGCAGTGTCAACAGACACAGAGAAAAGCTGCTGTGAATTCTCAAAAACAGCAAGACTGAAAGTCAAGCTATGTACCAGGTCCTTTTAGTCAAAAAATGTGTGAAGAGAAAAAAAAGGAAGAAAAAAGTTGGAACCAGATTGTTTCAGTGAGAAATATTGTTTTGAAGATTTATGTTTTTCTTAACAGTCTTGGCATTTTGGGGGCTTACCCTCCCCCCCCGAAAAAAAAACAAAACAAAACATAAATTGGAGCAAGCTGGGAGCAATTACTTTATTAAATTAATTCATTAATTAAAGCTAAAAATCAAACACAAGTATAAACATAATTTTTCTTTAAAATCGAGAACTCTCTAGGAACTTCCACAGACTGGGATATTTTCTACTAAATAAAATAAAAATATTATTAGCAATTTTTTTCCAGCTTTAAATTTTCCATGAATAGTAATTAATAGCTCAGAACTTCTGACACTCTTTCAGAACTCTGTCCTGATCTGCCTTTCTCCTTGACTTTAATGCTTAGAGTGAGACACAGAAATTTTTGGTCCAAAATTATGATGATGTACATCATACACTGACACAGGTTTTGAAGTTACATAAAACTTCACAGCTTAACAGGTTTTGAGGTTGCACAGACTTTCTGTATTTCTCCCTTAAGCAAATAAATCCTGCCTATTTTGCACATTAAATGTCCACTTGTCTTTATGATATCTTTTTTTCAGTTTTTATGAAGCAGACTGATGTTTGATCTCTTTAACAGTGCCACATCAAACTTAACATTTATTTATCACATTATTTGCCTTAAAGTAAGAACATTCACATAGATGCCATTGAAATCACAGAGCTGGAGACAGCCTAGTTCTGATAAATTTATTTTCATTTGCAGTTCTAGTAAATAACCAAAAACTTGAATTACACTTGGAGTTTAATTGGAAATCTGACTTGCTAAATAAGGGCAGGGCAGCACTGTGATACCAATGGTTCTCTTAAGAGAAGTTAATCTCAAAAGGCTTCCACCTTCATGAACTGAATTGAAATCGTGTCTCAAAACCTTCATTTCTCCGTAAATCATATAGAAACTAAAAAATCATATAGAACCCCCTCCAAGTGATACTCAGCACCATGTAAACCGGCACCTGTCGTTTTCTATCAAACTAAAAGCAGTTTTGGGGTGGGCAGATCCAATTTCTATGTCTTTGTTTCCAGCTTCTTCAGAATTGAGGAAGACTTGATAATGGGCATCCCTCAAGTGTGCCTGCTCTAGGAAAGTCTTACTGTATCAGAAATTCATAGCTGCTTATGACTTATGTATTTATTTGATTATTTTATTCTTCCCTCATAGGAGATGGTGCTGATGTATGCTACTTTGTCTGTTTGCCCAGATGGACTGAGGCCACATTTCAAGGGTATTCTAAAAATTAATAAAACAGTGGCTTGAGAAAAGGATCCTTGTAAACAAATGAATGGTAAAGATGTATTGGTCATTTTCAAGGGAAAAAACCCCAAACTTTTGCAGACAAATTTCACCAACAGGACTACAGAAAATAGGCTGAAATGATGCTAATACATGTAACTTCTTACATAACCTTTCCTTGGAATCAAAAAAATAAGTCCCAGTCATGGTAATTTCAGGAAGTAAATCACTGAAGATAAACAGTGTAGTTGATCCAATGATAAAGCAGAACAAATGAAGATGGCTCAATCTGCACCACAGCACCTTAAAACCTGGGAGACTCTCCCTTGAGTGTGGTAAAAACACTAACTCTTTGCTAAATCACACTAGAAATTTTGCATCTAGAAATTTAAAGTCCTGAATTTATCTTGAAGATTGCTGTGTTGCTAATTACATTATTGTAATGTAATGCTATGCTATACAAAAAATGCAATGCTAATTACATGCTACATGCAATGTACATTATTATGTACATTATTACCACACAATGCTGTTAATTCATTCATTACCTTCCTGGGCCTTTTTAACCACTAACTTATATTTTTCTTTATTTCTGGGTCAGACATATAGGTATAGTCTTTTATCTTACTTCAATTTGATGCTATTTTTTCTCTTTGCTTACACAGAACACTGGTCTGAATCTGCTAAGGAATTTCTGTTAATTGCAATACAATACTTCTGGTTTGTCACAATTGGATACTATGGAACTAAAAACATATATATTGCCTTAAAATATTTACACATTGGTATCATGACCCTGACCTTATATATGTGGGTACTCTTTGTTCATGCAATTTATTCTTCAAATACTAGATTTTTTGGCCTATATTAATTCCAGGAGTCAGACTAAAGAAAAGAGCTGCATTTAATCACAATATCAGGTCTAAGGGAGTTATTATTCCTTTTAATGAAGTATTCTTAAAACTGTGTCTGACATACACTCATCAGTGTCCTAAGGCTCTGAAGCAGAAGAGAGGAGCTGAAAACTGAAGAGGGTCTGGAGGAAAGCTGATAACAGGGTTGGGGCTGTGGAGCACGTGATGTGTGATGTGGGACAGCTGGTTTTGTCCAGCCTTAGGAAAAGAGAACTACACAGTGGTCTTGGTGCTGCCTCTGGCTACCTTATGTATAAATCTTGGAGGAAGTTGAGCTGCACACTTCCCAGGGGTAAACAGTGAAAGACTGAGGGAGGTAAAGTGCAGCAAGGGAAATTCCAGTTACATGCAGAAAAGAAAGTTCAGCGTGATCAAATGGTAGCCCAGGTTTCCCAGAGAGATTGAGAAATCTCCAACCTTAGAGATTATTCAAAAGTCATCTTGATGTGGCCCTAAGGAGCCTGATCAGACTTTGAATTAAACTGTGTTTTGAGAAATGGTTGGATCAGATAGCAACCTGATTTCTCTGCCAGCCTAATTTCCTGTGCAATTCTATGATCAAACCAGTGAAGAGGATCAATCTTTCAATGCTTACCCCCAATAATTTCTGAACTTCCTTGTAGAAAGTTTGGATTATAGGATTGTTGCTACCACAAATCAAGACAAAATATAAATAATATATCCATAACTGTTAAGCTAATTTACTTTCTGTGTAAGAAATTAGGAAAACTAAAATTCAACTACATAAATAGCACAGAATCCCTGAAAAATATAAGGAAAAGTAAAGTTTATGGCACAAATTTACATAGCATTTAATCTAAGTTGATCTCAAATATAAGAAATAAATGTATTTTGGGTGGTCCAAATTCAAAAGGTGTAGCTTTTGACAACATTCTTTGGCTGTCTCAACTGGATGCTTTTCAGTCCCTGTAATGTCACAGAAATATCTCTGTGTTCTGGAACCATTTTCAAAACATTTCAGACCACAGGGGTGTGACTTGGAAATACCTTCTAACCTTAAACAGCAGTAACACTAATATTACTTACAGCATTATCATTCATGTCAGTGCTTTTTAACCAAAATACCCAGTGTAGTGTATTTATAGTGTACCTATTAAAATCCTAAATGCTTCAGGGATTAAATGTTCTTAACTGCCAGTTCCATGTAGTCATGATAAATAACTGCCTGCCATAGGAATGGATTCTGGAAGAGGAGATAATTTGCTTTTGGCCCTTTCCAGTTGCCTGGCCTTTTGGAAGGGTGGAGCCAAGGTTTTACTCTCTTTTTTCCCTTTATTCCCTTCCCACCTGAGATGAAAAGAATTAACATGCACTGAACCTACCCATGTGTAATGCTAGGAGACTGGCACTGGGGAAGAAACAAAACTGAAATCCACTTAGGTCTGTCTTGGTTTTATACATCAGCACATATCTGAGCCATGAAACTGTACTGGGCAGAGCCACCACTGTGGCTCCAGCTGTCACAAGAAATTAAAGGGAACCTATTCTTTGGAAGTAGAAAGATTGCAGTACCAGTTATTTACGATGGTCTTGCAGTTAATTAGCAACCTTCACAGTGGCAGCTCTGACAACTGAAAAATAGGCATGATAATAATGAGATTTTAAAAATTGGTACTGGTTCCTGGTAACACTAAGACCATTATCTGGGAGTGGAACATGAGTTGTTTTCTGTGCTTAGTCAGGAGTGCATCTGAGCACCTGCTGATGAGTGTATACTTGCTCACTTGTTTATCTCACTTTTCTGGCTAGAGTTTATCATTCCCTCTGTGATTTTTTTTTCCCTCTCCTTAGTTTTATCATTCAGTGGAGAATGAGGTGAGGTGAGTACTTGTGATGTCTAGTTCATGGTAGGCAACGGAATTATCCTAGATATAATGGTTGAGATTCAGTTTTATTGGAAACATTCCCAGCCCTATCTCCTGGTACTTCCCCTCAGTTATACAGATGTGGAGGTGCCCAGGCAGAGCAGACACTGTAGATGCAAGAGCAGTGTAGCAGGTTTTTAGCTGAAAATAACTTTGACAAATAGCCTGGTGGTTTTTCTCAGCTGCAAGGCCTGTGAAGAATTTGTACAGGGAGCAGGAGCGTTATCAGCAGTGCTGACTCCAGTGCCGTTTATCAGGATTGCGCAGGGAGGTTAAAACTGGCGGCCGGGAGGGAACGAGCTCGAGCCTGGAACCAGCGGCCGCCTGCGCCTCCTGTTTGCCCCAGCCCTTATCAGAGAAGTTATAAAGAAGCTGTTCTGCCTGGACTCGCTCGGATTATAAAGAAGCAGCAAGAAATAGCACTTAGCTTTAATTGCTAAGATGCCAGATACCTGAACTTTGCACATCACAGATCTCTGTTGGCCGCAACCTTTGCACGGCACAATAAATACGTCTGCTGCGTGGCACTGAGCTCACGGAGCTAGCAACAGAAAAACAAAGACATTACTTGAAGTTAGTCACGTAAAATTACACTTAGGTGCAGAAGGAAGCACTGCTCTACAGAAAATGTGTGGTCTAATTCGTTGAATAAAGAAATTAATAGAGGAAAAAAGTCATTGTCTTTCATTACTGTTAATTAATAGTAGCTTTCTAGCAATGTTTGAATTTTACTTCAACACGGAAGTCATATGCAAATAAACAAAAAAAAGAACCTTTTGCCTAGAAAAAACACTTAATATGTGCCAACTGTTATGCTGGACTGATACGTTTTTTGGAAAACTAAAACCAGATAAGTAATTCAAATTATATTATATTTGTTTTCAACTGAACTTTTTTTTCCCCCTCTGTGAAGAGCAAAGAAAATTCATGTGATATTTCAATAAATGTCACCTTTGCATTTTTCAGTCAGGTAAACAGACCGAATTTTATAGTTTTAAGAGTTGGAATTTTAAAGAGAACTGCTCTGGGGAAGAGAATTCCTTAAGGCAGCCTAGTATAAGTGACATAAGTGGGACTGCTTGAAGTAGTGGCATAAATGGAAAACATAAGCTGGTGTTTCCAATGGGTGCCTTTATGTATCACATGATTCTTAAATGCTTTTGTAAACTGGCTGTAGCCATCATTCTCTTTTCTTTGGTTTCATTGTTTTAGATTAGAAAAACAGTGCAAGCTACTAGCAAATCCTTATTCTTAAAAAAAAAAAATCCAGGTGTAAATTTCAGAAATATGCACATTGTTAATTCCCAGTGTTCAAACTTACCTGGTTATGTTTAACATTCATGTTTTACAGGGAGATTGCGTAGAATACTGCTTATGGAAGTGCATTGGATTAGCCCAAAGCCTGAATTTCATCCATTTGTTTTCAAAGGGCAACGGAAAAAATGCCTTTGGGTGCATGATATTGAATGCAGTTAGGATTTTAAGCAACTGAGCTCATTAGAATTGTTTATATAAATCTTATCTGGGCACCTACAGTTTTGTGAGTGCTTATTATTTTAGTGAAAACTTAATTTGGTGCCAAAATGTTTTATGTTCCCTGAAGCATCACTGTCCTGGCTTCTCCCTTCAGGCTGTTTATGATTTACAAACAAGGCATTTCAGCCTCAGCTTCTCTGGGAGGTCAGTCCAACCAGTGGTCTCCTGGCACCTCTAACACACAGCATTTATTAATAATGGACTGCATTTATTTCAGCACAAAGTACAGCAGTCACAGACAGTTTCATCCAAGAGTACAGCTGGAGGAAGCATCAGACTTGTGTATAACAGTCTAGAGAGTTAAACCAACAGTCCAGGAAATGGGAGTTAGGATTTCCAGACTCTCCTCAGTCCATCCATGTTCTATCTGTCTTTTCTCATCTTTCAAGTGACTGCTCAGCCCCTTAGCTATTAGGCAAAAATGTAATGCAAACCAGTCACCACTCCTCTCACTCAATAATTTAGAAAATTAATCTGAAGAAAATTTTATTTTTATTCAGATATTAGGTCTGTGTAAGCATAGGCCAGCATTGTATGCTGTGTCAAAATTCTTACTTAGGTAAGCAGTTGGGCAAGCAAAGAATACCAGGCTAAGCTTTGTTTCTTACAAAGGTAGGTAGCATTGACAAAAGAAAGCTAACACCATCTTTTCAGTTTCTAAGGAGGTGGTAATAATAATAGTGATAGCATACTCATTCTTTGAATTAACCTTAGTTTAAAATACCCCTTCATACTCTAATCTCACTCTTTCTTTAGTGGAGAAGACACTGTAGCTCATTTACTTTCCTAAGTGCACAAAATAAAAGCAAAGAAATTAAAAAGAAGCAACCAAATAAACAGGAAAAAACTAACCAGCCAAAAGAAAAAAAAAACCAAAAACCAAACCCCAAACCAAACCAAACCAACAACAACAATTAAAACAAAACAAAACAAAACAAAACAAAAACAAAAACAAAAACAAAAACAAAACAAAACAAAACAAAAAACACACACACAAAAGAAGAATAAACAAAACAGCCAAACCCTGAATAGCTAAACTTCCTCAGTGACAGCTGCCAGTGTTTCAGGGGTAAAAGGACAAGACACTTATTCGGCTTTATTCTGCCTATCTCTATTATGGGGAAGAGACAGGGGAATGAGACAGGGGAATGAGACGTGGGTTGTGACATAGGTAGGTACTCTAAAAAGGAATAAATCACTTCAGATGATCTGAAGATGCAATTACATTCACTTCTTAATCTGGAGGGCGTGTGCTCCTAAAGAAAACCTCCCCTTTACTCTGCTTTGATTCACATTGGAGCTGTCTTGGGGTGCACAATCTGGATTCCTCTGAAATGAGATTAAAGCAGGAGTGCACCTTAAGATCTCCAGTCCTTGCAATGTCTGTGGGACCAGATCAAAGCTGGTCTGAAGTCTGCAAAACGTGCCTGCTTTGGCTACTGAGTCCTCAGCACAGGCAGTTCTGGTCATCATGGTCACTCCTTTGGATGTGCAGCACTCACAGGTGAAGGAGTAGAATGATAAATGCACAGGAAGAAAATGCACCTTTCTAATGTCTATAACTGAATCTCAAAAAATTTGCCAGATCAGTGTCCAAGAACAGGAGGCTGAATAGGATCAGTTAATCTCACAGAGTCTTTTCTAATTCTGTGTTAGGCACCGCATAAGGCTGTGTCCTTATTGTCAGTGTGTGGCAAAGCTAAGGCTCAGTTCCAAAAAAGTAACATTTTACAAGATTAATATGAAGTTCTTTCTTTCCTTAGTATTTGGTATGCCCTCACATAATTTTTTTTCCTGGTAGGAATGTGTTGACCGTTTTTTACTGCTTATGCAGCTTTTAAGAGTAGTAGATGTAAAGTGCAGATAGAGCATAAGGATTGTAATCAAATTGTGTTCCACTTAAGAAATCCCTGAACAAAATACTGTATTTATTAAAATAAAAATATTAAATATTAGTGTTTAGCTTTTAGCTCCAATAAAGACTCAATATATTCTGGCTTCAGAAGTTATCTCATGTCAGCTAAGCTGATCTTGCTGTTAACATATATATGCTTAACCCTATGGAGATGTGAACTTAACCTGACACTGAGTTGCATTTGCTGCAAGCTGGGAGTGAGCACATGGAGAATTGCTCTGGTAACTTGGCTTTTCAACTAAACCTTTATTCTATTCCTAGTGGATAAGCATTCAGTCATATAAAAAAACCCCTACAGCCATGTACCTTGCATATTTTTTCTTTTCTTTAAGGTAATAGGGATTTTTATGCTTTATGATTCACTATAGGGCAGTGGGAATGGTTCATGACCTAAACGATATTAAGCTGCAAACCTCGAGATTTTGAGCCATGAAAACTAGTTCTGCAATTTATGTTTAACAGACAATACTTTACATCTCTTTGTAGATAGAATAGTGTGGTACTCACTGGCGCTCATAGAAACAAATGGTTAATGGTGAGGATAGCAAAATAAGCTTTGTAGAAATAGTGGTCACCAAGTAAATGTTTAACTAAAATAAATTTGCCCTAGATTTCTTTGGCAAAATAACCGGGACGCTGAAAAACACACAGAAGTTTTCCCAGCACTTTTCATTCCCTTTTCATGGAAAACAATAGTTTGAAATTCAAGAAAAAGAGCTCCAGTCTCAAAACAATTTGCTTTCTATTAATATGTTATCATGAGAAATTCTTCTTAAATCTGTAGAGGGTTTTCTAGTAAAAGTTTTCTGTCCTTAGAAAGTATTTAAAAGCTCATCAAAAACATGGTGAATTTCAGTTTAAAATATATGAGTTCAGTATTTTTCTTTGGGTTTTTGGTTTGTTTGGGGTTTTTTTAATTTTGGTTTCATTTTGTGTTTTTGCTTTTTTTTCGTGATGCATCTTTAAATATTTGTGGCTTCTGCATAGTGTTGTAAGGGAACAGAAATGCAAACCCACCACTGAGAGGGTCCGTGGCAACATGGCACATAACTGCTTTTAGCCAGAGGATTCTAGGAGAGATGTAATCCCAATAGACCCTGACTCTAACTTTGGGCCAAAAACTGCATTTCAGTAGCTTTTACCTGCTGTCACCTATTTGGTTTGAGAGTCTTAATCTGAGCATTTTCTGTGCCAGCCCTTGTCCAAGTCAGAGATCTATAAGTGGGCTGATAATACAATAACAGAGCAACTGGGATTTTTCAGCTTAATCTCTTCCTTTAGCAGATTTTTTTAAAGGATAAGAAATGAAATCTCACAGGCCTGAAAGGTTCTTGAAGGCCCTTCCTAAGGTGAGCTCTGTTGCTCTCTGCGAACAAAAACTTAAAGGATGAAATCCTGGCTCTCTTGTAGTCGATGGCAAAACTCCCATTGACTTCAATGGGGATAGGATTTCTTCCAAAGTGCACAGAGTATTCCCAAGTCAAAATGTAAGCACACCGGCTTATTAATAAATGCACAATAACAGAGCAAGCCAAAGGCAGTATAAATACTTACAGGGAGTGTGATTCAGTTTAAATGCCAATAACAGACTTACTTTTGGAATCTGTGAAGGATCCAGATGCCACAGCTAAGATCTCTCACGTTCAAACATCTGGATTCACTGATTGCTATTCAAAAGGAAATAATTAATAAAGAAAAAGTGGCAGAGTGGTGCTATATATCTAACGGCACAGGGCTTTATAGTGATTATGATCTATTTTCTAATGTTTAAGTAAGTGAGAACTGGATTCCTTTTCTACAGTCCTTACTCTACCTTTTTCCAAGAGAAAGTGAAAAATAACAACTGGAGTTAATAGAGTGCATATGAAAATGTCAGAAAGTTTTAAAATTGCAGTTTAAAAATATAGTAGAACATGAGGATTTTAATTAATATGTTCCCATTGTATAGCTATCTCTACAAAATAGCTGATATTTATGTCTATGTTTGAGTTAGAGATGAGTTTCCCACTATTAACTATTTTATACAAAAAACTCCAAATCATACATGGTCTGGGGACATCTTTCTTTGTATGGAGTTAACTGAGACTGAGGGCAGTGGTCTGTTCACTTTCTCTCTTCTTCAAAGGAGCACATCTGCTAATTAACTTGATGCAAATAAGAAAATTGTCTTATACAATAGTTGAATTTGCATTTTAATTTTTTCAATGTCTCTTATTGAAGAGGAGTCTTGAAATCATTCTTTCTGCCTGTAAGGGCCACAGAAAATGTTTTATGCCTTAGAGAGAGAGAGAGAGAGAGAGAGAGAGGGACAGGGAGAAGTCTTTTACATAAGCTGTTTTTTCTGGTTTTTTCAATCCTGTCTCTGGAGACTGGTGACCCTAACCAGGAGCTGCAGCAACAACCTTTAACAGTGGTCTGATAAGCCTGTGAAGTAATCACCTTTTGTCTAATCATTTCCACTGCCCTCCTATAATGAAAGCATTTGCAAGGCAGGCAGCTACTCAGTAAAAAAAAAAAATTTTCTTTGCACTCATTGCTAGACGATTTTTAGTTTAGGAAAACGATTTTTACCAGCTTGTATAATCACATGAAATGTATCACACTAAGACTGTACTTGAAATTCTTACATGTTCTTGTGACACAGGCCTTCAAGCATTGCTCATTTTTATACTGCAGATATCAAACATGAGCAAATGCTGGCTTCCTCTCAGTTGTAATGTATGTTGAATGGGGAGCATCACACATCAACTCTGTAGGTTTTTACAGTGAATTTTACGTTTAGTTTCTTCCTTTTTAATGCCTTTGTTATCTGTTAGGTTAACAGGTTTATGCTGTCTTTACTTTGATCTTTCTTCATTTTATCCCAAGTACTTTGCTCCTTGAGCCCTTCCTCAGACTGAGCTCAGCTTGGCAGGTGTCTGCAGCAAGGGCTGCAGAGCATGGAGGTGATCTTGAATCCATAATCGTGGTTCTGTTCTCAGGCAGAGCCAGTGCAGGGCAGAGCTCAGAGCACCTTTGCTGCCAGTCAGTCACCCAGCTTCTATGATGGGCTTTGCTGCTTTGTTGTGACTGACAACAATCCAAGATTGCCTCTCCCTCTATTTTACTGTTAAAAGCCAGAACTGATACTTGGATCATAGCAAGACACTAGGAAATTAAAATCTTAGCAGCTTTGCTGATGCTGCAATAATTGATGTTGCGTATTTCTTTACTGTCTGTAATTGCAGAAATATGTTGAGCTAAATTGAATGCAGATTCAAAGATAAATTGTTTTTGGTGACACTGCTTGCTTTCTCAGAGGTATTCCATGGAAGCAGCTGCTGCTCTGGCCAAGAAGCAATTGTTCTAAGCCTGTGCCTCTCTCCAGGGTTTCACATGAATTCCCAGTCAACACAAGACACACATTTCACACGCAGTGAAATGGTATGTCAGGAGTTGTTACCTTTAAGCAATTTCATATACTTGAGGAAATTTCACCATTGTGGCTCTGAAAACAAGTGCTCTGGAAACAAGTACTCTGAAAACTAATTTATTTCACAGTTTTTCAAATACATTAGTGAACAAAAAGCATCTCACTAGTGCCTTTTAAAATCCACCCCCAAAAAAGAATGAAATGTATCACCGAACATCAGCAAGTTATTAATAATTTGGGCCAAAGAAGGCCAAAAGTTTTTTAAAAGGTTAATTTTTTAAAATTTTAATTCTTTTTTAAAATTTAAGCTTCCAAGTCTGTATTAAGTATTGGAAACTAATTTTCATTCAATCAACTTTTTAATCAAGTTTTTAAAAATTAATGGAGGCTACTTGATTCTGAAAAAAACCTCTTATTTTAATTGGTTAACTATGCACTCATATTTAATGCAGCTAGCAGCCTCACTTTAATTATTATAATTTTTCAAAATCCTTTCCATCATTACCTTTTACGAGTTTGTCTATATCTATATCAGATATATAACTTAAGAACGTCTGTCTTTTAACTGTGTTCATGACATAATGATTTTTCACAGCTGAATTTATGCCTGTGCTAATGAAGCACAATGTACATGTTTTCCCTCCACATCACCTGAATATCATTTCTTGATCGACATAAGTAGCCAGCTATATGCCAATGGAAAATAAATCTTTACAATAGAAATTTATTACAATAGGAACCTATTTACAATAGGAATTCATAGGAATTATCATGAGTAATGGCAGCATAATAGAATAATACACACACACAAAACCGTGCAAATGTGAAAATAGTCACTACTTTCTACCAGCAAAGTGTCAACATTCATTTACAACATTTAGTACTTTATTAAATACTAAATTTACTTTCTATTGCCATCACATTTCCCAAATTATAACCAGAAAGATAAATCGAAGTTCACAGAAAGTTTTGTGAACTCCACTGTCATTGAACAGTTCATTGAAATGCCTTCTATTCCTTATAATTCTTTTCTTGCCCCAAAATGGTATGGATTGTCAAGTGTATTCTGATAAGCAGTGATCCAGAAAGTTTTTTCTTAATAAAATTTCTTAATAAAAATTGCCACTAAAGGGGAAAAAAAAATTATGAGCATTTTGAAAGAAAAGACAGCAAAGGGCGAAATGGGAGCTGGCAAGATGTGACTGTCAGTAGAGGTGGCTAAACTTTCCTGTTGAAGGGAGCTGGGGTAATCCATTGGACTGATTCTCTTTAAATCCTGTCCACCACTTGCTCCAGACCTTATTAAATAGTTCAAAGGAAATTATTTTAAACATTATTCCTCTGCATTAATTAATAATATGAAATGTTTAATAAACATGTTATTAATAAAGTTTTTCATGCAGGCAGAGTTCCTGGGAGCAGGCTGGCTGACTTTGTTTATTAGACAGTTCAGAAGAATAACATTGTCACATTAAACTAGATACCTTATTGAAAACTGCTGTTTTCTGCAAGTTTCAATCATTGTAGGAGAACAGGTCTGTTTTAATATTGTTTTGCATTACAAAAGCATTTCTTTTTGTTGGAGGTGCGATGAAACCAATTTCTTTTGTCAAGGCAAAATTTGACTAAAGATTTTAAGGGAAAGGAAAAATGTATCCAGTTGTAGAGCAGTTGGTGTGACAGAAGTCCTAGATTTATTGCTATGATTGTGTGGAATTTTTGTATGTAACTGGTAGCCCTATGTACATCACTAATGCCAGAAATTATGGAATCTATATGTAAAGGTGTAATAACCCTTAGGCACCTCATTTCTACTGATAAGCAGTTCTTTTTGCCTTTGAAAATATTTCTTTTTGTCTTTCTCTGTGGTTGTGCATTCCCTGATATAATCAGGCATCTAATAAAGAAACATAAAAAGTGCAATACTGGACCTGAGTATTTCAATGTCATAAGACTTTAATAATGTATGTTTTTCTCCATAGTTGTCAGCCATAGACATACACAGTTTTTATTTTAGAAGTATTCCTGAAATCTTTGGTGTAGGTTGTTAGTAGGATTTTTTGTCTTTTTTGTTTTTCTGAAAACCCATTAGTGTTTGAGGAAAAATACCTTCTGATGTTGCAATGAGTGGCTTCACCTTTCAGGGTAATGTTTAACCATAGGTGTAAATGCATGCAAACAGAAAAGTTTTTCTGTAAGAACTCTGTAGTTTTAGTCTAAGAAGCAGAGAATGTGTATTTTATCATTCTCTTAATTATTTCTGCTTAGCTAAGTTCTGCAGCATTTCTGAAGCAAAAAAAAAAATTTGGAAAGGACTATCAAAATCCTTAGGATCATAGTACTACTTCCTGTGACAAGCAACTATGTTTTCTTATGCTGGTCATAAATGTATTAAACTAGGCTCTAAAAATATTTAGGTTTGGTTCCTTAAATGCCACTGTTTTTCTGCAAAGGCTCATAGGCTAATGCATAATTTCCAGTCTTCAGCCTTGATGTACCATTGCCTACTTTATTTTGTGCCTCTAACAACACCATTCTTAAGCTTGTATGGCTCTTCTCTCTTTCTGTGGATTTACAGGGATCAGTAATCACCCTCTTAGAGTTTTCCAGGATAGAAGTGTCAGGCTGCTTTCTCTCCTCTTGAAAAAAGACTTTTTGCTTCCATATTGATTTGCATAGTCTTTCCATTCCCATCTATTTTGAATTCATGTTTGCTGAATATAAAGAACAAGAAGTCCTTAAGTGTTCTACATGAAATCCCAGAAGTACCAGGGCGAATAAACAGTAATTACTGTTATATTCTATCACATAATAATACCACCAGTACAATGCTTTCAGTTCCTCCTATCTGCTCCTAAATGAATGACCTGTCCCTTTGTACTACAGAAATTGATGCTATTCCTAATATTCAAATTCTTAAGTTAATTTAATTCCTTCCTGGACCACTTTCTGATCTCTGCCATGTTGATTAAAGCCTAGATCCACAGAGAGATGTGATAAGATTCAGTCTCAGTTTTAGGTTTGCTGTTTGTGCTGGGCTGCTCCCCATCTCTGAAGGCAATGCCATTGTGAAGTACCTCTCTTTATCACTAGAAAGCATCACAGCAGTTCTGCTACTGGGGGCCTGTGTGTGCCCCAAGCTTTGATAGAGAATTCAGTTTAATGCCAATATAATTGTCAGACCAAGCTTAACAGTAGCTTTCTGTCAACTACTTTCTTTCTATCCTTCCTCTGCTTTCTGGTTTTTGTTTTTGTTTTTTTTCCTTGCAGCATTCATACATTCCCTCTGGAGTTTTGACACAACTCCCTCAACCTTCCAAGAAAGAAATTTTTGCTGCTTCTTTTCTTAGTCATTTCCAATATTCTGTTTATTTCAACAGTATTTTTTGACATTTCTGACATGGTTTATTCAGATAGGCTGGGAGTTCTTAATTTCAAGCTTTGCCCTATTGTTTAATATGGAAATTCTGGAGTAGTGTTGCTCTAAAGAAATTATGTCCTACTTTCATATGTTGCAGATCAGTCTCTTAATCTGATTTGTTTTTTCCCTAACAACATTCTCTTTTCATAAAAGCTCATTGTTGGCTGAACATTTCTCTGATTCCTAGGAATTAATAATCAATAATCTACCTATTTTCCTTCCCTTTTCAAGTCTTTATTCTCTTCCTTTGAAATTAAAGTCTCTGAAATTGCACTAGAAGAATCACTGGAAATAACCCTTTCTTGACTGTTTTCCTTAAATTAAACTAAATAGACCTGCTTTAGTATGAAACCAGCAGAATCATTGCTTTCCACTTTCTTATCTAAAAATTAATAAAAAGTCATCCAGGTTTCATCAGATTTGTATCTCATATCCTTACTTTTGTCTAGCACTGCATACTTTTGTTCACTGCCTACACTTTTATGATAAAACATGATGATTTGATGGCTTATTGACTAATTCTAGGTAAGGTGCTTCCCAGGTTTTTGGATCTGACCTCTCCTGGATTTGAGAGGAATTCCAGCATTTCTCCTCCCTGCGTTTCTTTGGTCTTTGGGTCGTGGCATTCCATTGCAGTTCCCTGTTTATTATCTTCGTGTCTCCTTGGACTCTACTCTCCCAGGCTACATCTACACTAGGAAACTAAACAAAACAATGGCAATTGAGCCTTACTTTTTCTCACAGCTAAATAGCAGAGTCAATAGCAGGGTTTAGTGCCCAGGCACTATTTCAGACTTCTCTCCTGTCAGGAATCATTCCCAGTACACATTTTATGTGTGAGCACCTCATGTCAATGAGAGGATTTAACTTGATGGACATGGACTGTGCTATGACCCTTTGACTCTGACCCAGAAAATTATCCTTGGCCCATTTTATGTGTGAGCTCATTTTTTAAGTACAAACAAACCCAACTGTCCTCATCACCCTTTTCTGCTGTAACTAGTTTAATTTCTGGTTTTTGCCAGACACTTCCTGTTTGTGTCTTTCATATTCTCCACTATGGCAAATCTTTTTGTCAAAGCAGTCTTTCTGTAGCAAGAGATGTCTGAATTTCTCTTCATGCAAGTTAGCATCTGCATTTCTGCTCATCTTTAGGTGCGTGAATATTTGAGCATCACACTCACTCTCCTAAATTCTGTGTTCCATCCCTACTTGAACACCGTCTTTCCACTCCTCAGACTTTTTTCCTCATATTCTACTTCTTCAAATATATAACTTCATCCAGGTAGTCATCCAAAGATAATACACCTTCTAACTTTCTGGACCTACTCTCTCCTAACCATCATCACCTTCTCTCTGTGGACCCAAACTTTAAAGAAATAGGGGGAAGATCCCATCCAAAGTAACCTCTCTGTAGACTAATTGACTGCTAACCATTTGGTGTTTCAATCTAATCCTACTTCTGTGCTTTGGCTGACTTGGATGTCCATCAGCAGTGATTAAAGGCTGAAAATTTCCACCACCAGCTGACCCAAGAGCTGGTAAGCCCATACATAAATTCACCTCAGAATAATTTTTTTACCAAAGTGCAAAGTGGGAAAATTTAAACCACTTTCCCAAAATAAATCTCAGGTAACTGAGATTCAACATTAGGTTTGATATTAATCCCATGAAACTGAATAATAAAAATGCTAATTTGAAATATTAAGCATTCCATTAACTTCCATTTCAAAGACTTGGAGAAGTTTTACATTCTCATATTTACCTCCTTAATACTCTACCATCCATCAACAAGTAACTTCATTCTACCCTCCACATTCTTCCTCAATCTACATTCTAGACTTCTGAGTGCATCAGGAATTATTCCACTTAAGGTACAGAAAAACAAATGTCTACCTATTAAGAGGAAATTCTATGTGAGGACATAGATGAATCTTTTAAATTTATTTTCCAGCCCTACTAGAATCAGGCCTTATGAATTAGTATTTAGACTGAAAGATGGATTTTTATAGAATATAAAGTAGACTTACAGAAACAGCTACACTCTTTCCCCAGTACTGTAAGGTGATTCAGAGAGATATGATGGAAACTATCAGAAGGAGCTATAGAATTACCTTGCTCTGAAGGGAAATGCTTAAGCATGACAATTTGGACCGTTTAAAAACTGTTATCTGTGATGTAGGTGTCTGCAGGTAATCAAAATGTTTACATTTGCATTATACTCTGTGGAGATCTAAATGTTTAATCAGATGGGTGCCTAATGCTATCTGAGCTTGCTTGTGTTCCTCAGTAATGGCAGCTATTTTATCAACAAGTGGTTCTTAAAATTTTGATGAGGCAGCTGGAAACCAGACAAGATCCTCTAGGATATAAGAATTTTTAATGTGGTCAAGTTTGCAAATACATAAATTACATCCTTCCTGTATTCTTGCATTGTTGTATCTGCCTGCTTCAGTATCTTTAGGTTGTATTCAGATCACCAGCTCAGTCAAGAAAAGAAGTCTTCTTTTATGCCTTTGTAAAACACTACTTCACAGTCAACCAGAGTAGGACTTCCAGGAGGTAAGCAAAACCAGGAGGTACATTGATAAATATATTTAAACCAGAGATCTCAAAAGCTACCTTGGGTCATTCTTACTCTTTGGTTTTGTTTAGTCAGATTAGGTTTTACATTCAGATATATTGCCAACTTTCAAATTCATTGAATGCAAGATTAAATAGGCCTGTGCATCTAGTATACTTTCATCCATGGTGGATTGTCTTGTTTGAGCTTCAATTGCTAGGTGAGATGGCTGCAAATCTCCTATAAAATCCATATATTATTTCCAGCCACCAAACAAGTGTCTTTGGTAGCCAAGGAGCTAAAAGTACATTTGGCTGGCACTGTGTTAGGAATGGATTTCACACACAGGCACCCTCCAAATGTCTTCTAGTACTGCAAGAAGAGTAGACCCTCAGTGTTTTTCATTTTTCTCTGTATTTCTAATTGGTTTGTGTGCCTTAGTTCTTCTTATCTCCTCTTCAAAACACACAATTAGAGCCTCTTCAGTCTCTCTCAGATAAGAGATGGTGTGGCTCTGACCTGTGTTTCTCTGATCCTTCTGAGCTTCCACTGCATGTTCATTGAACTGGAACTACTGGAACTGAATAATAACTCTGTTTGCTTTCTATTATTTTTATTGTTGCTGTTGAGAACATAAAATTTCTTGCATTACTGCAGTACTGATGTAACATTTTAACTCTGTTCTCCATTCTCTTCCTTCATTATGTTACTTCTTTTCTTTTTTGCCCACCTCTACACATTGATCACAGCCCTGAACTGCTGACAACTAAATGCATTTTCTCTGCCCACCAAATCCTTACTGTTACAGTGGAATTCATCTTACCTGAATTAAACATCTGAATATTGTAGGCCTGAAGTCTGCTCTACACTAGGAAACAAGGCACAAATGTCACATCATGAGCTTAGGAAATGGGCAGAGGGATATTTCAGGAAGCCCCACAGTAAAGCACTCTGAGGGTATGCATGGTCTAATGCCACAAATGTGAGCACTTCAAGGAGCTGAAGTGGTGTATGATAAGAATCTGCTAGGTTGTCCTAGCAGAGGAATTCAGGAGAGGATAATGGATTACAAGAGCTTAGTGAACAGGGAAATGAGGAGATTTCAGCATTAGAGCACTAAAGCAAGACTTAGCAAAATGCTAGCTATGAGGAAGAAATAAAGATAACAATGAGATAGTGTGTGGTATGGGTAATGTGCTGAAACAGAAAATAGGAAGAAGAAATGAAAGAACAATATTAGAAAATAAAATTCTTTACCTGGAATTGTGGCAAAGAGAAATTGAACAGAGGTACTGGATACAAGGGGAAAGATGGTGAAAGGTCAAGGAATAGAAAGCAAAATGTGGAACAGTCAACAGAAATAGCTGCTGAGAACATCAGATGACAACAAAGAGGCAGCTTCAGAATAGAGCCCAGTCCTCATATCAGATAGATTAACATAACTCCATCATGGTCAACCAATTCATTCTTGCAGATAAAGTGACCGTTAGTGTTACGTGTCTCTTCCTTTTTCATTAAAATATGCCATAATTGACATGCTGATATGTTGGAAGTATATGCCAAAAAGTCTAATTAAGAAACCTTCACTCTTGCTAACTGAATAAATAGATATTTTATTTATCTTGACTAAGCATGTTTGCAAACAACTTTAAAAAAAATTAACTTCTGAAAGTTTTCTTTCTGTTACTAAATAACATCTGAACAAAATACTATTTGAACAACAGGATGTTCCTTTTTTTTTCCTGAGGGCCAGCTCAGCTGCTATTGAAAGATAAACCTTTACCTATTTTTGTCATTTATACCTTATCTTAGTGTTAAATGAGGTTTGGTTTCATTTGAGTGATCAGCATAATGAATCACTACATTGTTGATAGCAGAGACAGGCATGCACAAACTTAGGACAAAATGCTCCCTCTCCACTGAAATCTTTGAATAAGGGAGTTTTAGCTAAAGTGGCAACTGTCTGCAACTCATTTTAATCCTGAGAGACGTTTTCCACAGATGTCATGGACTGATTTTCAAACCCACAGACCCCAAAACAGAAGCTCTATACAGAAGGAATTCTGTGCCCAATGTGAGACTATAATGATAATTATATCATTATAATTTGATACTTAAAATTGGAATCCTGTTGTGATGTCAGTCTAGCCCCTGGGACATCATCAAAGGTAGGCAGGGCCAGCAAAGGGTAGCTTGCTGATTTCCAGCACCATTCTTTCTGACTGTGTGGTGGAGTTCAGAAAATAACAGATTTTACTGAGAAAAATGTAGTAATATTGGAAATAAATTTTAACCAAATCTTTAGATTTAGAACCCCCTTGATTTTGTCAGAAGTCTGTATTAATCAGTGTATGGAGGTGTGTATCAGTAGACAAGTGAGGAAATAACCATTCCACATATAGGATGTTCACAGTAGAGCTCCCACTTGCTGTATGAAATAATAGAGACAAGTTACTATTCTGAATAAATACACCTCTCTCATGCTGATTTATATCCCATCAAGGTTATAATTCATCAAAACTGAACTTCATTTGCAAACATATAAATCTTTCTAATACGGCTTTTAGGAGACAAATTTCCCTCTTCAGCAATACAATAACAACAAACAAAGTCTCATCCTAGTTACAAGACTGATAATTTTTTTTTATCCAAACTGATAATATCAGAATCATAGAAACACAAAATCAAAGAAGTAAAATAAAATAAAATAAAATAGATAAAAAATTCATGAAGCACAGCAAATCCTTTACTTACAAAAATACATTAAAATATATTGCAAAAGTTGTAGATTTGACAGCATATTTTAGATTAGTTGTTCCTGTGATAGGTAAATATGTAGTATTTTTATGCACCACAATATTCTCCTATATATTGTCCCATTCAAGTAAGGATACAATTATTTCATGCAATAATATTACCTTAGTATTAAAATATATTAAAAGATATTTAAAATATTGTTTTCATTTGTGTTGGTTGTATGCTAATCTAGGCTGGTATATTGAGTTTAGAAAGGCACTCAGAGGGTAAAAAGCCCTTTCTTCTCAGATGCCTTCTAAAAATGAAGAATTTTGGATATCATCCGTAGACTTGTGCTGTTTAATCAGCAATATACTCAGGTGTATGGGTAAGCTGAAGATATTTCAATCTGTGATACAAATCTATGTTTAGAGATAAAAGGCAGGGTTTTTTCTCAAATCTCTGGCTCTTGGCCTGTCTTAGAATTTAAAATCACAACCACTACAATAACGTTTCTAATTTTGAAAACATTTTTACCCAGGGAAGGGAACTGAACCCACTGTTTATTAAGGTTACATTTTCAGAGGTGACCAGAAAGTGAAAAACCTTTCATGTCAGTACCAATCTGATGCAGAACATGACCCCCTTCTTTCTAACTTTTCAGAGCCTCTAGCCCAACAGGTGCAGTTCATCATCCAGGAAGGAGAATTATAACCTGGTCAATACAGAGATTAAAGTTCAGTCCCCACCTGACAGCCATATCTGCTGTCGTCACTCTTGTGGCTTCATGCGTTTTGTTTCATCTCTGGTAACATCACACAAAAGCACTGACTCTTTTTCTTTCTTCCTTGTATTTCAACTGCACCTTAGTAAAGGGAAAAATTCTGTACAGATACCTCTTTCTCCTCCTCAGATGAGACACTGGGCAAACCTATTTCCTTAGCTGTCATGTGAGTTCAGCCCACAGAGACTTCCTTGTGGCCTTTGAGCACCTGGTGTGTCACAGGGGCACCTTCTGCAGTATTGATTATCTAACTTCAGGAGAAAGCTGATAGTGAGGGCTTCCTATGCTCTGTAAGGCAAGTTTTAGTCTGCTTGTGGTTTTATTCCCTATTACTAATATGAAGATGTTTTTTGTTTTTTTTTGCCCTCTCCAAGGAGAACAGTGCCCTAAAAAGACTCAGGAATGGTCTAGTAAAATTCCATATAATATTGTGTAGAAAGCTGTGTTGCACAATATCAATCAGTTGGAACTGATGGATCAAATTGATGGATCAGCTCAGAGAGAGTGAAGCGACCCGTCCGACTCTTTGACTTTGAATGATTACTGAACAGCCCTCAAAAGCAGAAAGAAAAATGAACTGCTCAGAGTGATGGAAAAAATGAGCTCCCAAAACAACTGGAAAATATTTAAACATTACTCCTCAGTGTATTTGTGAGCAGCAGAAGCCAGAAAAAGAAAAACAGCAAGGCACAATTACCATGAATGATAATTCTTACATTCAAAGCTTCCATTTCATTGAAGTGCAGAAGGCTCAGAATTTTTCTGTAGTGTGATTCTTTGAGGAACATGGTATTCTGTAGAAAATTGACATGTGACAAATAAATATTTGAAAAGAAATAACAATAATATTTTTTTAAAAACCCAAACCCTAAAGAAACTGTTTCTATTTTGATGAATTCAGCTTGTAAGTCTGGAAAAAAAATTGAGGCTCTGAGAAGTGGCCAGATGCAGAGATGAGGAAAAGCAACGTGGAAAGCACAGTGGTGGTGTGAATTAATTTTGGGAAAGCAGTTGGAATTTTGCAGGCAGGGATGGCATCCTGTGTACATGAAAGCCTGTGGAGACAGCATGAGCTCCAGCAGGATGAAAATGATGGAGAGTTGAAGCCATGGGAGACATGAGGTGCACAGAGTTTCAAGTTGGAGTTCTCCAAAACCATGGCTCACTGAACCACTTATGTCATGAACACAATATTTTGGCAGGGCAGGCAATACTGAAACATTACAACCTGGACAGAGAGGATGACAAAATACCACTGGTTCAATGGAAGTTACTAGAACAGCAGCATGTAATTTTACTACAGGAAATCCCTGGATTGTCATTCTGAGAGTAAATGGGTTATTTCTTAGTCTTACCTTTTTTGCAGATGCACTGAACATCTGTACCAGAAACAGTATTATTAATACTAAAAGAGACAATACATGATCAGTCTTCCAGTGGTGAGCTAAAAAGCAAGCACTTAAATAGCAAGTATGGACAAATAAGAAAGAAATGGGAGAAAAATATTGGTTTAGAAATACATCAAGTACTTCATGATGTCACCTTGTTCATGAGAGAGAATAAATCAGAGGTTTGCAACATCTTTGTAGGAATGTCTTGGGAAAATTCAAAACTGGATTTAGAGATCTAACCTACCATAGTTTTGAAAAGCAAATTTCTTTGCCTAATGACAAAACAAAATGAAGGAACTGAGGAGGTTTAATACTTTGAAAGGAGAGTATCAATAGAAGATTCAAAGGATTCAGTACATTTTCTTGTTAGTACTCAAAGAAGTCAGACCCTTTGCCCAAGAATATACTCAAAAGAGCTAAATAAATATGTAAAAAGGAAACATTTTCCACTACCTACAAGGAGAGAAATTCTGGAGGAGATGGCTTATGTCAAATATTTTTCAACTCTTGATGCCTCAGCAGGCTTCTGGCAGTGTTTCTTAGACAAACAGAGGGTATGTTTATGTACCTCAAACTCCTCCTTTGGGAGACACAGTTTCCCCCAATTGCCACTGGGTTATAGTTAGCACTATAGGTGTTTCACCAGAAAATACAACCATTTTTCTCTGATGAGGGACATGCTAAGACCTGAACAGATGACACTGTGAACTGGGAAACACAGTAGAAGGCTAAGACCAATGTTTCCCAAATTACAGAAGTGCTGGGCCTTGACCTGAATGAGATAAAAATAAATGTGAATACCACACAGTGGGTATATTTCTTAGAAGTGAAAAGAAGAAAGAAGGAAGAAAATGGACAGACAAAAAGGAAGGAGAGAAAAGAGAAAAAGAGAAGAGAGAGGAACAGAAGGAAAGACAAAATGATTCTTTGGAATGTAAGTAGGGAAGGAATATAATGAATTTAAGTAACTTAGTACTAACCATAACTTCTCCTATAAACTGCTTATTTTGTTTGCTTTCAAAAATCATTGAATGAAAATGAGATGCTTATTGATGAAAATGAAAACTTAATAAAGTGTTTCAATGAGTTAGTTAAAGAAGTCTTATGCTAAGATTATGCAAAAACCTCTCCTAAACTGTCAAGACATCTGAGCAGTCTCCAGAGAGACAAAGAAACTCTCAGTATCACCAAGAAGACAAAAAGACTGCATTCGATAATGTATCATGCCATATATAATATATGCACATACATAATAGATACAAAAAAAAATTTTAATATATGCACTATAGAATACATAATTAAAGGTTAATGGAATTTCTCTAATTATATCAGTATTAAGAAAACTATTGTTGCCATTGCCAAAACAGGCATGACAAAAGTATCTCCTCACTAGAAGACACAAGTGTAGGAAGGAGTGAATTCAGATGAGTGATTTGATGCAAATTTCTCTGTGCAGTTGTGGAAAAAGGTGAAGTCTGAAGACAGAGTTTCATAAAATAAATTTCTCTTTTAAGAAACAAATCTAGATTCTGAATGTAAGGAGAACTACAAGTAAGAGTTTTCAAAAAATAAAGTGTTGATGCACAAGATGGTTTAGAAATGAAATTTAAACCCAAAGTTTAATGGGCTCGGTTAAAGTTTGAATGCTAAATGTTTGGGGTTTTTTTTCAATTCCATGCATTTAACAATTCCACAATTGCTAAGGCTTCCACACCATGGAAGAGATTTTGCACATCCTTAATACAGACCCACAAATTATCTCTCTGTATAAAATTAACTCAGCATATCAGAACTGCTGCTACATTTGCTAAGACCATTGATTCAGTCCACATGCAGTATGTCTGAGGAATGCACAAACCATGGGTTTTGTGACCCAGAAGTGTTGTAAAGAATAGGAGAGAGACATAAAACCCAAGGGGAACAACTGATGCTCAACACAATTTCTCCCCACACACTGACCAGTGCCCAGCCCACCCCTGAGCAGGGATTGGCAGCTCCCAGCCAACTCCCCCCAGTTTATGCACCAGGCACGGCGTTGCTGGTATGGAATATCCCTTTGGCCAGTTTGGGACAGCTGTCCTGGCCATGCTCCCTCTGACTTCTTGTGCACCTCCTCCCTGCAGAGCATGAGAAACTGAAAAGTTCTTGACTTTGGGTAAACACTACTTAGCAACAAGCAAAACTTCAGTGAGTTGTTAACATTATTCTCATGCTAAATCCAAACCGTGGCGCTGCACCAGCTACTAAAGAAGAAAATTAACTCTATCCCAGCCAAAACCAGGACACTAGGTTATACAGCAGTATAAAACTATCACAGCAGATTGGTGCACTCGTTACCTGCATGGTTATGGGCTGAGTCATGACTTTTGTAACCTTTTTACAGCCATGCAATGTGATATTAATAGAGGCAGGTTCAACTTCAGCCCAAAGAACCATATGAAGGCAGTGAGAAGACACAGGCAAAATAGGGAAACAGCTAACTCTGAATGCTAGGCACTCCAGAGCTCTATTTATCTGCAGTGCTACAGTGAACAAGTAAATAGATTTTAGGAAATAATCAAAGCCTTTATGTTTGCATGCAGAAATGAATCAAATGCTATGAACAAAATGCTATCTTTGTGCAGTCTCTTTGGTACAATCATACTGTAAGAAAAAGTCATTTTTACAGCACATATTGGGGCATCTGTGGACACAAAAGTAAACAAAAAAATGTTCCTTTTTGGAAGTAAAAAATAAAAATCTGTATTGATATATGGTATCTGTGATTTGTATAAGCCAAGGACAGAAACCAGAATGGTAAAATCAAATAAATAATTTCTTTCTGGTGTCTCCAGCACCAATGAATCCATGAAAAGAATTTTTGCAGAAAATGTCTATGAAATGGCATACTTTTGTTAATGTCATCAGACAAAATCCTGATTACAAGAAAGATGCCTCCCTTATTGGAAAATACAGGCCATCATACATCAATGGTTACCATTTGGCTGAGCTGATGTTAGGAGTTACATGATCTCAGTGCACCCTGGGAAATGGAATCCAGCTATTAAGTCCAAGAGAGAAAGGGTATGAAGAAATATGAGACTTTAAAGATAACTACCATGATGTATGGTACAATAGTAACATTGCAGGGTTATAGAAATTACTGCTTAGCTAAGCCAGGATTTGATTTTTGATTCAACAAGCTAAGGAAAAATATTTAAATATGTGAATGTCAAAACATTTCCATTCGATCAGATATATGAAAAATTAAATTTACTGAACAAAATGTTCTTAAATATTTCCATAGTCAATTTTTTTACTGCAGCTAGCTTTGATAAATATGAATAGAGAAAGAATTCAGACTACTAGAATTTCTCATGACATAAACCTTGTCTTTTTTGCCAATACACATAACCCTAAAAAGGGGGTTTGTTTGCATTTAATCAGGTTTATTTTCTTCATAAGTTTATCTTCTTCATTCAGATAAAATTTGTCATCTAGTTTTCATATTTTTGCTGTTATTAGCAAACAAATATTGAATCAAAAAATAAGGAAACAAAATAATTATACAGAGCTTACTTTCAAAATAGACACAACCTGTTTTACCTGAATATTGTAAGTCAAAGTAAAATATTTTTTAAAAGGCGTATGGCAAATTTTGTTCCAAAGGAAAAAAAAAAAACTTTCAATCTCCTGCCTGTAGTTGCACAATATTCTCATTTTCTCAAGTACTCATATTCTTGAGCTTCTCAACATCTATACTAAAGCATGATGAAGTGATAATTTCTTCCATCTCTAACTTATGCATTGTAATCACTTATGTGATGTAGTACATTTATTTGAATACATTGTTAGAGTGTCTAGCTGGGGGATTTTGCTGTTAAAACTCTGCTTAAGGAAAAGACCAGTGAACTGGAAGAGTGACTTATCTCCAGCTCAGTGTTCTGCCTTCAGAAAAGCCTGGGGGCAGCATGGCAGTGTGTGAGGGACCTGTCCTAGCAGTGTCCTCCTGATCTGCCCTCTCAGCCCGAGCAGGGCAGGGGACCCGCTTGTGTGGCAGCGAAGACACCGGAGTTGTTGATGTGTTACAAACAGTGGGTGCAGCAGAGAATAATCACAGAGGAATTAGAGCTTCTCCCTCCAAACGTGGCAGGACCAGGAGCACAACTCGAGCTCAGAGCAGGGATATAAAACAGGAGGAGCTGGAAGCTGTTGTGCAGCAGGGATTCTGGGATGTAGTGGCCATCATGGGAATGTGGTGGGATGACTTGAATTACTGGGCCACCATAGTGGAGGGCTCTTAACTCATCAGCCCTTTGTTTTAGAAGTGTTTGGATTCATCATGAAATCACAGAGTTCACAAAATGATGTTTTTGATTCCCAGAGGAGGAAGGATGGGGAGCCAGCAGGAGTGCTCACTGAGCCATTGTCAATCATTTATGAATAGTCCTGACTAACTGGAGAATCCTGAGTTTACTGGAGGTTAGCTGAATGATCTTAGAGATTTTTTCCAGCCTAAATGTTTCTCTGACTATCAGTAACCAAAGCAGGGCATGGTGTGGAGCGCAGTGAGGATCTGGGACTCTCACCTTTGGACCTTTGGCAATTTGCTCTAAGCTTTCTAAACTGTTTGACTCAGCTGCTTGCTACAGACTATATAAATGGAGGTCCAAGTCAGAAGGCTCACTCTCCCTCTGAGGCAGCAGGGAAGACTGGAAGAGGGAAGAAAAAACAGCAAAAGAAAGAGCAGCAAGAGGGACCCGGGCTCACCATGGGCCCTGTGCAGCTCTTGCTGCTCTCCCTGCTGCTCAGCAGTGGTGTTCTCACACGTAAGTGTTCATTTTTATGTCAGTGCTCTTTACTGCTTTATTAATGAACCAATTAAAACAACAATATTGAAAAAAAAATCAAAAGGACCATGGCTTATGGAATTAGAAAGGTTCGGTGTGGCAAAGATATGATTTCTTCCCTTCATAAGAATGGGCAGTCATAGGAGGATCACAATGTAGAAAAGTCATGAATGTTGCTTGATGGCTTTTGAACAGATTTAATGTATTTTGCAACTTGTAAGGCATTCACTGTTTTTCTGTAGCATTGTCTTTTTAAACCCTCATGGAGCTACTGTGGCTTGGAGATACCATGCAGACTTGGCCCAGCTGTTGCTAACCTATTTTGCAGCAAATGTGAAGAGAGAGAGCAGTGAAGCAAATTGTATTTGGCAGGCAATTTAAATGCAATTTTGTATTGAAGGGACACAGTCATCAGTAAAAGAAGTAGGCCAGTAGAGAGGTTTTTTCCTAAGATCAGAAAAGACAACTAAAATCAATATGATGCTATGGATGGTGAGCTATCCTTGCTCCTCAGTAAGTGGCTTTTTAGAATACACCTCTGTAGTGTTACCTAAGGCTTCAAAGAGCTTTCGGAGAAAAGTGAATCTAGAGGTAATTATGTAGGTCTGGTTTTATACAAAGATCTAATTCATCATCATCTTTGTTGAACTAATATTCTGTTCCTGACTGACGTTACACAAATATATTGCTACACAATAAACCTTTTTTCTAATTGTTATTAATAATATTATTAATTTTATTCTAATAGCAATAATAGTATTTCTGATGCTATTGTTGTAACTGTGACTAATGTTACAGTCTATAGAGTGGTCTACCTAGAATTTCCAGAATGAAAACTTGGAAAGTGTGCAGAGAACATTGTGAAAATGCTGGCCTTCATGTATGATATCCCAAAGAATGACATAGCATCCAATAAATGCAAAAAGTTTAGTAGATTATGTTTCATTTAATTTTATTTTATTTTATTTAAATAGAGTCATATGGAACATATCTAAGACTGATTGGAGCAAAAAATTCTTCTTAACTTAAACAGGCTTCCAACCAGCATTCTTTTCCTCCAAGGAATGAACTCTCAATAATCAGAAAAGATTTATTGGCAGAGAATTTTAGTATTAACCTTCAAAGTTGTTCTATTTTAAACATACAAAAACCAGAGTATAGCCATTCATTCATTTTGCAGTGTTTTTGTGTGGTCAAATAGACTAAAGTTTAAAAGTAAAATGTATTATATGGTACATTTCATCTGTCTTGTTTTGCAAACTATTTGTGAACAGCTTTTCCAATTTTTAATGTTGTTTGTGTGGTTTTTTTTACAGAAGAAGAATCACCTGAAAGTCTAAATCCAGGATGTTCAAGTAAGTGATTTCTTGCATTACATTTTGTTATCTTATGTCACTGTTTTAACTGAAAACATCTTTCAGACCTGAGTTTTCCTAATCTTTTCTCCTGAAATAACTTAAATGAAAGTGATGTTAATATTCTTAAGTCCTTCTTGCCATTTATTTTAAATACTGGATTATCCATTAGGCTTGGTTCAAATAATTTTAAAACTTTCCTATGATTGAACAAGCTGAGGTTAATTTTCTGAACTTTCTTAAAGTTCCCATTAGGAAACTGTTTTCCATTGGGTTTGTGTGTTTGTTGTTTGATTGGTTTTTTTTATTTATTTATTTCTTAATTGTCAGATGCAAATTCCTTAATCTAGAAATCCCTGGTTACCAAATGTGAAGCTTTAGCAGTGAGGTTATGTACACTACAGTTCAGTGTGGACTGAATCTCACATTTTATTTACCCTTCACAGCTGCTGCTAAGCCCTCAGAATTGCACTTAGATTTCTAGCTAAATACCTGTAGAATAAATCATCAACTCTGTCAGCAAGGACAGCAATTTCTTTAAACAAGAGTCAGGAAATGCTGACTTTATGGGCTATCTTGTCATGAACTCTGACTGGTGCTGACTGCTCGGTTAGATACACAGTGTTCCACCACAGGGTCAAAGTACTGAATTACTTCGTTTGTTCTTAGTCTTCAGGGCTTGGTTTTTGGTTTTTTTTCCCCTTTGTTGGGTGCTTTAGCACCATCTCCAGGCAATTTGGTTTGCTTCAGATGTCTGAACCACCTCAAAGACTGCTGGGCTTCATTGCCAATTTCTTGTTTATTTTTTGATACAAGTACTTATTTGATATTTGTATTTCTAAGCTTATCATTTCTCTACTCCTTTTTCATTGATTTCTGTTTAAAAGCAGGATATGAAGCCATAATTTTTACTTCAGCAATGTAGATACTGGTGTTGCAATTTTTCCTGAGTAGTTATAGACCAGAATAGCCAAAAGTGACAGGATTAGTGATAAATCTTTTAATAGCAGCTAATTTTAGGGTTAAATAGATAATTTAATTAAGTTCTCAAATATTTTTAAGATGCTGATTACTGTATGACAGTTAGCAATTATTGCAATAATTTTGTTTAGCAATTACATGAAAATAATGTCAGCTAAAGTATGTAAAGCTTATAAAAGTGATAGTGCAGTGAGGAAATAAGAGATTTATAGTACTGATTTGTTGTCCTTCCTGTGTATGAAATGGTGTGACAAATAAATAAATGTGTATGAAATGGTGTGACAATAAAGGGCAATGTTAACATTGCCATTGGCTTCTGTACATGACAAAGATTTGATAAAAGAAGACTAAGCTACAATCCTGCAGGCACAGGCAGGCAAAGTCATACAGATTTGATGGTGGATTACCTATCTTTGGTTTTTCTATAAAAGTAGATCAGGACTGCATATGGTCAAGGAGTCATAAATAACCACAGAGGAGCAATTTAGGAAATTTCCTTTCATTCAGGATCACAACAGAATTAGTTCCAGTGAGTTGCCCAGTCTAAACCAAAGTAACAGTAATTTTTGCTTCAGATTGGTCTAGACTGCCCCAACATAGACACTTCAAGGGCCTGATCATCATCTTTGGGTTGAAACAATGTCTGCAGTTTTAGTGGGAGTGAATTCAGACTGAGGATATTGTTTGGCTTATGTTACTCACTCCAGACACCAAAGGAATATCTGATATTCCTGTATTTGACACAGAGACTATTTTTTTCTTTTTATTTCTATTACCACGTTCATTCCTGCTTGCAGGGTTTAAAATTACAGATTATTTGGTTTGAGGGCAACAGGGAGAGGTCAAATACAGGTGGAATTTATTCTTTTGAGAAAGCATATTAGGTTTTGGGGCTTCCTTTGATAAAAAGAGAACACCTCGGGAAATACTCCCTCCTGCAAAAGTCCTAGTCATAATTTAGTGTTTTTCCCTTGTTCTGGATGTTCTTCATGTAACTAAAATTTATGTCCATTAAAAATAATCTACCCTAGTAAAATTTTTCTGATCTACTAAGTGAATTAGAGTAAATCATATTTCAGAGAGTCTGGGGCAGAAAGATCCCCCATAAAGTCAGGTGAAATTACATTGACGAATGGTAGTTTTGGTGTTCTGTCTATTTCTGTGCTTTTTTGCTTTCAGTCTCAGGCACGTGACTGGTAAAGCAGCTCCTTGTATTTGCATGTTGATGGAAAAACCTGAGCTGAAAGGCATTTTTTATTACCAATTTGAAAATGACAATTTGATTGCAGGGTTTATTATATGCAGGCTCAATTTAGAAGCCATAGGGTAGTTTTTAAAATGGTTTCACACTTCAAGTTTTCTCCTGTTTTTCTCATTTGCTTTCTGGGCATGATTTGAAGGACAGGGTGGGGTCACACTGTCAGATCCCATCCAAGCAGTGGCCCCCAAAACTTATACTGCTCCCACAAGTTTTGTCCTATGCTTCAGAAAGCATCCAAATGACATGAAGGCATGACTTCTCTGTATGAAAGATATTCTCTAAAAGTAAATAGTGGGAGCATGGGTCTTCAGGCTTCCTTTTTCTGGTATTCATTTTAGTTACACAACACTAAGCATGCACTATAAGGATTACATATGTATATCCTACCCAGGTCATAAAACCACTCTCATTTTCCCAATTGCAGAGGATGCAACCAGATTTAAACCCCTCAGAAAATACGTTTACTCATATGAAGCAGAGACATCAAGTGGGATCACAGGAATAGCAGATTCTCGAAGCGGTTCAAAGATCACTTGCAAGGTAGGCAAAGAGGAGTAAATACACCCAGCTGGGGCTGTGTACTTAACAACATGGGAGCTGGCAGCTGGGGAGCATCCTTCAGTGATTTTCCAAACAAGATCATCCTTTTGAAGGGCACATATTGAGAATCATGAGGACTAAGCCCCCCCTGTTCGAGACAGAGGGCACTGAGGATGGCAGAAGTCTTCAAACCTCTGTGCCCATGCATTTCAATCCCAGTTTGGCTGTACTTTTACATGAGAAAGGGGAAAGACCTGATACTTCAGTTTTCCTTACCTCCCAGGCTCAGTCTACCAAAGTCCATCAAACATTCTAGAAGCTGAATAAAAATAACTCATTGATGCCATGCAGATCACATGAGAGCCTGCTGATGGTAACTCAATAACAGGCCTGTAGGAGTAAAAGGCCCCATAGACCATTTAACTACCCAATGTCACCTTATCTTGCCCAAAACTTTCTCATCATTATGTTGGGTTTGAGGGTTTTTTCCCCTTAAATTGAGTAACTGGAAAAAATATTTTTATTTAGCACATACTGTTCTGATAGAGTCTAAACACATTGATCAGTGTAATGACTCAAGTTTTCATACAGTTCTAATTAATACTCAGAATTCTCAGAAACTAAGTTGCTCATTTAGAATGATCCATACTATTAGCCAAGCAAATACTTGCCCTCTTATCTCCTCCGTGGAGTTTCCTTAAGCTATTTAGAGCCTTTGGAGTCTTTCCCAACAGCTGGTAGCAGGGTGATCCTGACACTTTACAAAGCGTAAGGAATTGTCAAAGCAGCAGCAGGGAGATCCTGGAAATGTGATAATGCTAAAAAGAATAACAGATAATATTTGTGTTTTCAGGTTGAACTGGAGGTACCCCAGCTCTGCCGTTTCACCCTGAGGACAATGCATTGCTCCCTGAGGGACACATTTGGTGTTGACACTGAGGGAAGGGCTATTCTGAAAAAGTCCAAGAACTCTGAGGAGTTTGCAAGTGCCATGTCCAAGTAAGTAATGTCAATTATCATCAACACTTGGGACCTTAACATGGAACAGGCTGCAGTGTGAACAGTCCACCCTGATTATGTTTTTCGAGGCATGGAACACATTTCATGATAATGTGGTAGATTTATAAACTGGTTCCACAGCAAGACCATCCCTGATACACTTTAGGGTCAACATAGTTCTCAATTGCCAGTAGGGAAGGGACTTTTACATACAACAGTTTCACTGGAATGGTTTCTTCATTTCTGTCATCTACATCAGGAAGTTGTTGGGTAGTGCCCTGAAAGATTATTGCAAGTATAATTATTGCTCCTTCTTGTGAGCACATTCTCAAATGACTGCACTCAGCTGGTTTAAGATAATTTTCCTTTCCTAACAGACTGTGCAATAGAAGGGCATTTGAGACTGAAGTCCAGATTTCCAATCCCAATCTCTACCAGCCTGTGTACCCAATCTTTTCCCTACTTATTTGCTTTTGCAACTAATTTCTTCTACTCCCTCCACCCAGCTGGTCTCTAGTGCTTGTCAGTGCATATTTTAGTTATGCACCTTCTTGCTTCTTTCAGTGCCTCAGTAGTCATCTTGTCACACAAGCCATAGATCTCAAACCAACTAGAGACAGTGTTAAAATATGTTCTACAGGAAACAGGGCTTTATTTAAAGACTGACTAGTAGAGAATCCTTCCCATCATTTTGTAGCTTATTGAAGTAGTTAATAATTACCTCATTCTAAAAATTTATCTCCTCTCTGAATTTATGCAATTCCAACTTTCAGCCATTGCTCTTGGTATTTGCTTGCCCTTAGATGATGTAATCTGGTGAAAACAAAATGTCCTTGGTTAGAATTTTGCTGCTTTAATAGTAATACTTTCTGTTAGCAACAGCAGTGAATAGTAAATAATGATAGGCCAAGATAAACATGGTGCTTTATCTCTAGCCCAGCAGGTTATTGATAACATGTTCTTCACTGCGTGGCTTTGATATAATTTCATGCTAATGTTGTTTTTCTGGGGGGCAGGAATGAGCTGAAATTCAGCATTCAGGATGGAACAAAAGTAAAGCTGTATCCAGAGAAGGATGAGCCTCTGAATGTACTGAATCTCAAGAGAGGTATCATCTCAGCTCTCCTTGTGCCAACAGAAACGGTGGAAAACATAAACACAATTCCAATGGTAGGTCTCTTGAAAGCATTCAATTTATTGTGTTAACCAATGGAAAAAAGCTCACCTAGACAGAGTTATTCCTGAACATCATTTTCAAAAGGCATGGACATTCAAATCAGAAAGGGTGCCTTTCAAGTAGATCAGAAAATGTCTGATGGCATGAGCAAAGGCACTGACTTCTTTCTTCTTTCCAGGATACTGTGTATGGAAAGTGTGACAGTGAAGTTGAATTCAAATCCAGAAAAGGGAATATTGCAGAAGAGATTTCAATTACCAGGCACCTGAAAGGTTGTGACAACTTCAGTCCCATCAGAGATCATGTCAGCCCCATTGCTATTGTAAAAGGACTAGTAAGTATGCCATTAAAAATCATATAAAGTAACATTTTTCATGTTACTTAAAATGTAACTTAAAATGATAAACAACCACTACCGTGCCTACGTTTTATATTTATTTTTTGAAAACATAATTTTACTGCACCCTGCCATTAGATCAGACTGCGGTATTGTTGGCTGTCAATAGAGAAAAACAGATGCAGAGCAAGAGTGTAATTACCTTCTTTCATGTTTTCTCTATTTTAAAGGAGAGCTTTTCATATATGGAGTTAGTACTATTGATTACTCAATAACCTATCAGAGCATAGCCAAATATTTTGTTTTGTGGGTCAAAATCTTCAAAATTCCAATTTTATCTAAAACGTGTAGACCTCCAAAACTCTAAAGTGTATGTGAGGTCCAGGAGGATAGGGCTCTCGATGCCCTGAAGTGGTTGGACAAAATGTTCAGTCTACCTGCTAATCCACAATGATCAGATACAATTGCTTGCATGAATATTGTCAGATTTCTTTCTGATATGATGGCATCTGTGCTTTTGGGTGTTTTAACTAAAAAAAAAAAAAAGTTTCATATCATGCCGAAAACGCATTTTATAATTTCTGCCACTTCTGTAGCTTTTTGTAGAAATCTTTAAAATTTGTGTAATGAGACTGAAATTAAAGAGAACATCACAGTTGTTACAAGGGGACTGAACTATTCCGAAAATCACAGATTGGTTTTATGAAGGAGCCTTTGTTGTAGGCAGCAGGGGATCAATCATGAAGTAACTTCTAACCCAAGCACCTCAATAAGGCCTCAGGGAACATTTCAGTGGGATTTTTGCCTGAGAAGAGACTTAAGTCCATAGATTGTTACTGGCACAATTTTGTCTTTGTGTAAGAATTATTCCAGTTCTGCACCTTCATTTCCAATATGTAACTGTTAATCTTACAGTAAAACCGTGTCAGCCTTTAAAACTATGATTGTTTCCTATCCTACTCAGTAAGCTGACTGCCAAACTATTTCTTTTACAGAACAGCCCATTATCCACCCTTCTGAAGAGCACTCAGTTCTGTCATTACAATATTGATGCAAAGAAAAGGCACATAAGAGATGCTGTCTGCAGTGAAAAACACCTGTTTCTGCCTTCCTCATACAAGTAGGTTGCTTACTATGTATCACTACCCTTTATTTATAAATATCCATTTTAAATGGTGATGTGTCACCTTCTGCCCTGACTTCATCCCTAAGCAGACATTTTGTTTTTAAGAAGGAGGAGGCCTGTCAAGACCTCATAAAGGCACTTGGATGTAAAGCACTGGATTTTTCTTTCTTTTCTAGAAATCGCTATGGTGTCATGACAGAGGTCAACCAGACTCTGAAGCTTGAAGATACCCCAAAGATCACTAACAAAAATTTTGATGGAGGTATAGGTGCAGTTCTCAATATTATAAATACAGGGACAACTTTTTTGTAGTTTATTTTTTATAGTGAATTAATTAAAGATGTGGGGACCAAATAAATTAATAATTTTAAATGAAATTTTATCAACTTAGCAAGGAAAAGTTTGAATATAAAATGGGAAAACCTGAGAAGTTTATAAACACCACTAATTTTAGACAATTTTTGTGTTTTCATTTTAATTTTAAAATCATTCTTTATAATTAAAAGTATATAATTTGCTTCAAAAGTAATTTTAATCTTATTGGAAATTAGTTTAATGAACCCTTTTCAGCTACCCATAATTTCTTATGCATCTTTTAGCTTCAGTGCCAAATGTAAACAATCTGTTGTTACTATATATTTTGTTCTGAAACATACTTTTCTGACCTGCAGTTGTTAATCCCAGTCATAAAATATTTCTTACAACATGTATTTATTAAAAGTTGAAAAAGCAAACTATGCTAATATGAGAGGTGTTAAGGAATAATCTTCATGAAAATATAAAAGAATGTATGCAAATATTCAACTTTTGGGATGATTATATTAAATTCCATGCCATTACTTTCGTAAATTGTTTAGCTGTTAAATTTCAACAGTTATAATATAATGTACAGACTTTGTACTTATACTGAATGTATGACAGAAGATAAAAATTAACATAAAGACATAAAGAATGCAATTTTTTCCTATTTCTAGATGCACTGGAAGAGAAGGGACTTGCACTGGAAAGTACAGATGCCAAACTGCCCAGGCAGGGCGATGCTGTTCTGAAAACCCTGCAGGAAATGCAGAAACTTACAGCCTCCCAGGAGAACCAGCAGAGAGCAAGGCTCTTTTACAGATTTGTTTCTGGGCTGAGAAGTTTACATAACAGCACTCTCGGCTCTCTCATTCCAAAGATGATGGAAACCTCAGGGTATGTTTCAGCAGTTCACAGTGCAAGAACACCACACATCAATGCCATGGCAAAACCATGCTGTGGTTGATGATTGCTGCAAATGGTTTCACATTAGAGGTGTATTAGATGTAAGGAGTCCCTTTCAGAAAGATAAGAGTTATGAGAACTATACAGAGAGGGAAATAAGGAAGGGAGTGTCAAGCCAACTGCGTGTGCCTGACACAATCCTTTGGATAAGTTTTTATAGCCACATATCTTTCCTGCAGCTTTGCTCGAGGACAATGGCTGTAATTCCAAACTCCCAGGTGTGACTTATAGCAAAGACCATTGTTTAGAGTGTGAGACTTCAGCAGACATGGAAGAGTGCTATTGTTTGGTCTGACCCTGCCCTCCACTCCACACCTGAACTCTTTCAAGAGCTGGACTTGAGCCAGTTTGCATATACTTTATATCCTCCATCTGTAAAGGAACTAGAGCCTTAGTCTGGGTCAATATATTAGATGATAATATTTAAAGTTATGGAAAAGTCTGTTGTGAAGGGAAAAAAAAAAGTCCATGTAATGATGATGTTGTTAATACTTACCTTTTCTAATTTATTTGGGTTATGAGTATAACTTGCAGAACCAAGAAGCTTCTTTTTGGTAAGAATTTGCATAATTTGCTTCCAGACATGCATAAGCTTACGTCATTTATATTAAAACATCTTAATAAACTTGCCAAATGTTTGTTTCAAACAGTCAACATGCAGCAACAGCTGCAAACAGGGAATTCATTAATCAAAATCATCTCTTCTCCTTTCAGCTCCATCACTGTCCAGGCCCTGGCCCAGTGTGGGACTCCAGAGTGCTACAGTGCAATCCTTCAAATCCTGAGAACTGGAAACGTGAATCCACTCGTGGCAGACCTGGTCACATACACCCTGGGACTGCTGCCTTCTCCAACTCCACAAAGAATACGGGAAATTCTTAACATGGCCCAGTATCAGCCAAGCAGAGCTTCATTTTATGGCTTGAGTCATTCTGTTACTAAGTAAGTAATGATAGCCTTCAATTGTACAAAATTACAATGTTAGAGTAAACCCTAAGAGTGTTCACTTTTGGAGGATATTTTTATTTCCATATATTTGCTCTTTAGGAATAAAATATAGACATTTCCCAACTTCCTCTTCCATTTCTGATGTGTTTATCTATTTCTTTAGGTTCTACAATGAGAAGAAGATTGTGACAGAGGAAATAGCAGATGTTGCAGACTTCATGGTATCACTGCTTGGCACTGATTGTTCTGGGGAAGATGAACTCACATACCTCACACTTCGGGTATTTTTATTTTCTTCTTATGAAGGNCACATGTATTACTCTACTTCTCTTTGTGGAGAGGAAGTTTTTATCATCTTTCTGTGTTTTCATCACTGCCAGGCTATTGGAAATATGGGTGCAGTAATGGAGAAGGCTAAATCCAGTGTGAAATCTTCTCTGAAGACGTGTATCAGAAATGAAGCTGCATCACCTTCAGTTCAGAAAGCAGCCATCCAGGCATTCAGGAAAATGACAATTACTGAAGAGGTAAATTGGTGGCAAAAGCCAGGATAAACTGTTCTCAGTTCACAGGAGTTACTGAATATGCAAAACTATTCCCATTGTTTCAATTCTGCTATCTCCTTTTTAGCTGGCTCCAGCTTTTCAGAACCCCTTTAGTAAGTTTCCATACACATAGCTGGGAAACCTCCTGATTTAGTGGGTGTTGCTCTTTTGAGATGCAGTTTCTTTGTATAGTTAGTCTCAGTTTAAATGGGAAGTTCAGACCTGTTCCTTTTAGTGTCTTAAGTGGGGTTCTGCTTATTTAAAGGTGGTGTTAACTAATTACCCCCGACTTAAATGTATTTAGCTAAGAAAAAAATCATGTCCCTATTTTATACTGGCATTTTGTTGCCATTATTCACAGTACTGGCTAGGTGTGCGTTTACAAAGCAGTGACATTACAGCATCCCCTACAGAACAGGTATCATTATACAGAGCATTTCTGCTCAGTGTGGTGAGATAGTTTCAATATTGAAAAATTTCTTCTCTAAAAGCTATGCTCTTGTTTCCAGACAAGGCTTAAAAAGTCTGTGAGATTGAGTTAAATTCAGATTCAGTTAAATACATTTAAATTTTTAAATTATTACTTAGTTTTAAACTATGTTTTTTAATTTTCCTGCAGTAGTAGATTTTAAGCATCTTCTTTTCCTAAATTTCTTTTTTCTAAATTTTGACAATTTGTCTCCACAAATGATTCCCAACAATCAAAAATCAGAATTCTTAAGTAAAAGAGTAACCTGTATGTATAGGATAAAAAATAAAGGATGAAATAGAAAGGCAAACCAGAAAAACATAAGGGGGAAAAAAGAGGGGAAAATTAAAAATATAAGAAAATAAAAGATAAGAGAGACTATTTACAAGATTATTTAGTGACAGGACAAGGGGGAAGGGGTTCAAATTAAAAGAGGATAGGTTTAGACTAGACATTAGAAAGAAATTCTTTACTGTGGGGGTGGTGAGGCTCTGGCTCAGAGAATCTGTGGATGCCCCACCCCTGGAAGTGTCCAAAGCCAGGATGGAGGGGGCTTTGAGCAGCCTGGTCTAGTGGAAGGTGTCCCTGCCTGTGGCAGAGGAATTGGAACTAGATGGTTTTTAAGGTCCATTCCAAGACAATGATTCTGTGATCCTCTGATTCTAAGAAAATCTGTTTTGATAAAGCCATAACTTCTTTGATGTTTTCTAGCAAAAGAAAGTTTAACAACATAACTTCAAAGAAACTGTTGTGATAGGCTGTAGAAATAAGGTACAAAAATAGGTATGCAGTCACTAAAGACTTGGACTCTGTGATCCTTATGGGTCCCTTCCAGTTAAGACTATTCTGTGATCATTTCACACTGTATATTCCCAAAAAGGATTAGCAATATCCTGCATGAACCAGGTCATCCATGCAAACCTTTCTCTATTTATACAGGACCGTTCAGCACTTCTCAAAGCATTCCAAGAGCTGGATGCACCCACAGACAAACGTCTGGCCTCCTATCTCCTGGTGATGAAAAATCCTTCCCCAAATGATCTTGCAAAGATTTTGAGAGTCCTCACAAAGGAGAAGAGTGAGCAAGTGAAAAGCTTTGTTGCCTCACACATTGCCAACATCCTGGACTCTGAAGAAGTGGGCCTTGAAGAGTAAGTGAAATTTACATGTATATTGGTCTCATTGGAAGAAAAAGGTTTTGACTCTAGTTGCAGTAGTATTTATCTAGCAGTAGAGTTTTTGACTGGTTTTTCTCTTTATTTGAACAAGCACATCAGCTGAGTACACTGGCTTTGTCAGGGCAGTGCCAGATTATAGTCTTTCCCTTAAGCCTTGTGTTTACTGTTAAATATCTGCAGAGAGCTCTCCATTAGCAATCACCACAGCTGTATGAAGGTCTGCAAGTGGCATAAAAAATCCCTTAACTAAGACTAACTGAGTGTTTGGAATACTAACCATATTTTAATTGCTATCCTCTTCCCTAGTCTAAAAAGCCGAGTTGAAGAAGCTCTGAAAGGAAACCAGCTCCCAACAGCCAGAGATTTCAGAAAATTCTCACAAAATTATAAGATTTCAAAAAGAGTTTCTGTACCTGGACTTGACCCCATCTCTGCCAAAGTAGAAGGAAATGTGATATTTGATCCAAACAGCTATATTCCTAAAGAGACCATGCTGAAAACCACCCTGCATGCATATGGATTCGACCCAAGTGATGTCTTTGAGGTACAACAATTATCAAAAACATTTGCTAGTACTCAGCTGCTTTCTTTCTCATTTCTGTTTTCTTATAACAACTTTCTGTGAATAATGTATTTTTTTTTGCAAGCCTTGGGAGAAATCTAAAGATCACTGTGACTACAAGGGGACTTTGATTTGGTCTCAATGGGCTTTAGAACAAGCCATTCATTATGTGATGTCACTTGCCACTGACTGGATGGATGACCCTGCTGAAGTTATTAAAGGGCTTGGGGTAAAATGAATCCATCTGTAACAAATTGACTTTTGAATCATTACTGGCACACTGAAGTACTCATAGTAGATTCTAAGTGAGATACAACCTATGCATAGGTTTTTTGTTGAACTTCACCATAGAGATAAAATGAATTATAAGACAGTGTTCCATATCTTCCCTTAAGAGTCATGGGCCTCTAGGATATATTTTAAATGCATTTTTTGCTCCCCAGAAAGTCTGTTTGTTGTAAAGTTCCAGAGATAAGGGGGTAACTGTCTCAGTTATGCGTTGTCCTTTCTGTTCATTTCAGCTTGGCTTGGATGGAAAGGGATTTGAACCAACACTGGAAGCATTGTTTGGAGAAAAGGGATTTTTCCCAGACACTGCAACCAAGGCCTTGTACTGGGTTGATGGCAAAGTGCCAGAGAAGGTTTCCAAGGCACTTTTTGACTATTTTGGTTATTCACAGGATGGCAAGCAGGATCAGGTACAGCTTGAAAATATTCTCTGTGCAGCACAGCATTCCTATTTTTACCCAGTAATTACAGCACTTACTGCTTTACTCTATGGTTCCTTCTCCTCTCTGGCGAGAAAATCAGAAATCCTTAATGTTATTTAACAACATGTTTTCTTAATTGTATTTGGAGGGGTCTTTGTGTGGAGAGAAATCTGTAAGTGCATGTGCAGAATAGCTGACATTCACTGAGTACCTGCTCTAGATATATGACCTTACATACTTCTTAGAAAACTGTTTTATTGCCTTCTGACTGGATTTTCAGGATATCTTGAAAGGAATAATACTTAACATTGAAAAACTCATAAAAGAACTGGGCAGCAAGGAAGCTCCAGAAGGAAGAGCATATCTAAGGCTCCTGGGAGAAGAACTTGGGTACATGAAACTCAATGATTTTAAACTGCTGGGAAGTTTGATTTTAAAGAGCATTAAAACTCTTCAGACTGTTCCTGAAATGGTACGTTTCTGATGCAGCAGTTGTGCATTACCAATTTTTTTTTTTTAACCACTTTCTTTTTAAGCTTTAGGTTGTATTTAACTATTATGTAAAAATATTTGATACCACTATGAAAATAAAACTATTTAAAATAAAATATCCAGCCTTATGTTGAAGGACTTTAAGAAATCTATGAAGACTCCTCAATAACAGAGTCCTCCTGGAGGATTGGTGAGGGGAAGGAGAAAGGGAAAGTTCAGATGATATTGTATTATCGAGATATCTACTGGAACAATTCCCAAAACTTTGGTACTGGGTATTAAATTTTTAATTATGTAAATATGTGTTAATATTAAAAATATCATCCTTGTCATGTTAAAAAGAAAATATGTAGAAATTTTGGGAATATTTGGTAATATCCTTTTTTCATTGAAGTAAAATAATGCTTTGCCATTGACTTTGGGGAAACCAGAATGTTACATGGTATCTAAACCAACTCGCCTTTGTATGTGTATGTTAGGGTAGATAACCTGTGTATACCAAGGCTGGTAAAAAATCTGGTATTCATTTAAAGTTCAGATTTTGCTGACAGTCTTTAGTATAGTTTTGAAGCAGTGAATCTTTGGAAATTAGATTCTTATTCCATATTAAATTAACTTTTGGATTCTAGAGTTGCAATCATTCCCTGATCAGTTTGAAAAGTAAAATGTGCATATTCCAAAGTGTGGATTTGTTAGTGCTCATTTCCTTGTTTGATTCACAGATTGCACAAACCATCTCAAAAGGTGTTGACAGGGATCTATTTGTCCACTACATATTCATGGACAATGAGTTTGAGCTTCCAACTGGAGCAGGTTTGCAGCTGAAGTTTGCCTTGTCTGGAATAGCAACACCTGGGGCAAGAGTAGCTGCAAAGCTTCATCAAAAAAGCGTAAGTCCCAATAGTTGTCTATATTTTTTCTCCTCCTAGTAATCTACATTTTCATTTATGGATAAACCTGTAACACTAGAAACATTTTAAAGATTGCAAAATGTTCTCGATATTAAGAAACCCTAATTCATTAGAGGTCTTTGGTTAATTTGTGGATGACATTTAAATTAGATTAAGAAGTAATGCATATAATAAATTACAAATGAGATATAATAAAATTTATTAATTAAAATTATTTCAATCATTCTTTCAAAAATAGAACATTTTGGTCTGTTTATTTTTCTCCCCCTGCACTCAAATTACAACAGTAGAAAAGCTACAGTATGTGAATTTCATGTACAAGCCAAAAAGTTAACAAAACATTTTGTTGTGGCCAATTCAAAGAGAAAAAATTTGATTAGCAGTTAAAAGAAATATTGAAAATTGAATAATGTAAAATATTTTTTCACCTGAGAGGAAACATCTTAACATTGTAGGAAGAAAAAAGCAAATGACACAAAATTCATTATCCACTTAAAATTTTTTAAAAAAATAATTTTTTCTATTCCTTTTTGCAGTTCTAATAACTAACTTGCTCTAACCTAGTCAATATTTTGCAAGAATTTCTTATTAGTTTCAGTTAATCTAAACTTTTAATTTTCTACCATATACAAGATCTAAATAAAACCAAAAATTAAAAACCCAAATTTATTACTTGTTGCCCTTTGGTTGGCTTTGGAATCTTTTCCAGAATTTTGCATTCTGTCTCTTCTTTCTTAATGGCCAAAGCAAAAGCTTGACAAGCTGGTTTGTGTTTACAAAAATTCAAATCTTGGATTCATTTCTTTTTTGTCAAACAGTTTGCTCATTGTCTTTGAAAACTGCTAATTTTTTCCTTACAATGGAGAACTGGCTCTTGTCTTCAGATTTAAAAATACATGCAAGTAGCTCCATGTATAAAATCTTTCTGAAGCATGAGAATTTTTACATTAGAGTAGGTAGCGATCCTTTATGTTATCATCTTGCTGTTTTTTTATATTACAGTTACCACTTATATGGGCTGTTTGATTATGTGATTTGGGGAATCAGATTTTTTGAATAACAAAATCAATTCTATAAAACTCTGTATTTTCAGGAGTGATTTTTTTTTTATATAACCAGCAAGAAGTGTATTGGGCAAGTAAATGCCCCGTTTTGTTTTTGTTAAATAGATGCAAGCAGATCTCATTGCTAAACCTTCAGTAGCAGTTGAGTTTGTGACACACCTGGGAATAAACATGCCTGAATTTGCTGGAAGTGGTGTGGAGATGAATTCTAATATATTCCATGAATCTGGACTAGAAGCACATGTTAGTGTAAAAGCTGGACAATTGAAATTCAGCATTCCTGCTCCGAAGATTCCAGTAAAACTCCTCAGTATCAGGTAATAAGAACTGAATGAGAACTTTCAAGGCTATGTTCTTCCTTCTCTTCTTGGTTTTTATTGTGGGGGAATTGAAAGGCCAGAGCATGGAGAAAATTTCAGTTCAGAAAAATCCCAGACATTGTAAAACTGGGATAACTTCTTTCATAAGACAAGTAAATATGCCAGATAAGTGACGACTTGGAGTCATGGTTTACAGATTATTTGTCACTATTTTTGAAGTTTTATACAAGACTCTTACAATTTTCCATTATTTTATTTTCCTCTTTATTGCTATTATAATAGCAATACATATTTTAAATTTGAATGAACTACTTACATTAATTTTAGAGAGAGCTAATGGCTCAATACACTAAATTATAATTATCAATAATAATACCAACATCATTTAAAGCCAGATGTTATTTCAGCTAGTCTCTACATTAATAAGCAAGTTTTATTCAGAAGTAACTGTGTTAATAGGACATCTGAGCACCTGTCCTGGGAATAAATTACTGACTTTTCTGTTCCAGCAATACACTGCATTTGGTGTCACCAGCCAAAACTGAAGAGATTCCAACTCAGAAAGAGAACCAAGTAACTTCAACTTCTTGCAAGCCTTTCATTCCTGGTCTAAATTTCTGCACCAAAGTATTGTACTCTAATTCCACTGACACAGAGGCAGTTCCATATTTTCCCTTGACTGGAGAATCCAGGTAAGTCATGTCAACTTAAACTGTGTTTATTTTGTGCTAACTACCTTCCCTCTTAGTCTCCAGTAGTCTCTCACATCAAGCTTACCTTTAAAAATCTTTCAAAACTTACTGGCAGCAGCAGCTCAGCAAGAGAGCTGTTGAGAACTGCATGATTTCTTCTGGTTGTGGTCATGGACAAAAAAGTTATTCACAAGGCATTTGTTTACTCCTTCTGTAGATTTGAGGTTGAATTAGTGTCCACAGGCGAAGTAAAAGAATACTCTGCGAGTGCAAACTATGAACTGCAGAGAGAGGGAAATGACCAGATAGACACCTTAAAGTTTGCTGTCCAGGCAGAAGGTAAGAGTCAAAAACACCCTGTGTGGTTTTCCTCAGTTTTGAACTGTCATTTACCAGAAAAGACATTTTTATTAATAAATCTTAATAGTATTTTAAACAGCGTAAAATAGAATACCATTTTTACACCCAAAAAACCAACAATTTAACTACATTTCCTTTCATGAAATCCCAGTGGAAGATTTTCATGATGAGAGGCTGATTTAATATTTTGCATGATTTTATTAAAATGTGATGTTGGTGAATGGAAGCAAGGAAGAGGAAATGTTCAGGGGGTCTATATAAGCAAGAGAAAAATATGTTTCTTATGAAATAGGGAAGGAAAGCATAAAAACATCTGTGCAATCATTTAAATAACAAAAGTATTGATGGGTCAGTGGGTCAGCCCATGGTGTGTTTAGAAGATGAAAGAAAAATGATGACTCAGTTGCTAATCAGACTCATTAAACGTTGTGTTAGATCTTTAGTGGATGTAACTGTCAGCTGATTCTTTTTTGTTCTCCTTTTAAGAAAAGTCTAAAGAGATTCCATAGTTGTGAATAACCAAAGTACCATTAACCAAATAACCATTATATTTTCTAGGTGTAAACCAGCATGAGGCCACACTGACCTTCAGGTACAACAGAGGCAGAAAGATTTTGACCAGTGATGTCCAGATTCCAGATGTTGATGTTGACTTTGGTACAAACTTCAGAATTACTGATGAATCCATTTCTGGGAAGAAAGCATACACCTTTGTCTTAGACATCAACAACAAGAAGATTACAGAAGTTACTCTTACTGGCCAGATAAGGTAACTCAGGAAAATATTTAGAATTTAACAGCTACCTTTGGAAAGGTTTTATTGGATGTAAAAATGCGGCAAAATTTTACCTCATTTTGGAGAAATTTCTTAAACACAGAGACAGATAAACTTACTGTTGAAACCCCATTTAAAAAAACTTTAAAGTATTTTATTTGTAATACATCAAATGCATACATATAACACATTGATTTCCTACTATATGTATATATATAATTTGTATTACAAGTTCCTTGAGATAGTTCTTCCATGTTTGCATGCACATGACTACAAGAATGCATTGTACTACTGTTATTGCAGGTGTGATAATCCAAGGATATAAACAATGCAAAGTTTGTTCAGAGAGGTATTATCTTTTACTGGATATGCTTGGCTCTAAAAAAAGTTATTACATCTCCCCATGAAGAAATCTAATGGCACTCAGTAAGAAACAAAACCAAAAATAACTGAGAGCTTCCTGTAAAAATTCCCACGCTTCTCGATGAGAATATTTCCGGGAACATCTACAGGGGAGCTAACAAAAATGTTCAGCCTGCCAGGGTTTCTCAAATTGTCTGCCTCACAGGCCCATAGTGAAACGGGCTGATCACATTCTTTAATAAACCTCAATCTTCCATGGAATTCTGTGATCTTGATGGTGCCCCAGGGAGTCTTTGTCTTTGCTGTTCATGTAGAATTGCCTCTGATATCAGTGGGAGCTTTGGACAGATGTCAGAGCCCTCAATTCCCTTTCATTTGCGCTAACATAACATTAGAAGTTTGCTCGAGTCAACAAAGTTGCAGAAATATAAAATAAATGTGAATAAAGGAAATTGAAGCCCACTGGCATAATATATTTTGCCAAGTATTTTGTTTCTATGTGATTCATGGCCACGGTCTGTATCCTGAGTAGAGAATTCAGCTTGAGTAAAGCATTTAGAATTTGGTTCAGTTACAACTTTACCAGCACAGGTACATATTTCCATGCTTTTCACTCCTATGAAATTAACACAGACCCATTACTGTTTGCATCTGCATAGTAGCATTATAATAGTCTACTACAGATTTTCCAAAGTAACTAGCAGAAGCTGAAAATATTCATTGAATTAGAACAGTGTTTACAAGTTTGATTCAATCAAAATCTTTTATAAAACCTATTATACCTTTGCTATAGATTTAAATGCTGAAATTGCTCCTGGAAAAATACAATTAAATATTTTTATTCACATTTATTTTTTCTTTCACAGATATGCTGGACTGGAAGAGGCAATGTTAAGAGGCACCATTTCTTTTCCTCGCCTGGAATCCGAACTTAGAAGTGAAGCATTGGTTAATTATTCACCAAATAAGGCATACCTTCAGATCAGCTCAGCTGCAACGATTTATGGAAACTCAGTTTCAGAAAGAGTTCTTCTCAGATATGGTAGGGGCAAAACCATGATCCACATACACAACCTGTAAATTTAAGCATCTTTTTACATTAGTTCATAATAGCTTTCAAAATAAGAATATTACTAATTTTACCCTTTTCTTTTAGATGCTGACAAAATTGAGCTAGAGTGGAATTCTGGTGCCAGTGCTGCTGTGAAAAAACTGTCTTCTGCCTTCCCAGTTGACTTTTCAGACTACCCAAAAACTCTAGAGAAGCGTGCCAACGAGCTTCTGGATCGGAAAGTGGCTCATACAGATATGACACTGCGACACATTGTGTCACAGCTGATCGTGGTATGGTTTTCAACCTGCAGCAGATACTACAGCTCCAGTACATAGCCCTGAGGAATTCTTGCCTCCCCCAAAAAAGCCAAAATGAGAACTACTTGTAAAATCACTCATCAGAATGAATAAGCTTTGTATTTCCAGCTTTGATAGAATGAGTCCCTTTAGCAGATACCTAGACCCCAGTATTTGAGTAGTTCAAATAACTTTCAGATAACTTCACTGGGAAGTCCTAAAACCTTTTATTTACTTTGAAAAACTTTTCTTTTCATTGCAGGCAACCAACACCTGGCTGCAAAAGACATCAAAAGATATCCCTTATGCCCAGACTCTGCAAGACAAATTAAGTGCACTGCAGGAACTAAACATTCAGAAACTTAACCTGCCTGTTATCACCATTCCTGAAGAACTTTTCCTGAAAAGGTAGGGAATGAAATTAGGATAGTGAAACAGGAAACTGAAAATAGATATATGTTCACATTTTAGTGTTACTTTATTTTACTTTGGTTTTATGAAACACCATGGAATTGCTGTAAACATTAGCATAAAATTGGAATCATAACAAAGAACTTTAAGGTCAGAAAAATCAAATTATATGGAGGAACTGATGCACATATTTAATACAGATTTGATTTCATGTGGTATGTGAATAGATCCCAAAGTATTGTATTATATTATAAGGCATACTGAATAAAAATAAAGCATTCAACAGTCTTTAAGCCACAGAACTACTGAAGCCATGTTTCTTATAGATTTGTATCCTTCATCCCTGCTGACACTTTGGCCATAACCATCATAGCTCTGCATTTTCCTGTGCAGTCCTGTTGCACAGTTCCTCCCATTCCTCTATACATACCAGTTAACCTCCACCAGTAGAGCAACCTGATCTCCTCCCATGCCTGACATGCTCAGAGGGAGGTTGTACACATATGGAGCTAATATGATATTGTGTGTTAATGACACACATCTCTATTGCTGCCATTCTGCTCCTGAGCTAAGTATAAGCAAGGAAGAAACTGGTTTTTTTCCTCCTAGGTTGTCATCATCTGTGCTAATAATAGGGGTTTTGCTGCTCTTTTATGTAAGTTTTTAAATCTTTTGATGTAAAGGAAAAATATTCAAAAATTTTTGCTTAATTTTCATCTTAGGCTGTAGCTCTAAGTATAAACATTCAAGATTTTGCAATATGAAAGACCAGTTAGGGAAACAAGAAAAGTATCGTTGCCAGCTTATTGTTCATTCAGAAGTTAATTTCCTTCTGTTTTGCCTTTTCCTAATTACACTTTTTCAGCCAAAGATCCATTTTCCAGTCCGAGTTCCTGGTCACATTCTTAGATTTTTATTTCCTTTTATTCAGAATAAAAAAAATGCTGAATATTTGGATGAAACTTTTGAAATGCTTATAATGAGAAAGAAAATAAATTCTTAACGCTGATATGATTTAATGCATTTCTATAAGAATACGTCACTTTTTTAAAAAACATCATTGCCTTTTTCTGGTACTCGCCATCCAACAAGTGTGCCAGTGATTTTGGAGGATTTTTTTTTACTTTACCTACAAGTCCCTTTGTTTATGAAATGAGAGGAAAAAACATCGAAAGAATTCCCTGATAGCAAAAGTACTTTCAATAAATTCTGATGTATGAGTGCTTGAAAATGTTGACATTAATGTTTGATCGTTACATTTCTCTCTAAAACTAAAGTCAGGAATTGATATAAGCTTGTAAGTAAGCTCAATATCATGGGCAGAGGAGGAAATAATGAAAACTCCTGTATATGCTTTATGAACTTGGTTTCTAACAGAGAAATCTTTATCTTTACATTCCAGTGAAGGCCGGGTCAGACACATCTTAAATAAAAACAGCTTTGTAATTGATATTCCACTTCCATTTGCGGGAAAATCATCAGATGAGATATGGATGCCGAAGACTGTTAAAACACCTCCTCTGGTCATCGAGTCCGTGGGAGTAAGTGTGCCATCTCAGGAGTACAGAATCCCAACATTTACTGTTCCAAAATCCTATCCTTTCCGCGTGCCTTTGCTGGGCAAGCTCGAGGTCTCTGCTAACGTGTACAGCAACTACTACAACTGGACAGCCGCGTACACCGTGACCAACAGCACCTCAGAGAGAGCGACCGGCGTAAAGGCCGCCTACAACACAAACGCTGATTCTGTTTTTGAGCTGCTCTCCTACAGTCTGAAAGGTAAGAGTGTTTGCTAATACTGCAGTGTCTGCAAACCTCTTTAATTATTTTGTATCCCTAATATCAGGTACAGGCCATTCGTTTGCCTGCAGTTATTTAAAGACAGGCATTGTGCGATCTCAAATCACTTTCCCTTTGATTTTAAAGATATTAGGTGTGTCCGTTTATTCAGGCACTGAAGGTGAAGTCAGTTTAATTCAGTAAAGACTTTCAGAGTCCATATTTTCCTGGGTGTTCCTTACTGAAGAAAATGTCCTTCAAAACTGAAGGCATGATTCTACAAACACTTGTGCAGCTGATAAGTCAACTGTTTTCAAAATCAGGTGTGCAAGCGTATGTGTAGGTATGCCCACAATTTATTCCTCAGTCTATTCATATGCGTATATATGTATATAAAATTGTCCTTTTTTTATGTCCATATACCATATATGGAAATACCATACCAAACACCATAACATGGTATTTTTAAGTTAGTTCCCCTAAAATTGCAGTTTGGGTTCTCAAACTGCAGAAGGACAACCTGACTTTATTTTCTTCTAAAATCCTCACCATAACTGAGGCATGATAAAAAAACCACTAAAATCTAGGAATGTTAGATATGGGCTATTCTTGACTCCATTTTCGTAATTTAAGTTAAAATAATGACATAATTTTATGTCATTTCACATTCTTATATTTAATAGTGTAGTGTAGAAACTTAATTTATTTGTAGTTCAAAACTTTAGCTTCAAATACCAAAATAGTAGACATTTTTACAGAAATATTCAGTATTTACCAAAACACTTAGGCCTTTGAAACAAAATGTCACAACAGTAATTGCAATTCAAGCAGTAGCATAGAAGTTCAGTGGCATCAGACAAGTTCTCAAAGATGAAAAGGTATAGACACACTTACCTTTTTTCTCTTTTTTCCTATTTAAGGTTCTGGAGAAGCATCATATAGCAGAAATGGATTCATCTGTGCATACGAAAATCACCTGAAGCACAGAGTCTTAACCTCAGTTTTTAAGCTGTCTGGCAGAAAGAGTTATGAACCTATTCCATTTGCAAACTACACCTTATCACTTACAGCATCAAGTACTCTGGGTCCTCAGCTTTCATTTTCCAGTGATATTGTTTCTGAAAAGATAAATAACATGAATACCAATAATGTCAAAATGGAAGGGCAGCTTGAAGTGGCTTCGGTGTTTGCAAGAAGCATTTACACACTGTCTACCACATACAACGAAAAGAGACGCGTGTTAGAAGGAAAATCAAATCTGAAGTTGGATTCTTCTTACCTTCAGGCTACCAATCAGATATCTGGCAGATACAGTGATGGTTCGTTTTCCATTACTTCAGTTTCTGATGTACAAAATGGGCTATTAAAGAACACAGCTTCACTGAAGTGTGAAAACAGCCAGCTGAAAATGTCATCTGAAACCAACGGGAGGTATCGACATACTGCAGGTGTCAATAAACTTGAAGTAATTTTGTCTAAGAAGATGGCAGCACTTCGATCCGAATACCAAGCCACTTACAAGCAAATCCAGTATTTTGCCTTGTTTGCAGGTTCTCTCAATTCCCAGGATCTTGTTTTCAACACTGATATCTCCCTGACTGATCAGAAGAATCGAGCTGCGCATAAGTCATCACTCAATGTCAATCGGTATGGTCTAGCCAGCAGTGCCACCACCAACATGCAGTTTAGTCCCTTGGCAGTGCAGAGTGAAATGAATGCCAAGCTCGACACCGCTGGAGGCTCCGTGTCACTGTCCTCTTCCGGGCGCTATGGGAAAAACAATGCAAAACTCAATGTAGGTGGAAGAGTGAGCCTAACAGAAATAACGCTGGGAAGTGAATATCAGAGTACGATCCTGGGTATGGACAACAAACATGTTTTAAACTTCAGAGTTAATAGAGAAGGACTCAAGTTTTCAAATAATTTGCAGGGATCATTCAAAGAGATTAAGTTGGAATACACAAATGATTTGAATATTCCAGGCTTATCCTTAACATTTGTTTCAAAATTAGACAACAGCTTCAGCTTTGACAAGTTCCACAAACACGTTTTTGACCTTCAACTGGAGCCTAGCTCACTAACAGCTAAGCTGAACAATAATCTTAAATACACTAAAACAGAAGTTTCCAACAAAGCAGAACTCCTTCTCCAGCCTCTAAATATGAACTTGGGTGGCAATGTCAGAGGAGCCCATGGATCAGATGAAATAAGACACACCTACACCCTTACATGTGCTGGTCTAACTGCAAACTTGAAAACAGACACTGTGGCAAATGTTCAAGGCACAGCAGTGAGTCACAGAGTTAATCTGGACGTGGCAGGACTTTCTTCCTCAGTTATCATGGACACAAACTGTGATTCCAAACCTCTCCGTTTCAGCAATGCTGTGCGTTCCACTATGGCCCCATTTGTCATCGCAGCTGACATACACACCAATGCCAATGGAAAGCTGGTTGCTGCGGGGGAACACACAGGAGACTTGTACAGCAAATTCCTGCTTAAAGCAGAGCCTCTTTCTTTCACTTTCTCCCATGATTACAGAGGCTCTACGAGCCATAGCTTGAAGTCTAGAGGAAGGTACACTACCCTGCTTGACAACAAAGTTCATATGCTTTTTACTCCATCAGAGCAGTCAAGTGCTTGGAAATTGAAAAGTCAGCTAAACAATAACGTATATTCACAAGATTTCAGTGCTTACAATAATGCAGACAAGATCGGTGTGGAACTTAATGGAAGAGCTTTAGCAGATCTCTCTGTAATGGACACATCAGTCATACTACCATTAACATCTGAAGAAGTTAATTTAATTGATGTATTGGGTCTCAGGAACAGTGTATCAGAGCCTCAAGAATTCAGCATCTCTGGCTTTGTGAAGTATGACAAAAATAAAGATATGCATGTTATCAGCCTACCCTTTTTGGAAAATTTGCCAGTTTACTTTGAAAAACTCAGAGGCAGCATTCTATCCACACTGCAGGCCATACAAAGTTACCTGAAGAACATAGACATAGAACAGCACATGAAAAAATACAAGGCAACTTTGGACAAACTGCCGCAGGACATTGATGATTACATGGAAAAATTGGATATCAAAGACAAAGTTAACAGCATGAAAAATAATTTTGTTGCTTTCACAAAGGACTACAGAATAACATCTGATGATCTCCAAATTATGCTGGAAAAAGCCATGGACAATCTTCAAGAAATACTGTCTCAGCTGCAGATCTATCTAATAGAAGTTGAGCAATACATCAAAGACTGTTTTGAGCAGTACGACATTAAAGCACTTATTGCACAGCTTCTTGATCAAATAGTTGAAACAATGACAGCCCTAGATAACAAATATCAGGTAAGAACAACTGTGATCGGCATCATTGAAAAATTGCGGGTTTTTTTCCAACAATATGATCTTAACAAAATCGGAAGCAGCACTTTGGCTTGGATTAAAAATGTTGATGATGAGTACGGGATTACAGCTAAGATACAGGAAAACCTAGAACTACTCAAGATTCAGATTCAGAATATTGATGTCAGAAGCATTGCAGAAAACTTGAAACGACAGATTAAAGCATTTGATGCTAAAGGATGTTTAGAAAAATTTAAGCGATCCTTGCCAGTCGAAAAACTTAAAGAAATTCTTGAACAAATCAAAGACTTTGTTCTAAATTGGATAGAAGAATATGAATTATCTGAGAAGATCAGCAATTTCCGCGGTCATGTGCACAAATTGATTGTAAAATATGAAATTGATAAGCAGATATATTTTTTAATTGACAGAATGATAGAACTGCTTAAAACGTACAGAATAAAAGAAACTGTCCAGAAACTGACCATCTACCTGCAAAATGCTGATTTGAAGGCATGCTTCGATAAAGTTGTTGCTTTTGTTGATGATGCTGTCAAAAAAGTGCAAACCTTTGATTATGAAAAGATGATAAAGCAAGTCAACAAGTTCCTTGACATGGTTATTAAAAAGCTCAAGGCTTTTGACTATGACCAATTTGTAGATTACACAAATAAGAAAATTCAAGAAGTGACCCAAAAAATAAATGAGGAACTCAGAAATCTAGAACTTCCACAGAAAGCAGAAGCACTGAAACAGTATATAAGAGATTTTAGATCTGTAATTTCAAAATACATGGAACAACTAAAGGACACAAAGCTTGCTGCAGTAATTAACTGGCTCAGGGAGCTCATAGACTCAACAACATTTGCTAATCTCAAAGCCAAGGTTAATGAACATCTGGAAGACCTGCGAGAGAGGATTTCTGAAATGGATATTTCTCAGGAATTGCAATGGTGTCTTCAGAAGATAAGCCAATTCTACAATTCTGTTGTCATATACATTTCTGACCAATGGAACACAGCTCACAAAAAAATCACTGTGTTGGCTGAAAAGTATGATCTAAAAAATTGGGCTGAAAATTTAAAACAGTTTGTTGAAACTGGATTTAAAGTCCCTGAAATCAGGACAGTTATAGTCACCATACCTGCCTTTGAGGTTAGTCTCCGAAGTCTTCGGGAAGCAACATTTCGAACACCAGAATTCATTGTCCCACTGACTGACCTCCATATCCCCTCCTATGAGGTCAACATTAAGAGACTAAAGGACATGAAAATCCCAATGAAATTTACTACCCCAGAATTTAAAATTCTAAATACCTTTCAAATTCCTTCCTTCACAATTGACTTGATTGAATTTAAGCTTCTGATTGTAAGAACAATAGACAAATTCATGTCTGCAGAATTTCAGTTACCATCTATTGATGGCTATTTGAAAGATCTGAAGATGAGAGATATGCCTTTTCCTGAGATTTCTTTCCCAGAAATACAAGTGCCTCAGTTTCAAATACCAGAATTATTGATTCCAAAGCTAAATCTAAATGAGCTCCAGATTCCTGACCTGAAGATACCGGAGTTCCAGCTCCCACGTATCCCACATACTGTGACTGTCCCTACATTTGGCAAATTGTCTGGTGCTTTCAGAGTCACCTCTCCATTCTTCACCCTGTCTACACAAGCTGAGCTTCGTAATACCACAACATCTGCAAACAGTCCAGAATTTGTTACCTCCATTTCAGCTCAAACAACATCCAAATTAGACTTCCTAGTTTTTAGCGTTATTGTAGATTCACGTCTCCTGGCCCCTGACATGAAGCAGCTGAACCTTAAAAATGCCATGAAAGTCAACCACAGGTTCCTTAAAGTTGATCACACCAATGAAGTGGTATTTTTAGGGACCTCAGTAGAAGGTGAAGCTGAAACTAGAGCAAACTTGCATACAAAGAAAAATTCAGTAGAACTACAGAATAATTTAATGGTCAAGCTGCAAAGAAAAATTTGGATGCAGAGTGGAATGGCATATTCTCACAGACTGAATATTCCACAAGCTGATTTCTCCAGCCAGGCTGATCTGGTGAATAACATGACAACAGAGGTAGAAGCAGGGTACATATCATTTACTTCTGCTGGTAAAGGAAACTGGAAATGGGCTTCACCTAATTTCTCTGATGAAGGCACTCATGATTCACATGCCACTTTCAAGATTGAGGGCCCCAGTATTACATTTTCTGCCAGCAACAGAATAAATGATAAATACCTGAAAGTCAACCAAGCTGTGAAATATGAATGCCATTCCTTAATGTCTGCAGCGCTTCAGATTCAGTCTGAAATTGAGTCACAGCGTGTGGGACGTAGCCTTCTGAATGTGAGAGGCACAGGAGAGCTTCTGGGAATGAAAGTAGAATTAACAGGCTCTCACAATGCTCGGCTCCATGGACGGATTACTGGGACTGTAAATAATGAGCTTTCCTTCTTGGCAAACCCTTCTGAAATTCGTCTTTCAACAAACAATGATGGAAATGTGAAAATCAGCTTCCCAATGAAACTGACTGGCAAAATTGACTTCCTGAATAACTACGGGTTTGCCCTCAGTTCTTCTGTTCAGCAGGTCAACTGGCAAGCTACTGGCAGATTCAACCAGTATAGATATTTCCATAATATATCTGCTGGCAACAATGATGACAGAATTGAAGCTCATGTCGAAATGAATGGAGATGCCAACTTGGACTTCCTAAACATTCCTCTAAGCATTCCTCAGATTCAGATTCCCTACACTGGAATCAAAACTCCTCAGCTGAAAGATTATTCACTGTGGGAACAGGTAGGCCTGAAGGAATTATTGAAAACAACAAGACAATCCTTTGATTTAAATTTGAATGCTCAGTATGAGAAAAACAAAGACATGCATGCAATCCCACTTCCTTTAGCAAAACTGCATGAAGTACTTAATAAAAACATCCTTTTATTCAACAAGCATTTTGAAAAAGGGAGAAATGCAGCTTTAGATTTTCTCACTAAGTCATATAATGAAGCCAAAACAAAACTGGACAAATACAAAATACAAACATCACTGAACAAAATACCACGGACCCTCAAGATTCCAGGATACACCATTCCAATTGTGAATATTGAAGTTTCTCCTTTCACTGCTGAGATGCCAGCCTTTGGTTTCACGCTTCCAAAAGAAGTAAGCACAAGAGGATTCACGGTCCCAATAATTGGCTTTTCAGTTCCATCTTACACACTAGTCGTACCTTCTTTTGAGCTTCCAGTCCTTCATATCCCCCAGGATCTACGCACTCTGAAGCTTCCTAGATTCAGAATCAACAGCTCAGCAAACAACATCTTAATTCCTGCCATGGGCAACATTACTTATGACTTCTCATTTAAATCCAGTGTAATGACTTTAACTGCAAATGCTGGGCTGTTCAATCAGTCAGATATTGTTGGACATCTCAGTGTCTCATCCTCTTCTGTCATTGAGGCTCTGCAATTTAAGCTGGATGGTTCAACAAGTGTGACAAGAAAAAGGGGGTTAAAGCTGGCCACAGCATTGTCTCTGAGTAATAACAAATATCTAGGAGGAAACCATGATAGCACTATCACTCTCTTTAAGAGGATCATGGAAGCTGCCGTGGCAACAAATATAGAGGTTGACACACCAGTTTTAAAAATTAATTTCAGCCAGGAACTTTCTGGAAATACGAAATCTAAACCCACTCTTTCCTCAGGGATAAAATTAATGTATGATTTTAATACTCCCAAATATGGTACCAGTGCTAAGGGACAAATTGCTCACAAATTTGCTTTAGAGAGCCTTACATATTACATATCAGTAGAATCTTCTACAACTGGGGATATTGATGGAGTATTTTACACTGGAAATGCATTTTCTGGGAGTTTAGACCATGAGGCAAATGCCTATTTGAATGCTAATGGAGCTCGGTCATCCCTGAAGTTTGAGGCCCACTCTAAAGCAGATGGACTCTGGATCATTGAAATCAAAGAATTACTTGCAGTTGAAGCATCTACCCGTCGTATTTATGCAGTCTGGGAGCACAATGGGAAGAACTGTGCACTGTGTACATCTCGTTTCACAAACACAGGGACTCAGAGATGCAAAGCAACCTTAGAGGTGGCTCCTTGGGATGTATCAGCAGATCTTCAGATTCAAGCCATTCAGCCAAATCTCTACCTGGGCATGGCATCAGTTAATGAGGTTGTTGTGGTGAAAATCAGTCCTGCAAACCAGAAAGCTGGCTGGAAGGGTGAAGGCCAAATTCACTCACTATCTCTCAGCCATGATATGCAGTTATCAAATGAAAAATCAAAGGCAGAATTTGTTATTTCTGGATCTTTGGAAGGATACGTGGACTTCCTCAAAGCCGTCAAGTGTCCCATTTCTGAGAAGAGCTTGTGGGATATTTTGAAGCTGGATGTCACTACTAGTGCTGACAGGAAGCAGTACCTGAATGGCTCGGCATCCCTCCTGTACACAAAGAGTGAGGATGGTTACTTTTTCCCCATACCTGTGAATAAGCTGACTGATGGCTTCACTGTCACTATTCCTGGGTTACACCTGAAGGCTCCAAGCCCTGTCCTCAGCACTCCAGAGTTCAACCTTCCTTTCTCCACTCTCCAGGTCCCAGCATACACCATTGACTTGCATAACATAAAAATTCCACAGACACTAAGCACAATGCCATTTGATGTCCATTTACCCACACTGCCAAAGCTAAGATTCCCCAAAGTGGATGTAGGAGCAAATTATATTACATTAGAAGAATACAAAATGCCATTTTTTGAGATGACAATACCTGAATACCAAATAACTATGTCTCAATTCACTTTACCAAAGAGTGTTTCATTTGGCAGTTTCTCTGTAGACCTAGATGAAGTAGCTAATAAAATTGCAGATTTTGAAATGCCTACAATTACCATTCCTGAACAGAAAATTGAGTTCCCCCCTCTGAAAATATCCTTGCCTGCTGGAATTTACATCCCATCATTTGGTGCCTTGACTGGATCTTTCAAAGTTGTTTCCCCCTTGTACAATGTCACCTGGAGAACAGACTTGACAAATAAGAAGGACTCTTTTGAACATTCCATTGACTCTACCTGCAGCTCAACATTGCAATTCCTGGAATATGACCTGAATGGTAAGACATTAAAATTCTATATGCCATGATTTTGGGGGAAAAGATTATTGTAGACTAGGCTTTTTTTAGATCTTTTTTCCCCAGAGTTTTGCATATGAAGGTGTTTCTATCTATTTAGCATTGATGTTAGATGACACTTCTTTTATCAGCAGTGGCATTTTTTCATAAATTACTATCAGAGTCTCAGTCAGTCACCCTGAAGGCTAATGACTATATATATAGGTGTCATATCCATATTGAGATATAATGTGAATTTTAAAATGCTCCAGTCAAACAAATGTTTTTATGTCTTTTTATTTGGGACATTATGGGAATTCAGTTTCTTGAAGCATAATTTGACATATCAGTGAAGTACCCCACAACTGGCCATCTAACATACAACTGGATATGTCTTTTGTATTTTTTGTTGGTAATACACACATTTGAAATCTTTTTCACAGTTGTTTCAAACTATGAATACAAAGAAGGCGTGTTTGCTGTGAAGACAACTGGCAGCTTTTCACATCGTGACATGAGTGCAAACTACAAGGAAAATCTAACTATCTCAGGATTTGGGTAAAAATTTGCTCTAATACTATAATGTATAATAGACATAATTGCAAATGATGTGTTGTTGCTTTGACCTCTAATGCCCCAGGGTGCTTTGCAATAATTAATAAGAACCTGTATATCTACTCTATCATTATTGGCTGTGTCTTTTTCCCCCTCAAGGTAATTTAAAAGCTGTTCCCTCTCAGGGTTTCTAGAACAGCTTTTCTCATCAGCCCCATGTCAGAAAACCAGTGAGACATAAGCACAGTATTTTATAATCAGAGCAGTTCTAGATCTAACCATCAACATAGTTGTGTTTCTTCCCAGTGGATCCCTCCGTCACCACAGACCACCACAGAGTAATTTTTATTCACACTTGCCCACACCAGGGATTAGACTTGGCTCTCTTACTGCCTGTTTTGATCTGCACGTGTTGTGTTGATACAATGAAGGGAGAGAATCAGTGAAGACAAGTACAAATGCCAATAAAAAGTAGTGCCTATACTTGTGTTGGTGGAAAATTTGCAGACAGTTTGTAGAAATGTTTAGAAAGCTGACAATGGTACGGCTACAGGTTTTGTTTTGCTGCCCTAATTTAATGAAAATTTACAACAGAGCTCAATATAGTTTTATCTAAAACAGGAAAATTGGAGTGACATGAAGTTTTGAATGTGTCAGGCTAAATTCTAAGAAATGTGAATAGTAAACCCTACATTTTCTTTTCATCATAAAGGCATTGTTTACTTGTGTGTATATATGTGTATATATATATGAAATTATAGGTGGTACTATGTTCAGACATACAGCATTGGGCTTGTGCTTTCTGCATTGCTTCATAGCTGTGTATTTACTGTGGTTGCAGAGCCCTGGAGGACACTTTATCACTAGACATCATCAGCCCAACTTTCACAGATGTTCATGTGCGTTACCAAGAGAATGAAAGGAAATTATCCGGCTCAATATCCTCGCCCTCAGCCGGGACCCTTGCTTATGTCATGGAAGGGGACAATGAAATTTTCCTTGCCAGAGTTTACTACCAAACTCAGGTAAGCTTGATATGGGCAAGAAAAAGCAAAAATGTTTGATGTGGTCAGAGGAAAAGTTCCCTTTTAAATTTTGTGCGTGTTTATGTTGAGATATAAATTAGCCACCAAATAAAAACTATATTATCATTAATTAAAAATTTTATTTCCTACACTGGCCTTTCCAGTACTAAAAATAATATGTGTAAAGAGGTGTTTTCAATTCCTTCACACAGTTATTTTTTCCTCCTATGGTCAAGAAGGCACACCCACTGAAAGTGAAGAATGTACAAAATCAAATTTAGATAAGCTACCCATCAGGTTTAATAGATAGCTATCAGCTACTTAGAATTACTAAAAAAGTGACCATTATGGGAATAAGGTGACTAGAAGAGGTTAGACTATCTGTGAAGTGCCTTTTTTAATCCATTAACATGTTACTTATTATTGATATAGTAAAATAATTTCAGAATTAAAATCTTACCTTCCAAAATTATATACTAATTTAGGGATCAGAAGCAACTCATAATTCACTATTTATTATTAAAATGGAAAAACTATACACATATATTCTCATTTGAGGATTTATTAACTACTCTGAGTAACTGTCTAAATTGTCTCATTTATTTAAATGATTACAAAATCAAATCCTATAATATTTTAATATGAAAAAGATGCTTTTTGAATTCACTTTAATTGATTTCAGGAATGAGTAGAAGGCTCATTTTCCCAAGTTATTCACCTGCCTTATGAGACATGATAGGCATTTAATACAAAGGAAGGAAAAATCTTATTTGCAGTCAGATATTAAAGAACAAACTAAGTTATGTTCTTGCTCTTTGAAGAAGCTTGAAGTAGCTTGGTACAAGATAATTTCTTCCAAAATAACCTTTCAAGATGAGAGCAAACAGACAGTGGACAAAAAAATTGGAGAGTGCTTGTCTAATAAATGATAAAATTAAAGATGCAACAGTGAGAATGTTAAAATACACTCAGAAATAATATTGGAGTTTTCTTACCCTGTTTTGTATTTTCAGTCTGCTCCCCAGAAGGACATTGACATACTAAGAGGTGAGATATCCCTCAAGGAACCTGACCAGATTCAAATGAAATTCAACTGGAATGAGGATGCTGCCGAAGACTTGCTGTTGGGTCTGAAAGAAAGAGTGCCTAAAATGACAAATGCAGTTTATAGGTATGTTAATCGGTACCACAAGGAGCATATGGGACTGGAAATTAGTGCTGCCACCTTGAAGATGAAGAATATGATGCAGAACAATGCTGAGAAAGCATACACTTTTGCTGCAAATCAAATAGATGAAATAGATGCTCAGCTTCGCACAGCCGCCAACGAGGCCTCTGACAAATACCAGGAGCTGAAGTTCAAAGCTAAACGGCTCTACCGAAGAGCAGCAGATCAGGCTGAGCAGCTTGACTACCAAAGAATAAAAGCAAAACTTTTGGATGTTTTAATTGACATAATAGAAGAGTACCACCAGAAAATAAAACACGTAATTGACTCAGCCACTGAATTCCTGAAAACCACACAATTTCAGGTCCCTGGGCTGTCTGAAAAGTACAGCGGTGCAGAAATATACCTTATGACTACAGAGAAGGCGGCAAAAACTGCTGATGTATGCCTTTCAAAACTTCAGGAGTACTTTGATGCATTGATTGCAGCTATCAATGAGCTGGAAGTTAGACTTCCTGCTTCTGAAACAATTCTGAGAGGCCGTAATGTACTTGATCAAATTAAAGAAATGCTGAAAGATTTGCAGGACAAAATCAGGCAGACATTTGCTACTCTTCAGGAAGCTGACTTTGCAGGAAGGCTGAAGCAACTGAAACAAGCAGTGGAACAAGTTTTTCAGAAGGTAGAAGAAATGGTTAGAAGCTTGCAATCCAAAACTTTTGAAGACATCAGAGTCGAAACACAACAGCTGTACAAAAATGCAATGGCTTCAGACTTTCCCCAGAAGCTGAGATCCTTGAGAAAAGATGCTAAAAAATACATTTCCCAGTTCAAAGACTTTAGCCAGAAGACAATCCAGGACCTTACAGAAAAGCTGCATGAGCTCGTCCTCTACGTAAAGTCATTGAGGGAGGAATATTTTGATCCAACTGCACTTGGATTGTCAGTGAAATACTATGAGGTGGAAGACAAGGTAGTGGGATGGCTGAGGAATATCATAGATCTTCTAGCACTTTGGCAGAACCAGCGTGTTGGAGATCTGGTTCACATTGCTACACGCCTGACAGACCAACTAAGTGACTTGGAAGTCTACAGTCAGGAATTTTATGACCTTATAACTGATTTTGAAGGAAAAGGAAAACAGAAGATCATGGAACTCTCATCTGCTGCTCAGGAAAAAATCCGATATTGGTCTGCAGCTGCTAAGAGGAAAATCGATGAGCATAACAAGCAACTCAAAGAAAAGCTCCGGGAGATCTATGAGCAGCTTAGTCAGTCTCAAGAAAAGCTAATCAGTGAAGCCAAAAGGTTAATTGATCTAACTATAGAAAATTACTCTGCTTTCCTACAATATATCTCAGAGCTTCTTCGCTGGCTTGAGCAAATAACAGCTGAGAGCATAAAGCCGTATGTAGCTGTTCGTCAGGGAGAGCTTAGAATACAGGTGCCCATGTGACTGGCAGTCCATTTACCAAATGCCCCAAAAACTCAGTAAATAAAGTGGAAATGACACACATACTGATTCAGCAAGGCACTGAGAAAGGCTCCAGGAAATGGAAAGAAATGCAATGCTTCACTGATGAACAACTTTACACTGAGCAAGTGAGTCCTCAGGAGATTATGGAAAATATTCAGCAGTGCATGAACACCTGAATGGGCACGTAGAAGAGGAGAAGTAACAAGTTTCTACCAAAATGTATTTAAATATAACAACAATCAGTATACTGGAGCTTCAGGTATATATGTTTGAATCTGAATTTGTAAATGAAAATTTAATAATCTACACTAGGTTATTTTAATAAGCTTAATAAGCCAATAAATGAGTTCTTTATTACATGTTTGTGTCATTCATTACAACTACTTTTACTTGGAGCACAAGGCTTAATCCAACAATTTTCAAGGTCAATGGGAAGTCTTTTCTGCAATTTCACAATATGTTGGACCAAGTTAATAATGTGCAATGCATATTGTAAATAGTCACAAAAGCTATGGAATACATAGAATAAACAGGTTTTAAGGTAAAGGTCACATTCATAAGACAGTTGAAGGAAGACTTGGAAACACATCTAATTTCCAGCATAGACATACCTTCATAGATAAGTAAGGAAAAGAGCATGTATTAAAAACATGAATTAAAAAAATTATAAATTCTGAAAATGGCATCAAAAAATGAAAACTAACATAGAAATTTGAATGTATGTAGAAATCTGACTCCTGGAAAATTGCAGATAATAATACAAAAGTTTTCTTAATAAAAATTAATTTATGCCTGTGTCAGTTTTCAGACAACTATACCAAGAATTTTATATGAGTTTTCTTTCTACTGGCTAATTTATGTTTCAGAAATACAGGGTTTTCTCACCTGTTTCCCCATGATATTTCTGGTTTCACTTTGAATTGTCTATGTTTTACTTTTTATGAGTTTAGTCAAGTGTCAAAGTTTCACAGACATCACTGTGTATGATGGGAGTCAAAAAGTTTTCCCCTCCTAGGCAGAAGCCTAGATCATTTAAATGAATTCTCAGTTAAAAAGATGAATTTAAAGCATGTTGAAGAAGTCCCTCACAAAACAAGACTGTTTTTAAGTGGAAAATATGTTGACCTGCAATGGTGCACTATAGAGACAGTCCTAGAGAAATGCATGCTCGGGCCGAAATAATGTTGCCTCTTTGAGAATAAACTTTTTGACAAACAACAATAGAAAGTTTGTGCACATGTCTGTTTTGATACAATCAGCTCACTCTCTAATATGGTTCTTGATTGTTCATTAATGGGAAAGCAGAGAATCTGTTTCCATTCCATGGTATGGTGGAGTACATACATGAAGCAATGGAGCACTCAGACTTTGATATCCCTATTGACAGATAATATTATTGCCTGACTAACTTCACCAGTAATGATTCTTGTCAGATAAGCTACTTTAACCCTGAAATCAGAATCTCACAAGCATGGTATTATACACACATCTATCTATCTAGCTGTCAGCAAGTGGGTATCTCTTAGCAAGTAAAGTAAATCCATTTTCCCTTCAGAGCTTTCAGCCATCACAATTACTGCAAAAATTCTCAGGATAAGAGATAAAATAGTCCCCTGTGAACTATAAAATATGTTTTGATTCTGAATAGAACTAATCTGCATATATTGCCCTGCCTGGGGGAACCAAAGGTATAAAAATTCCTGTTTACATGTTCTACTGAGCATCCCAGTAAAAAAGATGTTGGCTGCAGAGCCCTCTCACCTTCATTCACAAGGAAACTGAAGCCTATGGGTCACCTGATCTTTACTGGATGTCAGATTGCACAACTCATTTCCCTGAATTTCACAAATGTTTAAGCACAACCAGATTTCTCAGACACTGACTGATTGTTGCCTCCCTTCGTCATGACAAACAGCCCTGTGAAACAAAGGACAATAGAATCAATTATAATAGTTATGGGAGAAGAGAGATTTAAAGTTTTGGTTTCTTTTGTTTTCCCCCTCATGTCTATTTATTTCTGTCCATCGTCCATTGTTCTTGGAAGGATTATAAATGCTAAAAAAGGATTTACTTATAAGGAATGGGTTAACTAAATAATAAATATGCCAAATAGTATAAATAGTATAAATACTGGATCCTATTGGCAAGAGTGAAGCTTCCCAAGAGCAAACACAATAGCTTGCACACTAAACTGTGGTTAGAGGTTAGAGGAGATTTCCAAATCTCGTAGCAGCCTCGCCTCCAATTGGATTAAAGCTCTCAATCCCGTAATCGATGTGCCATCTTTTAGTCATCCCACAGCTGGTCTGGGGAGGGCCTGGAAGCAGAGCACTGCTCTCAGAATTGATCTTACTGGAATTTATCTGTTTTGTAAATCTCCACACCAGAGACGTCATCTCAAGCACCCTTTTGAAACTCAGGCAATATTTTGACACAGGAAGGGGTTGTTTATGTTTGTGTGTGTGCATCACACAAGCATGTACAACCAGGTGTCACTTTAATTTCCATTCCTTTTCCTGTTGTTTCATTGTTGTTGCTGTTTTCTTTCAGGATCTAGAACATGTTAGCCTTATTTCCCATGTAGTAAGCTACAGAAATATAGACAAAACCACAATTATTCAAACCGTGTTGCAACTTATGAAATGTTTGCAATATAATAATTTGTAATATTATTAGTTCTATTTTGGCTTATTTTCAGTCTAGTTTGGATAACAGGAATTATTCTATTTTATTAAATCAAATTGTGTGGGAGATAACAGGGAATCAGCAACTATCTGGGGCTCAGTGACACTGCTTCTTCCTTTTCTTTTTCTCTGTAGTTTTCATCATCTGAATTCTCATAAATGCCAGAGGGGTTTTTCTTTATAATTTACAGCAGGTATCAGACATAGAGCAGAACTGGTTGTAAAAGTTTAATTACGTGAAACATTTTAACAAGAAATTGAGAGAACAATATGCCCTGCTCTAAGTAAGTGGTTGTAGAAATAACATTGACAAGAAACGTGTGTGTTCCTAAATGAAAAACTTTTGCAGACGTAGGACAGCAAAAATGTTCCAGAATTTTAGATTATGCAACCAACTAGAGTTGATTTTTTATTAAGTGATTTAAAAGTACATGCACAGTTTGCTGCATATCCAGAGCTTCTACACACTTATCCACATCCACACACACCATCCTCCACCTCTGGCCTCTAAATTGTGCTATTGATACTTTTAGAGCAACTGCCATTATGGCCTACTGATACCTTTCAAAATTTATATTAAAATATTTGGTTGTTCAGTAAGCGACACCAAAATCTGTACTACTCTTCTGCTGGCAGATTTATTGCCCAGGTGGGAAACCAGAATTTATTAAAGGCCGTGCGGACATACAGAATTGCTTGTGTTCCATTTCTACACAGCCAAATCCTGGCCCAAATGAAATCGATAGCAAAATGTCTATTGGCCTCAGCAGGAGTTGGCTTTGGCCAGTTAGGTGTATAACTTGAGAAGCACTCTGGGATCCTGTAGGACAAAGCTATATTATTATCTATAAAAATCTACACAAAAATATCATTGAAAAAACATGCAGACAAGAAATTAATCACTAACAAATTTGAGAGAGATCAGAATGAAGCTTGCCTGTACAACATCAGCCAGAGCTTCTTTATAATTTTTTACTCAGTATTACTTAGTATCACAGAGAAAGCCTGCCAGGTCCAAGAATTCTAGGTTCTGGTCCCAGGCCTTAGACATGGAAAGATACACATACATCTCATCACCCTTTCCCTCATTTCATTATCCACTCAAGGTGTTAAGGGAATCTGGGACCTTACAGAATAAAAACTTGTGTTGATGTTTGCAAGACCCAACTGGGCAAATTCTTGAGCAACACAATCTGATTTAAAGCTTGCCTCTGTTTAAAGGAGTAGGTTGTACTAGAGACCTCCCTAGGTCCCCTACAACTTGAATTATTTTGTGATTCTCTTGTGACTAAATTGATATGGCTTTAGGTTGCCATCTCTCACACTGTACCTACCCTTTGGTAAATAATTTATGACCAATTGGCTGCATCATAATTGTAATATATCATTATACATAGACAGAAAATTTCATGGCATCCCTCCATGTAAACTCCTCCTCATCCTGATTGCAACCATCAGCATCCTAAAATTCCCTGAAGCATTCTAGCAATTGAAGCCTTCTCAGCTGGTTCAGCATCTTTCCTCTTCTATGCTTTTCATGTGAATACCTCTGCCATAGCAAACCATAGACTTTCCCAACATGCAGGAACTGATGTTGTGATTATTACCATTCATATTCTGACAGCATGACTGTGGTAGCTGTTAGAATAACAAGATGCACATCTTCTCAGAGTGCCTGGAGAAGGGTCCTCTGCTAGGCTGGGCATTGTCAGAGTGAGAGGATCAAATACATGAGCAGCAGATCCACCACAAACTTGGGGAAGTAACAAAGGTCAAATGCCTGTACCATGTATCTGTTGTGAAGAATTTGCCAGGTATTTGCTGTAAGCAGAGACCCACCACAAGTTATAACCTCATATTGATTTCCCAGCAAATAAATTCAAGAGGACATGTTTAAAACAATCTCTTGAATTTATGGATAAATCAATTAATCTACACTGCCTTTGGGACTCAAGGAGCAAATTCTGCTCTCTGAACAAGTGATACGAACTAGCTCAAACATTATATAGCATATAGGAAATAGGACTTGGAACAACTCTCTGTTCAAGTGTCCAAGTTTCCTCTAAGACTGAGCCAAAAGCCATATGCAGCATAGGTGCCTGGGGAACCTGAGACTTGGTCTGAAGCAAGGAGTGAACCAAATGTGCAGCAGAGAGAGCATGAAGAACGGAAATACTCACTGCATCTAGCAGACAAGTGGCATGGTTAGATACTTAGAGGGGGCCACTGGGATGAGTAAAGATGATCTTAATTAAGGCCATGCATGGGGAAAAGTTGCAGACATACAACTTTTTAAGTGCTGCCTGCCACTTCTATTACGCTACTGAAAAGAGGCTGGTGACTCCTGGGTTTCTGGGCAGCCTGGTTATTCTTACAGGGATAATATTCTGCTCTGGTTTCTTAAACCAGACTTAGCCTCCATACCATACTTTTCTTTCCCCACGTTTTCCCTGCTACCACTACCTCTGCCACAGTTAAGATGGATTCCAATGTTGGTGCCAAGTAGAGGAAAAAGATTAACATACTTGTTAACTTGCTGTAGTATATTTTCTGGTATTTGTAATGACTACATTACTTTATTTCTAAAAAACTTGATACAGCTTTTATTCAGAACTGTTTTCTGTAGAAAGTGTTTTATGGATGTCTTAGTATTCAGGTCCACCACTGCTCTGAAAGCAGTGGTAATTGTAGTTCTCTTGGAAGGTTTCTTCTGTGGAAGGTTTTTGCACTGGAACCCTCAGAAATCTCTTCATCTGCTAACATGTTGTCACCAGTCTCATAAACAGCCCCACACAGTGCCAGCCAGTCACTCTCAAAGGTTATTAGTTTCTTTCCTTCTAATACCTGTAATATTCTTAAGTTTTAAATCAGTGGATCTCCTGGCTGGAAGTGAAGATCTGAAGCCAGTTACAAGATGCTATTAGACCCCTACACTAAGGCCACCAGATCAAATTTCTGCATTTAGCCAGAAACTCCCATTTCCCAGCTGTATGCTCACTCCTTTACACTTCATAGTCCCATTGAGACTGCATCATGTTATGCTGCTAAAAAGGAAGAAAAATGAAAAGGTGGAATTACTGTCTCCAAAGTTCAGCATATGTGTGAATTTAATTTATTTCAAGATTACTACCTTTGAATGTTCTCAAAGAGAAGCTGGATTAAAAAAATGCTTCCACCTCTGTGTTGCATGCTTTCACCTCTGTGTTGCATGACACTTTGCACAGACATTTCCCATTTTTAGCAGGCTATTTGTCTCTCCATAATGTTCTTTCTCTGTTGTTACTATATTTGTTTATTTAATAAGCCTTTGTTTTTCTCTATGGAAATGACTGGCTTATAACTACTTGCGAACAATATGGACAGTAATGCAAAAGCATTTTATTTTAAAGCTGAGGAACAGAAAGCCAGCCAAATCTGAAGGAACACACATCTCTCACACACAGCCCATATTCCAGCAGTACAAACCCCACAGCGTCTCTCTCCCAGACACATCTGTCTGTATGTGCAAACGCCCATGCAAACACACACACACGTACTATGCACATTACTGTCAAGTTAAAAGGCTAAAGTTAATCCTTAATCCTTAGGTCATCCCCTTCATTTCAGCACATGGAGCCATCCAAGCCTTCCCTGCATGCCTGTCAGCAGTAAGCTGATGTAACTCTTCCCACTCAGGACCCATTAATTCAGCAGTTTCACCAGCGGTGTTCCACCAGGTTCATCTTCCAAAACTTCAATTTTTGTCTAAACACAGAATCAGAAAGTTATAGTTTTGGGGTCCTGCAGGGATGCAGCTTTCCTTTCTTTTGCACTCCATTTCAGGTGAAATGTGCTGATGAAAGCATTGCACAATTTTGTAAAGTGATACAGTTGATCTTATTCAACAACGGCCAGTTCCTCCTCCAGAAGATTTGAGCTTACATTTTCCAATCCTTTTAGAAACAGCTTTTTTAAAGAAAAAATTTGTTAATATTTTGCTAGCCCAGTAATGACATGGTGACTTCTTTGTGGCCATGTATATGTGTGTCATCTGCACTCTGTTGTCCCTCTTCAGGTTTCCACTGAACATCACTATCTTTTTGTTTTCTACAAATCTTCTTGATGTATACCCAATTAATGACTTCCCTTAAAAATGTGTTATCATTGAAGAGACAGGGTCAAGTTTTAATAGCTCACTCTCTGTGTTGGGGTTCAGTTCCCAGGCCAGTTTTTAATCCACTGCATCATTCATCCACCTCATGTTCTCATATATTAGTTTCCCCTGAGTAAAATGGGAATGATACTTCTCTGCTTTTCAATGGAATTGTCAGAATAAAACTAACTCATCACCTGGAGATAGTCTGATAAATCTCAGTGCTGAAGATCACGAAGTAGATAGACATACTGTAATGGGAACAAGAAATCAAGGTACATGCATTGACTTCTCTCTCCCATCATCATGTTTATTGTTTTAGAAACTTGGAGTTGATTTCATGTGCTAAATCACTCAGAAACACTCTAGTCCACCCCAAAACCATCATACATACCAGGCATCAAACATATAACACTCTCATACAGATAAATGATCCGAGGAATGGACTCAACGGCTGCTAGCAGTTAATTTATATCGTGGTTTCACCATAAACTTTTAACTTTGGAAATAATCTGCCGCCCATTTCAGTTTTTGGCTGCCACATAATGCACCTTTGTGAAGTCACTTTTCTGTCTAATAGAGATATTTCTTTTTACGGGTGAACATTTGTTTAAAAATAACAAATAGTAATCTCATTTACCGTGCACAAAGAGCGTGCTACTTAACTGTATGTAACCAAGTCCCATTTCGTCTGGTTTAATGTTTAGCAAGGCATGAAAACTAGTCAATATTACAGGTAGAGGATGATTTATTTAATAAAATTACATTCCTTTTTTTTCCCATTAAAAAAACAAATAATTGTAACCCAAAAAAAGTGTTTAAAGTAGAGAAGCATAGCTTGCAAAGATTGATACTGAAAAGTCAGTACATATTAGAAAGTCTGATGCTAAGCTCAGCTGCTTCTTTACCCTGTCTCCACTTCTGTTCTGGGTCTGGTGTGCAGCCAGTCTCTGTTTCTGAAGTTGAGTACTCCCACAGTGATTACTGATATCCACCATAATGTAGTTAGCAGATAGCCCATTTGTTCCGCTCTGGATAAGGTTGCAAGAGAACACTTTAAGCCCACTTTGTTCCTTTGGGGAGGATAAAATTTAGGATATATATAGATATATTATGTAATGTGCAATGTCTAATATATGCATTTACATGTTATATCTACCTGTCTGTACTCTCCTTGTGACAAGAAGTTGAACAGGAGTCAGCAGTATGGTCTTTTGCCCAAGAAGGCCAGCTGCATACTGGGAAGTTGTAGCTAGCTGGTCTGTGAAGAGATCCTTCTCCTCTATTTGGCATTTGTGAGACCACATCTGGATTACTGTGTCTGGTTTGGGGATCCCCAGTGAAAGAGAACCATGGACATAGCAGAGAGAGTTCAGCAGTGGCCAGCAACCTACTCAGGGGGCTGGAGCACACAGCATGCAAACAAGAGGTAGATGGATGGGTTTGCTGAGTCTTAAGAGGGAAAGGCTGACGAGAGACATTATTTCTGTTTTCCATGGCCTGTTGCATGGTTATAGAGGAGATAGAGTCAAGCTCTTCTCAGAGCAGAAAGACAAAAAGCAATAAATAAAAGCCATATGAAGGATAAAAAACATTGCCCTGGGAATAATCAAACACTAGCATAGATCCAGGAGAGTCTGTGGAATGTTCTTCTTTGGACATGTTCAGAACTCAGATGGGAACATTCACAAACAACTTCATCTGACTTCAAAATTCAACATAACTTCCAAGTTAGTCCTACACTGTATAGGGTATTGGATCAGATGATCTCAAGACGTACTTTACACTCTGAATTATTCTATTTCATTATAAGACCTAAACTCTTTTTGGGGTTTGCCTCCCAAAACCACTGAAAGGCTGCAAATTCACACCTATTGAATGACAGAGATTTCTCAAAGAAAAGCTTAATTATGAATGTCCTACACAGGAAAATCTTCCAGTGGAACTCACATTTGACCATGCAACACAAATATGTATTATGGCTTCAGCAATTCTTGTGCTGCCAAAGCTATTCAGTGTAATGTAAGTGAACTGTTTCCCACTAACATTTCAAGTCACAGAAAATTGCCCTACACAACATTTAGTAGTCATAGAGTCCCTGCTTTGCTGCTGTTGTTTACCTTCAACACATGTAGAAATTGTTTTGGTGGAAAGATGGGCCAGTAAATGTGATCTTTTTTTATTGACGTAATGCATTCCTCTTTCTCATTAGATGCCTTTTGAGATTAATCTAGGAATGTTGCTCTTGCAGTCAACCAGATAACACTTCCTTTTTCTTTTGGGGAAGGGAGGGATGGGATGTCTACAATTTTTTGGCTAGAGCAACTCTGACACTTCATGCATTTGAGCCTTTGTTCTTAAAATAAACACATAAACTTGGCTTAATGTAAGAAGTAGTAGAATTTGTTTGTTATTAGAATGCACTTGTGATTAGAGGAACCATTAACCAGCAGCTGTTCTTATCACTGTGTGAGATGACCACACTTTCCCTACATATTTTGGAGGGCAAGAATGGCATGTGCTATGATGCTAAGGATCTCACAAATGTCAAGGATGCCTTTTAAATTACATTTATTGCTCTGTGTTTCTCCAGCCAAAGAAGCACTGTAGGAAAACAAGGAGGCCCTGATCAAGACAAAAGCCTATGTCAAATTATTTTTACCTCTGAACTTGCCTTTTGCTATCAGGTTGCCAAGTATAATTTTCTTGAGATGGTTTCCACTCAGAGAAAAAAATACACAAAAGAAGACTATTCATGCAGACAGGCATATCTTCCTAAGAGTGTCTGTAGCACTGCTATGTGTACACCACAGGCTGTGAACCTTTTCCAGAGGGCTGTAATTTCTTCAATCTCTTCTATTTAAAGTTTTTTATGCCCTTTTCATGTCCATTCACATACTGCCCAGAAGTGTCTGGTAGGAAGCCATGGTGGATTTCTCCATATTTTGCCCTTCGTTGGCAAGTGGGCTTGACCTTTAAGATCATTGAGTCAACCATCAATCTGACACTGCCAAATCCACCACTAAACATGTCCCTAAGTGCCACATCCAAATATCTTTTAAATACTTCCACAGATGGTGACTCAGCCACTTCCCTGGGCAGTCTGTTCCAGGGCTTGACAACCCTTTCCATGAAGAAATTTTTTCCAAATAGGCAAACTAAATGTCCCCTGTTGCAACTTGAGGCCATTTCCTCTTGTCCATTGCTTGTTATTTAGGAGAACAGACTGACTCCTACCTGGCTACAACCTCCTTTCAGGGAGTAGCAAAGAGCAATGAGGTCTTCCCTGAGCCTCCTTTTCTCCAGGCTAAACACCCCCAGCTCCCTCAGCAGCTCCTTATAAGATTTGTGCTTCAGACCCTGCACCTTTAGGATCTCCCTGTTTCAGAATATCCAGTCTTCCTGCACTTCTCTTTGCCCTTCAGGCAGAGGCACAGTTATCTATGAAACTAATTTGTCTCTAAAGGTAAGAGTGGTTGCATATAAGGAAAATATCATTGGTATATCAATTTTAGGGTGCAAAACTCTTGCACAACAGTCAGAGAAGGACAGATCCAGGAAAAACAGAAAAAAACACAGATTCACAAAAAGCAGTGCAGCCCATGGAAGCCAAATAGTGGCTCTAGGACAGGGTCATTATCCAAAAGGTCACTTAGGATTAAGGGCATCCTGTGCTGAAGAGTGAGACAGCAACAGCAGCAGTGAGAGCTCTGGTCTTATGTTGGGCTCTATAAATACAGGATTCAAGTGTGGGGAAAGAATCTTAAACAGCTCTTTTCCCCATATTCAGTACATGTAGAGACCTCACATAGTGGCTTGACCTTCACTGGTCCTGAAACACTTGAAGCACATTACTTTTGGCAGCTCCACAGTGGGGTCAGCAACCTCCAGCAAGAGCCAGTAACAAAGAGCTCAGGTGCAATAACATCTTAAATCACCACAGCTGCTTGTTTGGTGTGTGTGAGTCACAGGTCCAAGAGGATGAGTATAAAAACCTAAAGGTTAAATCTATATTAGTAAACTAAATAGTGTCAGGGCCATCAAGCCATCTGGAACAATCTGACGCATCCATAATATTAAACTCTCTTAACCTCTAGCACAGGACAGCTGCCTGCATGTTGCCTGCTGGCAATGGTCCCTGGCCTGAATTAACTCACAAGCCATACCTAGGAAATTTTTGGGAGGTTGTTAGTTGATCTAGGCCAAAACCACACCAAGGACTGTTCTAACAATTGAATAGTGTGGATGAGTAAATCCCAGTGCCTGTGCCTGTGCCCATGCCTTGTTCCTGCTTAATTTACCAGAATACGTGTACCCATAGTTTTCTGAATGTGTCACTGATCCATCTGCTGCCTCTAAGTATTTTGGTCTTTGAATTTATATATTTGAAACATATGCAGCCTGACAGTACCTCTTTACTCTACACACTCTTAATTGGTGTGTTGGCACACAGCACCCAAATTCCTTCCATAAATATACATTTTTTGATGACTGCAAATGAATACATAGCTACTTGGAATAAAACCCTCCACGTTTGGTCAAGCCAAGCATACGTTCAGAACTGGTGCAATCTGGAATGCACATCTGGAATGTGTGATGGCATTAAGAGATCCTAAATACCAGAAGAGCAACAAGCTGGGCTTCTGAACACAGCACTTATATTTATTGCACAGGCTTTGATGTTCTCTGGTTGTCAAGCCTCTATGGACACCACTGGGGTGTGAAGAGTCCCGGTGCTTTTTAACCAATCAAATTTTGGTAAATTTCAGCAAGGTCTCTGGTTCTGGTCCCACAAATATATGCAGAAGATAGACTTTTTGTACAACACTACTTCTGGAATTGCCTGAAGACTTTTTCATTTACTACCAAGGGCACCACTGGTTTGAGCACACTTCCTTTTCTATCCCTCCCTGTCCTTTCCCATGGAAAAAGGCATGGGGAATTATAACTTAGGGATAGTAAGTGTAGAAACCTGAAAATCTGCAAAACATGTCCAAAACATAACTCTCCTCCTTTTAATCATGGGCTTTTCTTTGCTTTAATCTGCTTTCCTTCCAAATAAAACATGTTTTTTTGGAACATTACCACGCAACATGCTTTGTTATCATTCAGTCAGTCCATTCTTATTACCATCCTTGAGTAGATCTCAGTTCTTTAGATATGAAAAAATCACCTTTCACAGAAAAGCCATGGGCCATAGACTGTTCCCCACCTCTCTGCAAGAAAGATTCAGGAGCAGGAAGTTTCTACCTTTTAAATTTTTTTTCTCCCAGTTGTTTTGACAATGATTACTTTTAATGTGGTGTCAATAAATCCATTCAAATCTGGACTAATGTTGGCTTGAATAAACAAGAAAAATTTCAAAAATAACCTTTCTCCTGTATATGTTCCAATAAACGGAGTCATGTTGTACTCAATAGTAATTATGAGGTGACCCTATAAATGATTGTACAGTGATTCATGTTATTCTATAGACTTTAGGTCACACACTTCATTTCAAGCTGAAAGTGCTGCAAAGGATATATTAGGCTCTAGAGGAAACAGGGAAAGAATATAGTGTACACTTCATATTGGTATCACGGGAGACCTGGCTGTGAGAAAGCACTTTCCAGCAAAATATACTGAAATTACTGCAATGAACCTGAGCTGAAGAAGCAACAGCTTCTTCAGTTGTGTTCCCTTAGTGTTTCCCTACTGACTTGAGAGAGGGAGGACCTCAGCTTGTCAGCAGAAGCAGTGATTGGAATTAAATCTTAGTAAAATCTTTGTCTGTTCAACACTAGACAGAAGATTAAACATAATACCATTAGCATGGTTTTGTTTCAGAACGTGATTTATGGTGATGTGATACTGCATAAGAATTGGCATACTTCATTCTCATAAAATTTTCTTCAGTCTACCTGAAAACACTTTCTGTAGGAGGCAAACAGACCTGAATTTCAGAGGTGGGAAACAAGCATATGCAACTAAAAATGAACTAAGTGTCCCACAACCACTTAGAATCTGGGAGTATGCTGGCCAAGGCACATATTCCATCCTTCTGATTTTCTCAGCCATTTTTCCTGTAGTCCTGTGTAGTTCTGTGGTCCTGTAGATCTGTGTCTCCTAGAGGAATAAGTGCATACCTGTCAGGTCTGCAGCAACTAGACAACCTCTCTCTTTTCAGCTGACTGACAGAAACCCAAACTGAGAATCAATCAAAGCTGGCAGAAAGAGAAAGGAAGCCACCACTAAAGTAGGAAATCTAGTTTTCCCAGTTCCTTTGATTTTGGAGTCTACTGATTCTGTGTTCTGCTTTTGATTTTAACTATCAACAGAAGGAAGTGTCTTGTTCCAGGAAAACCTTTCTGTTTTACTGAAGATGAGCAGGTGGCTCCATGACCAATTTTCTCTCTACAAACACTGAGTACAACCAACCCTTTGCCTCCCAAATTCACAACATAGAAAACAAGACTTTTTTTCTACATCAGTTCTGTCTGGCTGATCCCATCCGTGGGCTGCCCAGACATTGCTGGGAGTAATTGGCTGCAAATCAGGTCAAAGACTCCAAGAGGATCACTCCACTTTATCCCTGGTATCTTCCTGGTTTTCTCACACCTCTAATCACATCACCACCATTCTGGTGTTGAATATATGGCAGGGAAGTGGCTGCTCCGAGGATGGCACTTGAAGTGGGCTGTCCCAGACAGGGCAGTTAGTCCAAACTAACTCTTGCTTCCCATCCCACAGTGTGCAGAGCTCAGGAGAAGTGAGCTATATGACCTTCCCTGCTACAGCAGGCAGTCCTGAAGGGCAAAGTGCAGGAAGACTGGATATTCTGAAACAGGGAGATCCTAAAGGTGCAGGAGCTGGTGCAGGGTCTGAAGCACAAATCTTATAAGGAGCTGCTGAGGGAGCTGAGGGTGTTTAGCCTGGAGAAAAGGAGGCTCAGGGGAGACCTCATTGCTCTTTGCTACTCCCTGAAAGGAGGTTGTAGCCAGGTAGGGGTCAGTCTGTTCTCCCAAATAACAAGCAATGGACAAGAGGAAATGGCCTCAAGTTGCAACAGGGGACTATTTGGAAAAAAATTCTTCATGGAAAGGGTTGTCAAGCCCTGGAACAGACTGCCCAGGGAAGTGACTGAGTCACCATCCGTGGAGGAATTTAAAGGACATTTAGATGTGGCGCTTAGGGACATGTTTAGTGGTGGATTTGGCAGTGTCAGATTGATGGTTGATTCAATGATCTTAAAGGTCTTTTCCAACCTCAATGATTCTATGATTCATCGCTTCCAGACAGATTTACTCCTTCCTCTTCTGAAGGTCAATCAGTTCAAGGCAGGTGTGAGAACTGCTGCACAAAACAGCCAAAGGGTTATATAGTGCACCTTTCAGTGTGTGGTCCCACCAAATATTTCTGCATGGACTTTCAAGTTGGCCCTAGAATGGTTTCCAAAACAAGGTCAAGGGAATGTATTGGAAACTACTGCTGCCATCATTCAAAGAACAAACAGCACCAAAACATTAAAACTGTGGAGTAAAATGTACCATATGTTCCTGCTGTAACGACACCCAGCCTTACCTCTGGGGCTTTATTAGCCCGACAGATCGGGGCAGCACACGGAGCACTTCAGCTGAAATGCTCTGGTCAGTCAGACGATGGCACTACACACCCAGCTCCACCAGCTGCACTCATTAAAACTTCTGCTTGGCCGTTCATTATTCTGGTTTCATTCTCCATCCCAGCTTTCCCCTGGTTACCTGGTTGGAAACTGTACCCCCTGATAATTCATACGCTGGCGCAGACAGCCCATGGCAAACGTTGCTAAGAGAGGGACTGCCACCTGTTAAGAATCCATGGTTTGGGGACGCAGTGAAGTGTGCTCCTTTCCCACACTAGTATTTTAAAAGGTTATAGATCATGTGTGCATAATAGGCAGAACATTAGGTCACTTGTCTCACTTACAACAATAATCCGTTTTGATATGGGTCAGGTTGACACAAAGGGTCCACCCATACCAGATCTATTGATGAAACTGATCCCTTTCCCCCAAACTAATGAAATTTTCAACTAATGGGTACTTAAGTTAATAAAGTGTGCCACACATCTGCTAGAAGCCATTTGTAAAATAAAGCACTGGAGTTCAATTTTGAGAACATTGACATAATGTTTGAGTGGCATCCCACAGGGACCCAGCATGGCACCAAATTAAGGAGAGTAACACAATAAACGTGTGAGAAATAACGTTAGTATATAAACAGTAAGTAGGAGCTTCTCTTTCTTTAAAGGAAGCGTAATACTACTTGGGGTTCATACCATCACTAATGAACTGAACGGGACAAATCCTGATCTCCCCTCACAGCCAATGAGCGTTTGGACAATGACTTCAATAGGACCAGGATTTAACCTGGGGAATTATTTTGACGGAAATTGGCAACAAGCTGGTTCTTTATAGCTAAAAAGTGTCTTTCACTCAACTTGTGCATGGCTCAAACTCTCCTCCACTCCATTTTGTGGGGGTTTTTTTTTGTTTGTTTGTTTGTTTTTTATGAAGGAAATTGGAGGGAAAAAGCATTTCAGCAGAGCCTGAGAGGTTTATTTTTTAGTTCTCGAAGTTATCTTGCTTGATACAATCCTAGCTAAATGTTTCTTAGCAGCATCAAAGCTCTCTTTTTCTGCAGCCCTCCGCATAAAACACAAGAATCATTCTAGACAATCAGCTGAATTTTAATAGTCCTCTCTCCTATGCCGCACACTGCAAAACAAGAGGCAGCAAGGAATATCAGTGACTGACTGATCATCATGAGCGGCATTGCTCTTTTTTAAAAAGGTACTATTCAAACATTGCATTGTTATAGTTGGCCAACATTTTTGCATGAAAAATATTTTTGATTTTACAATTGCATTGAAAAATTTTTAAAAAGCAAGTTTTGACAGTACCACTCATAAGCAATTTCCTTTTTAAGAAATTTAAACAACATCTGAAAGAACTCAAAAGATTTTTTTAACAAAATAAAATTATCTTATGTTTTGTAGTACTTCTGTCATATATTGAAGAGGAAAAATTGCTACATTAGTAAAGCTAAAATTTTAATTCAAAAACTGAGAAGTATTTACAGCTCTATGTACTAGTTACTCTTTTTCTCAGAGTTTATATGGAGGAGAGATATGCTGATCTTATAAAAAAGACCTTTAAATCTTCTTGTTAGCATATTCCTAAAGCAGTTTTCAGTTAAATGGGCAGTTGCCAAGTGATGTGAAAAGGTTATACTGAAGAATTACCAGAGTTTATGCCTTGATTTTGATACACATTTATTGTCCCATTAGAGACAGGATGAAACCTGGACACAGACGAGAGCTCCAGGCCTGCTTTTGCTTTGCAGATCCCCCAGTTCAAAATGCTGTTAAACTGTGATTGCATTTATAGCAAACATTGGTCAATACTCAATCTGTGCTTTTTAGTAATAAAGCCCCTCCATTTTTAACCTTATTGATTAATACCCACATAGATTAACATTGTAAAGGTGCTGATTTCCTTCTTTTCCCTCAATTGTCCTCCATTTCAGCTTTTACTTTTGGAAAACAGGAATAAAATGCTCATCCAAGTTCATGGGTTGAGGTTAAATTTTCCTTAATCTAAATGTGGTTGGAGCCCCCTTAACCACCCTACACTGGAACACAATCACCCTCTTCCCTCAGTGCATACATATGTTGTTCCAAGAATAATGTGTCTCACAATATTCCTAAGCCTTCAACACTGAGTTCAGTTGTATTTTACAGTACATATATGGCAGGGTGGGGAGGGAAGAGATGAAGATGTGCAGAGGAAGATCCCACTCAAACATCACTGCTGTGAGACTGTTTTTTCCCAGCTGGTTCTCTCCAGGATACCTTCATGCAATAATGCTGTTTCCCAAAGCAAACCATTTCTGTATTCCTCATCCTATAGCATGCAAATACATGGGAGTCTTCTCACAGCTGCAGTGGGGTTTGAACTGCATCCTGCTGTGCTCAGTAAAGCCAGCTGGAGTGGCTGAGGGCTCTGTTGTGTCTGTGTGGCAGCTGAGTGGGCTCTGTGGAGCTGAACTTCAGCCAGGGCCACATCCACGCTCACTTGGGCCACTCAGGTGCTGATCTCACCTGTTCTACCCTGCTCTCAAATATCCCCTGTGGTCTGTCTCTGCAGGAGTGAGCACATGGCATTGCAAAGTGCTGGGTTTGTCTTTTACTGAATCCCTTAGCATCTGAACTCAGCAACTTTGAGTCATCTGGTTCTGTTATGAGTATTATGGGCTTTTGGGGACAGTCGAATCTAGAAGCCCAGCTCCCACTTTCCAGCATTTCTGAATCAGGCCTCCATTGCTTTTAGCTCATTTATACTATTACAAATGAGACAAGAAGCCACCCTACAGGTTACACTTCTGCTCTCTACCAAGGTGTGACTTCAGCTGGTGTCTTTGGAGATGAAACTGCTGTAACTAAGGACATGGTGGGACAGTCCTTTCCTATTTGGACTGACCCTGACAACTGAGGCAGCAGAAGATAATCTTCCATCCCAGGGTGCAGAGTCAGCAGATTAAGTTTAACAAAATATTCCTGAAATTGCCAAGTAGAACTGCTAAAAAAGATTTAAACCTTCTCTATTTCAAATGTTTTCATTTTGAAGTATTTCTCTTTTCCATTTTCTTGATTCTTCCCCATATTTATAGTTGAAAAAGCATTATGAGAACAGCCACCAACATTTTTCATTTATCAAATACATGGATTTTGACACATGATATATTTTAACATAAATTTCCTTATGCTTTCTATAAAAAATGTATTCAAGTAATACTGAGGAGATCACAATTATTTCCTGAGTCAAAACTCATGCCAAAAAGTCTACTTGCCTGTGCTATCACTTGGAGGAAATAAATTGCCATAGTATCTATTATCAACTTTTCCTTTTTAGGGAAACACCTGCATAATCTGCACAGGAAAATCTGGCAGAACTCCATTTCAGCCTCCTCATGTCTCAGTGTTACTCTTACAGACTGAGGTTAAATTCTGCTGGCAGTACACGTTTATGTTCTGGAAGCAATTTTTTGTTAACACCTATGGTAGCTCTTAGCATCAAGTTACTTAACATGACAATTAATAGAAATCGCTGCAGTGGTGCTCTCTTTTATGTCAAATTTCTACCACAAAACCAGAAAGAGAATTAGCCACATCAAATGAAGAGGAGAAACACCACCTAAGTATTGTTTGGAATGAGTGGAAAAAGGTGTCAGGCTCCGTGAATGCTGTTAGAAATTTATTTGTGTGGGTGATTTTATATGAGAAATGCTTAGACGTTCCATATGCTGCGTATATGTCAGTGAATGTTTTAAAACAGAACTAAAATTCCTCTTTAGTAAGTTTTTGCACATCTGCAACTTTTACTTTGTCCCTACACCCTCACATAGTTTTTAGTCTGAAAGGTCATATTTTTTCCAAACAAAAAATGTTTTCTATGAGCTTACAAGGACAAGAACCTTAGGTGTCTCCTAACAGAAAATTATGGTTTCATGCTCAGCTCTCATGTCTATGGACGGATGAGGTATGAACACTAGACACAAAAAAAGTGACATTTTTCATGTGCACTTGAAAATTTGTCCTCTGCACACAGAATCAAGTGGAGTTTTGGAGCTCTAACTGTGCAGCATCAATATCATGTACTGCAGAGCTCTGGAGCATTTTCAATTGCCAGCACAAGGAGAAGCCCCTCTGCAAATCCATTCCATGTACTTGGCACCCCACCTTTGTGTAAAAAGCTGACTGGAACAACTGATCTTCAAAGTATGTGGTCATGATATACCACTGCACAGATCAAGAGAGGAATCCAGATTAGAGAGCTGGAGAAGGCATGAGCAAATTGGAAAGGGGAAAGATTATTTGTTCAAGGGATTGGTAGCTGGACACTGTACGGCAATCATGGCCTGACCCTCAAAGACATCTTGGTACCTAAATACCTTTGCAAATTTTCATCTCAGCATCAATATTAAAAGACAGAAACTATGCTGCAAATAGGATTAATTCATAAATTGAGACATGGAAATTTCTTTTAAAAAATGACAAATTTCTTGGAGAAGAATAGTGAAGGGACAGACACATTCTGCTGCAGGGGGAACTGGAATCAGATTGTGCAAGTAGCATCAGCAAACTCCATCTGTAATTGTCATCCTCCTGGTGGGCCACACCATCAAGCATCTCCAAGGTCTGTCATGGTCTCTTTGCTCTGTGGTGAGTAAGGATATTCATCAAAAAGCTCCAGGTTCCCAGCTCTCACACATGGGTGGCTCCGCTTGAGAGTGAAAGGATACAACTGTATTGGAAAATAGCCACATTATAAATCCAGCAAAGGAAGGGATTTTGTAATAAACAGGGAATATCAGAGACAAATGAGAAATAAAAAAGTAAAGAGCCCCCTCCAGTGTCACCACATAAGTGATTAATGAGACTTAAGGAATTCTCCAATAGACTCTCCAAGCAACTGAGTTCTGTTTCAATGGTATGCAGTCAGGTTGAATTTGCATTCAGAAATCCCAGCTGTACTCAATACCCAGGACTATTCCATATATGTGAAAAGAATTACACGCAACTCAGCTAAGAAAGAAAGGAATTGCCATTCAAACACAGGATATTTTTAAGGCCAGGATATTGCAATGGGCATTTTTACTATCTGACTGTTTCTCCTCTCCTTCTTTAAGTAGAATGCAGGGAATTAGAAAGAGATGAAGTGGAAAGAGATGAAGTTATCAAAAAGTTATGGTTTAACAGTCATCTTCAGACAATGTCCACTTGGATGGTACAAAACAAAATTAAAGTACTTTTTAAAGGAACAAAATACAAATACAGTGTGGTGAAAAATGACAATGCTGTTCTGTCTGCTTGACTTTTGTCTTGATATCTAACTTGCATGCTTAGCTTCTCCTTGAACCTGATCTCACTGTCAGTGGAAAGAAGACACACTTTCCCTGGGTACTTTATTTTTCAGACTGTTGGCTTCAGATCTGAAAAGTCCCCTGTGCATCTTGCACATTGGTCATCTTTCCATGTGTTGGAGGCCACACACTGGGTCTTTGAGATTGTGGCAGTGAGACTGAAGACTAATCGACTTCACATCTGTAAAAGACTTAAGGAGAGAAACCTGAATAAATATTTCAAGGGGTGGATAAAGTAGCATTTATACAATTCTGGTCCATTTCTAATACCCACTGAAATCCCAGGCTGTTTCACTGTGAAGCCAGAAGTGAATGAAAGCTGAGCTCCTTTCCCATTCATAGTTGTTCTCTTTCTATTTAAAACAATATTTTGAAACATTTAAACCATATGGTTTCTTTATAGATAGTTTACATTTTTCTGCAGTCAAAAATGTATTGATAGCTCCTTTTTAACTGACAATATGATACGATCATAATATATTAATAGTTAAGAATTAATATGTAAACTAGAAATAATGCCTAGCCAAACAATCAACAATCTAAGGACAATCCAGAAAGGGCTATGGTGGTTGTATGTGGTTTGGATGGAATGCTCTACGAGGAAAAATTATGTTTAGTCTGGCAAAGATTCACTTGAAAAATGGTTTAATGATAGTATACAAAACACAGACAACTGAAATCTGGACAAAAGACAGAGGTATTAGAGAACCTAATTTCTTCAAATTCTGTAAGATGATTAAAGTAAAAAAAAAACAACCAGATCTTATTCTAACAGACAACTGCTGGTCTTATGTAGCCCTTTAGCCTTTTAAAAATAACCAGGAGAATTGCAGAACAATTAGTAGAACAAATATTTGTTCTTACACAAGGCATATTGAATAGATTTGGAACACAGGATGCAAGTAATTATTAGAATCAAAATAGGCTAATGTTCTCCGATGCTATTTGTAAAGCAATTTGAGTTTCATTATTAGAATGTGTATTTAACATATCATTTTGAATCTCATTACATGCTATTTGGACTAAACTTAATGGGATTATTATTTTTGGCATTCATGGTCATACAATATCCATAAACAATGTTTCTGAAGCCTTTAATACAAGAAACAGACACACAGTGTCAAGAAATGAGCAGGCTTTTGAGCATTTTTAACAGCACACTTACAACACGCTTTCAATTTCCGTATTTCTAGGAATATTTGTGAATGTGTCACTATTAAGGCATTACTTGTCCATCTCTCTGCTTGTCTACTGTGGCTTCCACAGATGGGAATAAACATGGTTTGTTTAAAAATCTTATTATATTACTTACTGCCCCTTGCTCATTCTGAATTTTTTCTTCTAGCACAGTTATGAGAATTACTTAATGTTTATGAGGTGATAGAGGAAAAAAACCTTAGCACTTATCTTGTTCTAAAAGTAAAAGAAAAGGAAACAGTAAAAATCTTATTTTCCAAATAGGAGAAGTTAAATTGTCTCTCCCCACATCTGACATGGTTTCTAATGTGCATTGAGAAGCCCCCGTGACTGGCAGTGGCTGCTCTACAGTGTCTACATGTCATTGAACATTTCATAAGTTTCTTAGATGCAAACTGGCTAAGTTTTTTCTTCCATGGGAAAGCTCTTTTTTCTCTGCAGATTTCAAATCTTTGTGTGTGTGTTTCAAGGACAAAATGCATTCCTTTGCTCTGTCTCCCAGTATGGGAGATGTGGTTTTCTTTTCTCAACCTATGATATAAAGAATTGCTATCTCTCTGACTTTGTAAACATTTTCTGGCATTCTAGCAGAGTTGAAGTATAGTGCTTGAAGAAGTAAGATGCTAGCTCAGTACCTGGGCAGAAATAGCCCAAATCCTTCTGAACAATGGAGCAATTTTAATAAATAATATAAGCCTTCTGATATTGGAGTCAAGAGTCTTGATTCACCCCGGCAGGACTCCAACAGCAACCACTGGTGACCCCTGAGATGTGGGGCAACATCTACACAATG
>VWZP01003661.1:1021896-1132847 GCA_013396995.1 Dicaeum eximium
TCCGGATTCTGAGAGGACTCAGATTTTGGGGTCTGTTCAGTCTCCCCGTCTCTCTACCCCCCACCATCGTCGATAGAGACCTACCTTGAAAAGCCCAAAACCAGAAGAAGTGGAAAGCTGCCCTGCCCTTCAGATAAGAAACCATGCTGGTAGCAACAAAACTTAGTGTTCTTCCTACTCATCCATTGGGCATCATATCCATCACACATCCATGTGATCAATGTCCATCACATGCTGATGTAACAGATGATCACTGAGCCTCAAGGTGGACTTTTATGAATGGATATGCTAACAGAATCACAGGATGCTCCTGGTTGGAAGGAACTTTTAAAGACCATTTAGTCCAACCCTCCCGCCATGAGCAGGGACACCTTCCACTAAAAGTTACTTAAACTCCTATCCCACTTTACTTTGAATATTTCCAATGATGGGACATCCACAAGTTCTCTGGACAACCACCTTCCAGTATCTCACCACCATTAAATGTAAAAAAAACCAGCTTCCTTCTGTCCAATCTAAACCCACCCTTTTCCAGTTAAAAACCATTTCCCCTTGTCCTGCCACTACAGGTCTTGGTAAATCATCTCCTCCATCTTTCTTGTAAGGCCCCTTTATATAATGACAGGCCTTAATAAGGACTCCTCCAAGCCTCCCCCAAAACTTTTGAAGCTTGATTTCTTCATACCCCACCAGTCTCTGCTTGCTCTCCATGGCCACATCTTCTGAGAAAGGCTAAAAAATCACTTCTGTCACTTCCTTCTGCATCATGGCTTATCTAACTCAGCCAGCTGGGATCTGCCACATTTCACTGGAGATGCCAAAGGAGGTCACAGAACTTGGATGGAATAAACCTTTTGTAATATGTCAGCAAGAAATGTTTAGTGGTTTGGTCCCTGTGCAGTCCGTCATGATTGCCCTGATTATGTGTGCTGAAGGGAGGGAATGAATCTTCTGACAGGATGTTAGATGGAGTCCTCTTTACAATAGGTTGAATTTTTGGGTTTTTTATCCATATTATTTAATTCAATGTGATGTCTGTAGTATGCATAAGTACCTGTTAATGTTAATCTGTAAATTCTGTTAATAATCTGTTAATCTGTTAATTCTGTATGGGAGAAGGAATTTTTTAAAAAATGGATACATATGCAAATATGGTGATTTTAACCATTAATATGGAGTCTGCAAGAAGTTTGTAAGAGGAATTGAAAACACAAACAGTTGGTGCTGCCTGACATAGTGTATATCAACCCCAGCCAAGTGATTGGCTTCTGAGTTTTTTTTCCTTTAATCTTGCCTTGGCTGAGTCTTTGTGCTAAATTACAAACTCTTTGGGAGAGGAACTGTGTAAATGTTTAAGGAACACCTACTGCAAGAGGGTCACAATTATGACTTGACAGCATGTAAAAAATAATGAAGAAAAGAAGAATGAGAATTGGGCTCTTGAAATGGCATTGTTCAACCTTCAATATCCCACAAAGATACAATTGAAAGTAACTAAATAGTAGGCTTAGTCCCACAGGTCTGAAAGAATTCCTGAAAGAATTTCCAGCCTCTTCAAAACAACAAAGGAAGCTGCCAGTCTGGCATGTAAGGATAGATTGGTGCCTGGTGGAAGTAAATTCCTCGTCTGAGGCAAACATTTCAATTACATAGCAGGAAATCCTATAGCAAAGGAGTTTCTGCCACATTCGGAAGATTAGAAGGGCTTGACTCTCCTCCTTGCACAGCAGAGAACGCTGAGAACATTTCTCTGGCTCCCCAGAGCAAGAAAAAGGGTGATTCTGTTAATTCTGCCTCTCATCCTTAAACAGGTCCTGTGATGTGAGATTGGGTCCAGGTCTCAATGAAGTGGAGGTGAAATCATATGAAATTAAACAGGAAGCAGGGGGGAGATGCCATCTCCTCCAAAACTGCAGAGGAGCCAGCCTGCAATTAAGCAATCAGAAGCAGGCCAAGGATGCAAAGTTTAGTAATTTGTTGTTTCCCAATTTGTTAATGCATCATCCAAGATAAAAGCTTTGCAGCAAATGTTGTTTTCATCAGAAAATTTTAATTGCTTTATACCAAAATTTAGGCTTTTGTAATTCAGTGCAATCTCTCAATTGTGTTTAAAAAATATGTGTAATTCTAACTTATTGTTGTATTTCAGCCCTGTGAAAAACAGTGAAATATTCAGCATTACCACATAACTATGTTGTGCTCAGTTCAAGCTTTTGTTTTACATCTGAGACATCAATTTTGAAACTGAATGCTAACTCATTCAGTAACTCCTTGGTTTAATGGGCTTCCTCATGTGATTTTGGGAAGCACTTCTTTATTTGAAACATTCCTTTTCCAACACTGCTTTGTCATAAATTTGCTTAACTGGATATGATGGAAACCAAGGGAAAAAAATAGATCCTCGATTCATAAGATTTACAGACAAAAGGAGAACAGGGTGATGACCTGTCTCCTTGCAAATATGAGGCACCATGGGGAAAAAAGGACAAAGCTGCAAGAATTGAGCTAAAGACAAGAGTTTCAAGGGCTTGTTTCCCTTTTTCCATTCACGCCAAATCTGGAGATACATCAGAAAAGGTATTCAATCATTCCTATGGAAAAGCTGTAATCAAACCTGTTATTAAATATGTGGGGTTTTTTCCTTCTGAATGAGAACAGGATAGTGCTCATTTGAGTTGTTTTGATATGAAGTGCTGTCTATAAACAGTTTTATACCACTGTGACTAAATCAACAGAAAATTACAACCAGCAGAACTGGTGCAGCCCCACAGAGTAAAAGGAGATCTCTTGATGTGTGTCTGATGCTATTTATGTTGCAGGGCATTTTAACAGGAGGTTTCTGTCCCTGTATCTCTGTGTTCAGCCAGCAGGTGCCATAATGGCTATTGGTCCACACTGGCTCCTGGCACTGCTACTCCCACTCAGAGCTGCACCACATGGCACAGTGAGGCTGGGAAAAGGGCTGCCACAACATCAGTGTGTCTGCCACCTCTGTGCTGCCTTCACCTGATTCCTCCAGGCACCTTATTCCAAGTGCAAATGGACAAATGACACTGAAGCGACCGGATTTATTCTGTATCTCTGCGAGGTGAGATTTTAGCTGTACAGCTGTGCTCTCAATCAAACTCTTCTTTCAGCCTTCAAGGTGCTGGTTTGGAGGAAGGCAGAGAAATGGAAATTTGGGGGAAATTTGAGTATCCTGCTGTTAATAATTTAAACGACCTAAGGAGAAGATGACTGAAATTAAGAAGAGCAGATAGAAAGGAAACATAAATGTTGATCAGAAGTAGAAAGGCTTTGGCATATGCATGAATATGATTAAAATGGCTTTAATCCTGTGCATAAATACTTAGAATATATGTGCTTAGAAGCATAACAAGGAAAAAAAATCATTAAAATAGATTTTGAAACAACATTCACATCACACAAAATGTATAGACTTTAACAACCTTCTCATATCCAACTTGTTTTGTCAAAGAAACAACTCAGAGGTAATGGAGTCTCCATGACCAAGAAAATATCTCTGCATGAAAGAAAACTATCCCATATACAGAAAACTCTTGGAGTGCACCAGTCTGCACTATCTGCCTGGCCAAATGCTGCCACAGGACTTGAGAAGCAAGGAAACAATGCAAGAGTCAAGGGTGAAGGAGTTGGGTGGCTCAGGGTTAGTTCCCAGGGGTAGATTGCAATAATAACACTGAGCAGTCTCCACTGGAGTGATCACAATCACAGCTGAGCCTCTTGGGTCTGCTCCAGAGACAGGTGATGCTGTACTGAAGGTAAACACAGCCTGAACAACTTGAGCTAACCCTCAGTAAAAACCAGCTAATTCACCAGATACTCAGGAGCCTGGGTTTTATGTATGTTGGTAATACAGGAGAAACCCAAACCTTGAGGCTGCCAAAAGGCATAAAATAAAAATCAGTTTGCTGAGCAGTCCAGGACTATTTTCACACTTCACCTTTTGTTACCATTCCTTAATATGTTTCACTAAATTACAAAGCAGGGTTTCATCCACAAGGAACATTTTTCTTACAGCCTAGATCCTATTCCAGCTTGGACCACTGCACCTCAGCCATCCTGCAGAATTCATGGGACACTGGAATCAGTTCCACAGCCACATTTGGGCATGAAATTCATAGATTCAGAGAATCATTAAGGTTGGGAAATATGTCTAAGATCATGGGGTCCTGCCATCAACCTAACACTGCAATATCCACATTAAATCATGTCCCCAAGTTCCACATGCACATGTCTAAAACCCCTCCAGGGACAATGACTCAAACACTTCCCTGGACAGCCTTTTCAAGCACCTGACCACCCTGTCAGTGAAGAATTTTTTTTTTTCCTAATATCCACTATAAACTTCCCCTCGTGCAACTTGAGGCTATTTTCTCTCATCCTGCCACTTGTTACCTGGGAGAAGACAGTGACCCACACCTTGACACAACCTCTTTCTTATCTCAGAGAGATAAATTCCCTCCTGAGCCTCCATTTCTCCAGATTCAACACACCTAATTCCCTCAGTGACTCCTCATCAGACTTGTTCTCCAGACCCTTCACCAGCCTCATTACCTCCTTTAGACATGCTCCAGCACCTTTGGACACACTAGAGCACCTGAATGATCATATCATCATCTGAATCAGAAGTAACTATAGCCAGAAATAAAGATGTATTCCACCCAAACTAACTTTTGCCAGCTTTTACCATGTCTATCATGCATCCCTACACAGGTTTATTTCCTAATGACTAATTGTAGCCATACACTAAGCAAATATATTTGTTCACCCTACACATGTGAAATTCACACACAAAGAGTGTGCTCCTAAAAGACTTCATAAATAATGAAGAAGATCAAAAAAGTGAGTTCATTTTGAGATCTGAGTAAGTGAAGTGTAGAGTAAGTGAAGTGTAACTTATATTCTGCTTGCCATGGATAAGGTCTTGGAAATCACAGCATCCAGAGGGTCGCCTCTCCTTGCTTGAAGGAAACACCCTGGAATGTGCAGCAAGTTGTTCTTTTTAACAGACTTGTGTTTTGTGGTCTTGTTGGTTTGTTTGGGGTTTTGGTTTCTTTCTGGGAGGGGGCATTGTTTGTTTGTTGGTTTGGTTTGGGTTTTTGTTTGTTTTTTCTTTTGTTAAACACAGATAGTAGCCTATTGGAAGCTAGAACTGGCAAGCCTCGTAAAACACTGTTCTGTAGATAAATATTTGGATAAGTTAGGCTTATTATTGTAAAATATTTATTTTGATGGGACATTAGCTCATGTTTTCAAAAGCAAAAATATGTTTGCTAATCCATAGAAAGGATTTGTAGTGTTGGTTCCAAAGAAGGCAGCTCCAGTTTGGTTATGTTGGTATAACTTGGGCAAAGAGCTGTTCTAGAGTCTGGTATCAAATATCCAGAATTTCCATTTCACAGATTGATCATGGAAGAACAGGACCTGGAAATGGGGTGTCACAAAGAGAATTTTTTATAAGCCAATAAAAAATAATAAATAAAAAATATAAAGTCATTAAATTGTTCAAGAGGAAGGGAACAAAAAGAAGTCAGGATAAAGTCTCTTTTCTTTCATTAAGTGTGTGCCTCCCTACCTGTTTCCTCCTACTCAAACTCAGATTCAGTCACCTCATGTCAAACATTTAGCTCTAGCAACCAACTCAGAGGAGCCTATAAGTTTTTATGTTCCTCTTGTGGCCAGTGGATTGAGAGAAGGTTCCAGAATGTGTTGCAGCTTATGAAATGTCCCCTGGAAGAGTCTTTTTTCAATGACTGTTGGGGGTGTAGAGTCTTCTAGATTTTAAATGGTTCTGAATACCCAAGATGGATCTAAGTTCCAGAACTCAGAGTAGCATTTGAAATGTCAACCTCATTTAAAAATTGCCAATATTCCAAAACAAAATAAACACAAATTTTTCTTTTAAATTCTCAAAAACTTCTTAGCCTTCAAGCTCATGCAGACTTTGCTATACAGAAAAGTGAGACCTCAAACCTGCAGTCAGCAGCTGAACAATTTATCACATGACTCTCACCAATTATTTCTGGTTAATATGAATCCACATCTCAAGTAATGCACTTCTAGTAATGAGGACCCACACCATCAGGCACAAAAATGCAGATAATCTTACTGCTTTACATGACTTTTTATTAGTCTTACTCTACAGTTACATTCAGCCACTACATAGCTTGCAAATAGAGCTTAAAGCAACCCTTAAATTTATATAATTCATAAAACTGTTTAAACAAATTGCAGTTGGGTTACCAGGTGACAACTATGCACACAGAGATATATACAAGCCCTATATATAATAAAAAGAAAGTGATACCAACTTATTTTTAATATCTCTGACTGCATATTAACGACAACAAAAGATTGTTTTGAGTATACAGTTACTTGATAGTTCATCAGCATTCAGGGATGGTAACCCTGCTGTATTGCTACTAGGGGCTTTTCTCTTTTTCCTGGCATCTGATGGAATGAGTATCTTATTGACATTTATGAGGCAACTTTTCTTTTCCTCACCTAACAGCTGCCCTTCCATGCAGGGCTGACCATGCCAAAATACACACCTGATTTATTTGGTGGATTTGTTGCAGCACAATTGTCACTACACATAGTCATAAATGATGCAAGAAACCCATTAATACCTCTAAATCAGCATTCAAAGCTGTTTATTTAGATGTAGCCAAAGCCATGACGTGTCTGGATAGATCCCAGCCTGGACAATGAGTTCAGCCATAGCTCTGCCAAAGGCAAGCTACTTTTTTTCTTCCAGGTACTCGTCTACTGCAGAAATTACTTAACACCTCAGCTGTCATTCAGGAACATTATGAAAATGTCTCAGTTTCTTTAGCCCTTGTCTGCAGACTGCGGATGGCACCAGCTTAGTCCATCAAAGCAGTGGGGTGAGATTTTCCACTGCGCTCATTTCACTGCACTGGTGTGTAATTGCGTTCAGAGGAAAATAAATCTTTCTAGAATAATCATGAAGCTCAACAACCTTTAATCCAGCAGAGCACACTGGCATCACCTCCTTATATAATAAATACACGTCTAATAAATAAATGTCTGAGGGAGGCTTTATGGCAGTAGAACCCCATTAAGAGGGGTCAGGGTTTTACATCAAGGCCTGTTGGAGCCCTCTCCAAAGCAGTAGGCTGCTTTTCAGGTCTACTGTGGAGGTTTTGCTTTCTTATACAAGCGAATGTGGTTCACCTCAAGGGAAAAGAAAACAGATCATTTGATGGTTCACAGTAGGCCTGCACGCCACACTGCGAACCGTGAAGGCCTCATGGAAATGCTCTGGGTGGAAGGCACCGCAGTCTAATCCAGCAGACCTTCCCCTGGAGCCAGCTCTGGGGACCAAGTCCATCAGAGAATAATAAAATAGTGATGGAAAATGCAAAAACAAAATGCAGAAAGATTGATTAAATAAAGGGCATCCTTCCAAAAAAACTGTAACAACCCTGTGAAATGTGTTTTCAACACCACAATGCTCCTTCTCTGTTTTGTTTCACAGCAAAACCATTACATGTAAGTGTTGCCTTTGAAACGCCAGGGAAAGACACTGATGAATGTTACACAGCAGACCAGAGGCTGCCAAAACTAACTGATTTCTGTTTAGAGATCCTAAGAGTGAAATCCCTGTGAAGTAGCAGAACTTGAAGAGTAATTAGCTACAGCCATAACAAAATAGTGAGCTACTCACCACTCAAATCTCTATGACTTCTCTGTTGTTATAAGTGACACTGATCCTGCAGGTTGCTGAGAATGGACTGTCCGTGAAAAGAATCGCTTAGCAGGAAAACAACCAAATGAGTAAGATGCAGGAAGGTCATCTGTTATGATAAAAAAGAAATTGTCAGTGTTAGTGAACACTGTTTTACCTGTTCACACATTTTAAAGACTTTAGGCAAAATTAATCTAAATATTAATCTGAAAAAAAAAATTATCTAATTGATCAAGCTCACTTACTGTGGTGGACACACACCGGTGGTAACTGTGTCCCAGCAGGTGTCATTTCATCATTTCAGCACCAATAGTTAACTCAGGTTGTTGGGATTTGAGGGCTTTTTTGCCTTTTCATCAGCTAGACAAAAAGAATTTTCTCTCTCTCTTTTTTTTTTTTTTTGTAATGCATTGCTTATGAGAATTTTTGCTAACATATTCCTATTTTTGCCTGAAAAAAAAGTTAGGTAACAATGACCAGAAGTCTGGTGTGCATATTAAATGAGGGGAGATATTCATTTGTTGTGCTTTCTACACCTGCTGTGTGAAATGAGAGAGTGGTAAAGTAACAATTGATGCTTCACAGAGGTGAAGTACATTGGCTGGGATCAGTAATGTTACATTTCTAATAAAGCACCCTAGAAACACCTTATAAAACCAAGAAATACCTTTTTTGGTTCTTCAAGGACAAAAAGGATAGACTAGAACATGAAAAGAAACATTTTCGTAATATAATCGCATATTAAGTATAATTAATCGCTAGAAAGGTAAGGGTTTCTTATTTCTGTGCTTCTGCCCTCTTTTATTCATTATTTTCTTGACAATGTTGTTTGTAAGTAATAAGAACTGCTTTTAACTTCCCAAAAAATTGATTGATCAAAAGTAATTCTAAAATAAAAATTTAATGTCTGAAATACAAACTCAGTATAAATGTGAATTGAATTAATGAAGTCCATGTTGAATAAAATATTGAGGATCAGAGGTTTGATATGGTTGATCATGATTTTCCCTAACCTTCAGTCAAACAAAACCTCACAAGAAAACACCTTTAAATTCTGCTGTAACTCAGTGTGAGATTTCTCAAAACTCATGTGGATTCTTTCCCTAGGACTTCTAAGGGAGACATCTTAAAAATCATAAAAATAGCCAGATCTAGTTAAGTTGTCATAGGCTTTTGGTAGAGATGAAAATATAACAGCAGGGCTGCATTTTATTGAATTTAGTCTACTTTTCATTGGACATATTTCAGCCAATTGCCATTTTGACTATCCTGGCCACCCTTTTGAGAATTCAGTTTTTCTGTAATTTCAACACATCAAGAGAGCAAACTTGGAAAAATGCCTTTCCCACCAAAACTACCCACAAATTGCAGAATCAACACTGAACTATTTTGTAGTGATTATTCCAGCGACAGGATTTGAACTTAACATCCTCTGATCTGGGGGACTCAGATAATTTATTCACTCTTTATGAAAATAAAACCCAGCAATGTCCAAAGGAATTACCCTCTTCTGTAGGCTGAAACAATTATATAAAATGGTTTCCTTGTCAGCCACAGGAACAGTAGTCCTTTTGACATCACCGTTTTTTCTAATACTGTCAAACATCAGTCTAAATGGAAATATTAGGATTTAGCACTAGCACCTCAGACCTGCTGACTTGGAAGTGTCAGTATTTCTGCACAATTTAGTTAAAACATCATCTTTCTTTCTGAACTGTTACCCTGTTTCACAGTTATTTGTATACCGTAATTTCTGCAATAAAGTGCATCAAAATCCAAGCTTCAGAAAAGTCTGGCTTCAGGTAATTTTGAAGTGGAAAGAGAATTTTGTGCCTTATTATCTAAAGAAGGTTGCCACGTGACATAGTTAACACAAGTTTCAGTAATCAGACTGTGATAAATCCTGTCACTTGTTTTAAGACTAGTTTTGACATTCCAAGGCTTTGCCATAGCGTGGTACACACAAGTGGGGAGGCACTTGTTCCTTTAAAAAATGTCTACAGACTTCAGCCTGAAAATAGCAAGATCTGGAGCCCTGGCTCTAGAGTTCATCATAAGTAATGAGAATAGAAATTACTGAGCAGGGGTTTGTGACCTGGACAGTGTGGTGGCAAAATACCTGTCTCCCCCATGTTACAGCTCCTTATTTACCAACACACAGTGACTTTCTGTATTACTTGTCTCACTCCTCCTCACCTTCAGAAAGTCTCTTGTGAAAGCAGCAAGTGCATTAACTGGTGCCTTGCTGTTGACAATCCCCTGTTCAGCTGCCTTTAATCATAGCAGGGTTATCCCATTAATCTTCACTCTGAGAGAGGAGTCGTCCAACCTACCAGCTCACACCTCATTTCCTCCAGATCCCAGTGGACCACCAGTCTTTCCAGGAGCTTCTTCCTCTGTTTTCTCTTGGTAAATTCTCATAGCAATTTTTCCATCACATAGGACACTAGACAAGAAGGAATATTTCCAGCAGTACTGTAGAGAACATCAGTGAATGCAAAGAACTGCAGCTGGGAAGAGCTGTGTGACTGGGTTATTTAAAAACCTTTCTGAATCCCCATCTTCAGTAAAGATGAATTTAAACTATGACACATACAAGGTCTGTTTTTACAGGAAGACACAATCAGCACCTGTATAGTCTAGAACTTGTTGCTCTAGCTCTAAAAATTAGAAACAAATAAGTAATTATTATTTAAATTTACAGGAGCAGGAAAATAAATCAACACAGGCATCAGGAAAATAAGTCTTCTAGAAGCTGGAGAAAATGTTGACAGAAAAATAAATGGATATAAAGTCTCTAGAAATCAATGGCGATGGCAAATTAAAAACAAAGAAACCCTTTTTTTGGAGTGGAGTACTGTTGAAAGAGGGAGAGTGGAATACAAATAGTTTCTACCTTCTCTCAAGAGTTTATAACTTCATCAACAGAGCTCTCTTGGTTGCTGCCCATGGCAGCAGTGCCCTTGTCTCCTTCAGGCCTTTTTTGTACTCCTTCACCCAGATCCACTGCTCCAGTCATCACCCAGTTCCCCCACAGACAGGACAGAGCTGATGGCAAGAAAGAAATCTCCCCATTTTTTTCATACTGTTCTGCCGCCTGCTTGTCACATGCTATTGCTAAGTGTCTCTTCTCATTTAATATCAGTTTTGGTAATGTTTTACAGTACATATGTCTGCAGAGAGGGAACTGCTACATGATTGTCCCTGTTTTGTTTCAGGAAAACTGACCCTTCCTGTGCCAATTTGTTTCCAGAAAATAAGAAAGCAGAAAACACTATCAGAAGGACAGAGGTAAAATGCTTTATTATAGCTTAATTTACTGTTAGCTACGTAATTACATTGCCAAAATATTTCTGAAACCTGTCCGTGTTGCAGTTCTCAATTATCAGGCCAGAGGACACTGGAAAGTGATAATTAGGTGTGAAACACCACTCATGCCCCTGCAGATAGCCCTCCTGCCAGCCATTTAACACTTACTCTGGTGCCAAAGCTATGAATGCTGTGTTTTTCAACAGCATTAAGGTGCTAATAAATTATCCAACAGTTTAAAAGCAATGGCCTGCCTAGATGGGAGAGTTTCACTGCTGAGGTCATGGGCAGTTTTAGCCCTGACCTGCAGAAACCAGACCTACCCCATCCAGGGAAGGGTGGGACAGGCTGGCAAAGCTGCTCAATTTCCACAGCAGCAGAGGAACAAGTCAAGGGTGACCGTCCTGCACTTCAAAATTCCTCTTTTTGAAATGGAAAGCTAATTTCTTTGTGGGATTCAATCCTGAGATGCACCTCAAGTGTGCCCAGAGTTTGATACTTGCCAACTGGGGTCATCCCATGCAGATACAGCCATCTAGTCATCTAGATCATCTAGACAGGTACGTTCCACTTGTCCTTTTCCCTCATTTTCAAAGACTCCTTAAGCACAATTTACTTAAATCCTTTGTGAAGCAATATCGAGGCAAAAATGCTGCCCCACCAGCCAGTAAAAAGATGTCAAGAGCAATAATTGTTCTGAACAGCATATGTTGCATTCACCTCCTTAGTTTGTAGCAAATAAATTCTCCACTAGAAATAACATTTATGTGGATTTACAGTTCAAATCAAGAGCACCAAAAGTCATTCAGTATCTGAACATCTACCTGGCTGCTAGCACGCATCTCAGAAGCACTGAGTAGACATAAAGATGTCACGTCAAAACTGCCCATGTGTGCTGCATAAGCCAAGTCCTATCCCAGGACTGGAAATTACTTACCACTTTACGACTCTTTGTCATAAAAAAGTCATATGCTTTGTCATATGCTTCATTCCCTGCTCCTAGAATTTGCTGTGGAAGACACACAGCCTCTCTAAGTGATTTAAAGTACATGATACCGACACATCTGGCAGGATCTTAAATGGGCTCAGCTGGGCTAACACATGGTTATCACTGGTAGAGATAGAAAAACCCACATGCACATGCATTCAGATATATTTTCCAAGCAAGTACCTGCTACATTCAGAACCTGTGGTTGTTTTTCACTCAACAGTGGTATGAGTCAGGGATTACCACAGTGCAGCAATATGGCATCATGGGAGGAAAAAATCTAATACAAATGAGGTAAAGGCACGACCCAAAGTGTTACAAAACATAGGCATGCCTAAAATAGCTGCTTATTTTTGCCTTAGGTGCTTTAGGGCACCTCACCTGGCATTCAGCTGCTGCCTCAGAAGGCTGCAGGCTTTGGCAGGTCCTGTGTCTTACCTGGCAGCTCCTGTGACTCCCCTGGTGTGCTGGAGCTCGCTGGGGTGGAGGTGCCTGTCCTGTGTGGGGCTGTGCTCTGGACTGGCAGCTGAAGCAGTGCTGATAACACAGCAGTGCTGATAACACAGCAGTGCTGGTACAGCTCCTGAGCAGAGCTTGCACTGCAGAATTGTTCTTCCCCACTTTGCTCCCAGTGAGGAGGTGGGGAGTTCTTGGAGGGAACCCAGCTGGCCCAGCTGACCAAAGAGCAATCTCACCCTGTGACACCCAGCTCAGCAATAAAAGCTCAGGGAAAGGAGGAGAAATGGGAGGTGGATTTTCATGGTTATTACATTTGTCTTCTCAACTGTTACATTCTTCCTCAAAATGGCTGAACAAGCACCCACCAAAAGGAAATACTGAGCATATTCCTCTTTTTGTTTTGCTTGCACAGATGGCTTTTGCTTTCCCTATTAAACCAGCATTATCTCAACCTGTGAGACTTTTCTCCTTCTACTTTCTCTACATCCTGCTGGGGGAGAGGGAGTGAGTAGGTGGGTGGGTATTTGGCCTTTGGCCTGGGGCAGCCCACCATACCTGGACTCCTAAGGGTACCACTACATATTTATATTTAGGCATAAAACTTGGTCTCCTATTGCTCACCATTAAAGAAGTTTTGTGTCAGAAAAACAGGTGCACAAAACCCAAAATAAAATAGAAATAAACGGAAATTAAGCATAGCTACAAAAAGCTAGCAAATACTCATTGTCCATTTTGTATGGTAACTTGAAGAATATTATGGGATAGAGGCTTACATATCTTCCATTTCTGTACTGCCTGAATCCAACCCTGTCTGTGTCTCTTTCCCTTCCTGATATTGTGTTTGCTCTAAACTGTTGACCATCTACCAGGGCTAAAAAGAGAAGCTGCAACCAGTTCTCTGCACTCACTGCCATGAAAAGTGCTGGCCTTGCTCACTACTGAGTTTATTTGGGGATTCGATTTTAATGGGAGGCCCAAGAAGAATTTCTCACTTGTCTGCTCCTGGAAGAAACTGAGCCAAATGCCATACAAATGTATATTTTCTCTCTATAGCAGCATTGTCTTTGGTAATCAGGGCGCTCTGCTGGCAACAAAACATCTCACATATTGCAGGTCTTCTGTGAAGAAATGAAAACAAACAGTTGAGGAAAAATCACTTCAGAAAAAATTTCAGCAAAACTGAAATGGTTTAAGGCTCGTCTTTCTCTGTAAATAAAGTGGTGAAGAGAATGAGATATTTCAGTGAAGTGCTCAGCTGCAGCAGAGGTACAGATGAATAGAACTAATGTATGTGCAATTAGAAAATGTTGAGTAGGGAAATTGTTCTACAAATACTTTTTTTCCTTTTGTCTGATCCCCCTTGTACATGCATTCCTCTGGAAAAGTGCTGTGTTGTTGTGGCAAAGGGACTTTGCAAGTATGAATATTGATCTATGCCTTAACAGAGAGAAGTGCTTGAGGTGCAGTGTGACTTGTGCCATTGTGTTGAAGTGCTCAGTCAGTAAGTTTTGTGCAATGGATCTGAATGATTGCAGATTTATACACTCTGACAAAGCACCTTTGTCCCATCCTCTATAAGAAAATGTTTTGGAATCCAGTACATTATCCAGTACATTATATTTATTATACAGATATTTTATATCTGCTATGCCAATATAAAAAGACCTTGAAGTAAGTAGAGTGCATATCTTTCAGCCTCTTTACATTGCCATAATAGCTCATTGACATTTTATACAATAATCTATGAGACAGAGGCTACTAATGTGTTACATTTTAAGGCAAGCCAAAGATTACACAGCTAAAACGAGTCTGGCCTCCAAGGAGAACAGATGAGGTGACATTTTTCAGCCAGAGAGTTGGTGGCATCTTGCAGTTTGATACAGAAAACATGCAGCAGCTGCACTTGAGTTTATTTACCATACCTGCACATACCTACAATGCTACTTACAGAAAAAGTGTTTCAAGAACCTGGAAAGGGAAACTGGATGGCATCATCCACACTTTCTGACTTCCACTAAATAGACAAAGCTCTTTCCAGTCACCTTGCTTTGAATCAGATACTATGGGAAATACTTTCAGACAGCTTCTGAAACTTTCTATTGTCATTTTAAAAGGTGATAAAGAGGGTGGAGTCATTACAAGTGAAACTGTCAGGAAGTGGCTTTTCCATTTTTTTGCATAGCTGAACAGGATGTACAGAAGAGACAGATATTTCAGTGAAAAATGGCAGAGATGATTAGCAAAATTGCTGATCTACTAGATCAAAGGAAAAAAAATGCTGATTTAACCTGAATAACAATCTGGGGCTTGTATTTTACACCTTTTTTCTACTTTCCACTATTAAAATACTTAATTCACTACCCAGATTAGAATTTTGCTTGTGGATTCAAGTTGTAAAGAGTTTTTAAATTATTTCAATAACTCAGAAAAAAAAAATCTTTAAATTAAACACCGTATCAGATTTGGGATTGAATACTGAGTTTTAGTCCAGAGGCTGAAAATAACCATTTTATCTACCAGGCTAGGGTTTCAGAAAGCATACCCAATTTATGATAACAGTAGATTAGAAACCAACACCATGAAAAATTTTGTTAAACTTCTATCTGTGGATATGCTTATAACCTTCACAAGAAAGCACTGACTGTGGATGCCCCATCCCTGGAAGTGGAACACCATCTCTTCCAACTCAACCCATTCTCTGATTCTGTGATACTATGGTCTAGTTTTGGATTCAGCCCTGCTTTGGGCAGGATGGGACCAGATGACTAAATGATCCTGTGACTCTGTAAGTGGTAAAATAAAATTTCAAAGCAGCTGCTCTTTATTTATTGTAATGGGGAAGAAATTTATGAACTTTCTTTGCTCTTGGGAAACAGTTAATGGACTTTGCTTGCTCTTTGGCTTGCAAACTCTTAATCAAACTTGCTGTTCAGAATTATTTCATTCTTTCTTGATAATAGTGAGAAGATTTGTGTGAATGACTTGTGATTTGTGATATCTTCTTTTTTAAAATCTTTTAAGGGACACTCATCTTTATGTAGGGCCAGTGGAGCACTGTGAAGCTGAGAGGTGACCAAATCCCTGCTGATGGCAGATAGTTAACAAAAGATACCAATGGAGCTGCAGCAATTCTGCATGCATGCCCTGTTGCAAATATAATGTAATTCAGCTTTAAATGCTCTGCCCCTGACAGCTTTGCTCCACTGCTTGGCCCTTTCCATGTGCTAACAGAATGTTCACAGTCAGTGGGAGCACCTCAGATGTATTGTAGCTCGTCAAGGAACAGTGACATGATGATCTATCTAAGCCTGCCCGGGCTTCCTCCCGAACTTTGACTACCATCATTATTGGGAATTCTTATTATTAATCTACTTAAGAAAGCAAGAAAGAGTGACTGAGTAATCACTGAAAGGTGATAAACTCCCACAGCTGTTCTTCAGAAGGTCTAATGAAGCCCGAGCACCAGTCAGATCAGCAATTTGGCACACTGGTGGCTCCAGGGTGCAGTTCAGCTCCCCATGAAACCTCTGGAAAGACTCTGGGAACTAGATGATGCTCTAAATGAACAAAGGCTGTTGTTCCACAGGCTGAGTGACATTGAGTATTCCCAAAGGGTTTTTATTATTATTATTATTATTAGATTAGAATCAGTTCTTAAATCACTAAATTGTGTGGAAATTTCCTATTCCAGAAGTAAGCAAACATTCAAGAGTATATATATTTTACTTAGCAGCTACCACAGAAAAATATACAAAGTTGGAATCTGTTAAATACAAAACCTAACTGGATATAAAAATGTATTCCCATGACAGGTCTGTTTCTTTAATAGAGTTTCATTAAAGAGGGAACCATTGTTTTATGGAATATTCTGTGGTTTAATAAATGAAATATGCAGCCATTTAATCACTAATTAATGTGTCTCAAAAATTTCAGTTTTGTATTGTACTTTAATTTTTTGTCAGCATAAATTTCTCTCAAATAACTCTCTGTAAAAAGGCTTCACTTTGCTTCTGTGCTTGTAAAATACTTCTTTGATCGGTTTTGCTACCTCTGAGTTAATTTTTATTTATCCAATCCAGGTGACACCAAAGGTATAGTTCCTTAATTAAGAGGTCAACAGATACTTGGGACTCGATTCCTATAAATCGTAAGTTTAGGATCTCAATAGCAGGGTCCAAAATGGGGTGTAGTCTGGCATGCACACAGGCATATGAGTGTCCCAAAACCACTCTTCCACGTGACAGGGCAATAAGCCAGTAAAAGCAGATGTCTGGTGTATGTATGGCTTTAATGAGAGGAGGGGACAGTGCAGATCAGCCGTGAGGGTGGGGACTCAGTCCTGCCAGCCAGGCACTTTGCAGTGGCAGGATGTCGTGGCCCCTCTCACGTCACATTGTGAAGCACGATGCTGATTTCACCCTCTACTTTTACCTTGATCATTAAACACATAATAAATGGCACAAATGCTTCACTCAGTCCTGTAAATACTCTGCATACCCATTTAAACCACACATATGATTGCAGCAGCAGCAGCAATTGGCATGCACTGTAATCTCATGATGATGTAGTTCTAGAGATAATCACTGATTCACTAACTAATTTCATAGAAACTGATTATTTTATGGTGGTCTCTGCCAAATGTCAGAAGGCCTACAACCTAGACAATAAAAGAGTGGATTTTAACTTACATACAGAATATGAAATTTTCAGAACCACAACATCAGCACTGCAGTCAGTTCTCTTGTGTGACTCTATCCCTGATTTCCTGTGGGGAAAGAATAAATCAGCAAATATTAAGCTCACCTTGTGTTGGGATACTCTGAGTGTCTGTTAGATTCCTTTTGCCCTGTAAAAGATTGCTTATGATTGGTATTGTATTCCTTTTGCCCTGTAAAAGATTTGGTTACACTCCAAAATGTAGACAACATAGAATTACACAATGATCACTTGTCTATAAACTACAATAACAATAATAGCACTTGAAGATGGGAAGAGCAGAATTTCTGAGACATAGATATCATGCTGTTTTTCTCATTATTAAACTTCAAATTTTGTGAAGATTATCTATTAAAGTAGAAATAACCCTCCCTCAGCAACAGCTGAATGACACCCCCAATCTTTCACTCACATACTTGTTCTGAAACTCTACCTCAGCCAACTCCTTGCACCATTGTTAATCTGGCACCTGGAAACGACACTACATGAGCTACTTATATCAGTGACAGTGCTCAAAAACAGTCAGACACAGACAGCTTCCTCAGGAAAATTCATTAAGGTTTTCATGTGGAATAACAACTATTTGATGTTCAGGCTTTTTTCCCACTAATTAGTTCTGAATTTTTTTAAATACATGCTGAGAAGAAATCAGCAGAATTAGAACCTAATTCAGCAAAAACCTAAGCATGTGGGTTTCTCCCACTGCATTAGTAACACAACTAAAGTCCTGGTGAAGTTTGCTGAATTTGCTTTGCTTAGAAGCCATATCTGTGAAACTAAATCTAGTCTGCTGCACTAGGGGGATGCAGTACATAGCTTTTATAAATAGAAGATGAGCTATAAAGTCTGATCCCTTTTTCTGCTGTAAGCTACAGTATGACTCCTAGCTTAACCACAGAGAAGAGGAACAACAAATTTAGCAAAGATGATGTTGGCCAAGCCCCAGTCATTACCTTCAAGCACAGTTTGTTTGAAAGAGGGCAATTTTCTGAGTTCACTTTTGTCTTATGGGAAATGGGATCTCCTGACTCAGCTTTCTTCTACTACTCTCACATGAACTCTGGTCTAGGACAACTAGATAGGGTGTGCTTTGGGGAAACAGCAAAGATGGTAGTCAAACATATCCCCTAGTAGGATATCTATAATTTTTAGTGACCTTAGCTCCTAAAGACATGCAAATTGTTTATGCTTGCCATCACAACCCTATTTACTCTTTTCTGCACTACTTAAAATCACAGAATGGTTTGAGTTGAAAGGGACCTTAAAGATTATCCGGTTCCAACTCCCCTGCCGTGGGCAGGGACACCTTTCACTAGACCAGGTTGCTCAAAGCCCCATCCAAACTGGTCTTGAACACTTCCAGGGATGGAGCACCTACCACCTCTCTGGGCAACCTGTGCCTGAGCCTCAGCTCCCTCACAAGGAATAATTTCTTTGTAATATCTAGTCTAAATCTGTCCTCTGTAGTTTTAAAGCCATTACCTCTTGTCCTATCACTACAGGATCTAGTCTATACTACCTCTCAGCTCCCTTGTAGCCCTTTTAGAGGTATAAGGTGCTATAAGTTCTCCCTGGAGCCTCTTTCTCCAGACTGAGCAGCTCCAGATCCGTTTGCATAGGGGAAACACTTCTTTGCCTTCACCCCATGTTTGTCATGTCTGGAGGGATTGCTACTTCCTCTAGCCCAGGTTTACACAAAGCTTGGAGGACATTCAGTTCATAACCCACCTTAGGCACTTCACTGTTCAAATTCAGAATAAAAGAACATCAGTGACACTTTGGAATGCAAGGTAAGCCCCTAATCTCGTATAATAAGCTCAGATCCTTGTAGGTCAGTGGAGAGAAAGAGACTTTAGTATCTGACAAATGCCTGAGTGAAGGCACCAATTCTCCCACGGAACTTCTTAAACATCTATGTGAAACCCAGACCTCATTGCAGAGGCCAAACTTATATTAACTTCAGCAGCGCCAAGACTTCACCCTCAGTTTTTAGTTCCAGCAGGGTGGAAAGCCAACTTTGGAGAAAGTGATGGGACTGGGAAAAAGGAGACGTTGGAGGTGCAATAAAAATTAAAATGAATAATTAATTTCAACTGAGGTAGAACTGGGAAAAATTGTCAATAATGACTGTGCTGTTTCAGCTGGGATCAGATTCTACTTATTCTATAAAAAATATTTTAGCAGAAGATAAGCAATTTAGCAGTGTCTCTTCTGGAACTGCTTCCATGCTTATCCAAAGACAAAGTCCGTCCATCTCTTTCTTGCACGCTTTTATAATTTATTTGCGTATTTTTGCCTTCTGCATGCTAACATTTTTCCAAGTTGCTCAGCTTGGTTCTCCACTCTTTCCACAGTATGAAAGCTTTATTGTTCCCTGTGAACGCTCCATCTCTTTCCCCTCCCAGCTCCATGCTTTGGCACAAGTGGACTCTTTTGAGCTTCTGTGTGAAGACCACCTGCAGTAGACCTTGGAATGACTAATGTGGAGGTGGGCTGAGATCAGCTTTAACTTGAGTTTCAAATGTACTCTACAACTCTTGCTGTTTCCTACCCCCCAAAACGACTTCATTTCCTACACCAACTGCTAAAGCAATAGTCCTGAAAGAGGGAGCAATGATTTATAGTGGCTCTTCTTAATACATGAACATTAATTTTATTTATTGTACCAAGTACCATATTTGCTAGAGATGAGGTCCATGATTGGCATTTTGAAGGAAATATGGTAAATTACTCAAATCTATGGATATACCTGTAGAGATTTATAGACCATTGCCTTCAACAGTTAGAACATAGTATATGACTAGTGCTGAGATCATGTCCAGTGTTCATTTTGCTCATTTACTTTTGCAAGAGATTAAATAGCTGCCAATTCACAAAATGAAAGGGATTTTTGGTAATAATATACCAAAGAGTAGGTATGTAGAGTTAGGCTAAATGAAAAGTATCATTTAAAAGCAAATACATAAACTCAGAACCAACACAAACTATTTGTGATTTTTAACTGCTTGAAAATTGCATTTTAAAAAATCTATCCTATGAAAAAATCTATCCAATCTGATCCCATGAAGACTCAGTACTAGTCAAAGGATGCATTACCTGCCTAGTCCTATGCCTGGTAGAGAGTGCCAAAGGAGAGAGCTCACAGTAGTTAAGCACTTAAGTGGTTGATGGAATTTACAGGGTCAGTAGTGACAGTTTTCCAGCCATTCTCTTAAATCAGGTAAAAGATACTTTGAAATGAATGAAATTGCTCAGGATAAGCATTGAGGTGACCAACTGCACAATCAGCCCCAATAGAAAAATTCCTTATAATTCATTGTGCAACCAAGCAGAGGGAAAAAATCTGTACTTTCCAAACATCCCAGACACATAACAGCCAGACAAACACACAAGTGCACATACTGGAGAAATGAAATTAGCAAATGGTGTCATTTGATTTAGCATATGATCACATCTGACAGGCATGAGCTAGCCTCTGATGTGTTTTCTTGTTGGTGTTGGAAAAAGAAAAATATGAAGCCAGTTAGGCATGTTTCTGAATGTGATGCTTTCCTTTTCCCCATGCTTTCTTTTCCTTTTCTTTCAGTAAAAACACTGGAAATGTTTGAAATCCCTAAATCTTACAAGGCATATTTTTAATATCTTGTACTAGGGATAACCTTTTAAATAGTACTGGAAATCCCCATATAGAATATCTAGGTGTATCTAGATGGATTGCTTCCATATGAAGACATTTTCTTCTGCCATTTTTCATTCTATTGTACGTATCTGTAACTTATGCTTTTTATAACGAAGGGCTACTCTTAATAACCTTGTATTTATTTTTTTTTTTTTTTTTTAAAGAGCAGATGTGATGAAGTGAATGAGAGCTATTGGTTTAATAAAGCACAGTCATCTTCTCTCAGATGTTACAATAAACCAGATTAGATAGAGTTTTAATGGCTAAAGTTCCAGCGTTACTTCTGCTGTTGATAAATGGTCTGAAATTTCATTTTCTCTGCTCTGTGTACCTTGCTTACATGCCTGTGTTTAACTGTTTGGAAACTGGAATTGTAACAACATGAAAGTAAAGAACCCCAGGTTAACAAAATATCTCGTTATATAAATGATGATCCCTACCTGATAGGGAGAAGTGAAAGGTGACAAATCCTTCCCTCTCAATTAAATTCCCTTCATTAGAGTCTTTAGTACATTTCTGGCCATAATGTCAGTCAAGCAATAACAGAAAACTCAGTGTCACTATGGAAAAAGGACATTAAAACTGTTTTAAAGGTGGAGAGAGGGGATGCGCAAATATACTTCAAAGAGAGGTTCTTGTTTTCCTTTTATTCCTTCAGTATTTCCATGAAACCTAAGGCAATGACATCACAACAAAACAAGGTTGCCAAGATATACTATACAAAAACATGTTTTCACATGGTTACATTTTCTGCAAATTATAGTTCTTGGAATATAAATCAGAATAATTGTTTAAATCAGAGTGACTGTTGAAACAGATTTACAGAGATCAAATCAAAAATGTAATAATTCTTGTGGTTTCTACTAATGCTCAGAGCACCAAATACTTCTGAAAATTTTGGTTGTCAGTTATATATAGTGTTTACATTAACATGCTGCTTGAACAGAGAAAATATATATTTTAAGATGAAAATGTGAATCCAGGGTTACAAGAATGTTTCTGAAACAGCTAAGTCATCTTGCTTCAAGTAAAACCAGATGTTTGCTTAAAGTGAAAGGCAATCATTTCTTTTAATTATGTTCACTGGTTAGGCCACCAGGAATATCCATATGTGCACACAATGATCCAATTAAAATCAAAGACCTTACGATGGAGAAAGCAATCAGCAACTGAAAGACCAGCAAATGACATGCGAGGCACTGACCTGGGTTCCACTACCTCGTTCACTCATTTTCACTCAGCAAGTCCAACAGGAGGGACTGCTGCAGTCTGCCAGTGTCCCCTGGGAGTGCCACGTCCTGGCTCCCAGAGGAATCTCCAGGAGCAGTGGCTTCCTTAAACAGTTGCTCCAAATTGATGAACCCGGACTAGACACATTTCTCAACTTTGCACCGGGTCAATACCTGCAAAAACATCCCATATGCAGTAAGGAAGCAGCTGCAACACTCTTCCTTGGTCATTTCAGCTTTTAGGAAGTGTGGCGTTGTGGTGAGTCTAATGGAAGAGAGAAAAAATATGGAAAGTCATGAAGTGTTTTGTATGAATATTTCACCAGAAAAGGAGACGGAAAAATGAACCTAACATGTGGATATTCATGTCCTCCTGAAATCCTGCCTGTAAATGCCACGTGACTGTGCTTGGCAGAGACTGTAAGCACAAAATATTAGCATGATATTTCTTAAATAATCCATACTCTTAACAGCTCTTCCTATCCTGGACATTTCACATGCGTTTATCACCTAAATTTTTATCAGTCGCTGATGGTTTTGAAACTTTACAACACTTTTCATAGTTTGAAATTTCTCTTCGAAACTGTGTTGGTCATATATATAAGGATATATTCTTAGTCCTTCTGTGAAGAAATACATCTACTCATTTAAAGGGAAAAACCACATTTTCTGAGAACTGGCAGCTAACTGACAGTAGGACTTCCTCAGCTCCTCTGTGATCCTCTCAGCAGACAAGCACAGCTCTATATCCATCTATTTCAATGACAACTATATATTGTATACCCAAAATTGTGCATTACATTTACTTACCATGAAATATGCACGTAATATTCACATAAACACACGTGCACAAACAGTACTTATACACATATAATATGTTGCAGGTGGACATAACATCATATCCTCTGATTTTCTTTTTACAATATTCTTTCTAGAGCTGAACATTTTCTCCAGGAAGACTTGACAAGTTAATAACTTCTGCCCATAGTTTTCAATTGGTACTACCTCAGCTTAAAGGTACAGGACCTTTTTTCTTCTGTGGCATGCATTTGAGCCTACTTTTACCTTTTGCTGGAGGTTGCTCAGTTTTTTGGTGGCATTTTATGTCAAACAGTTCCTTCACCAGTTTATGAAAAAGAAAAGAAAAAAAAAGGAGGGAAAAAAAACCCTTTGTAAAAGGTGCTCTGACTACATGTATTTGTCAGAAGAGCTGGTATTTTCACACCAGACTGAATACATAATCAGGTGATTAAATGTCTTTACCAAAAACATGAACAAAACATATGACTGCAGTGAACCCATTAGGATTTTTAATTTTAATTCCAATGAGCCAAAGACACACCCCTTTCTATTTTACCAGGTTACTTCTGCTGTGGTTGGGTAGGTCATTTCACACGTGCAGTTTCTATGAAGAAGATGTTCTCCTTGTCCATTGTGCACTATCTTGGTTCAATTGCTATATTGTTTTTCTTTTGTTTTCTAGGCCACTTTTTTCAGAAATACTTCTCACCAAAGAAAAGATCCTTTATTTTCCATCCTCGCTGCTCTGCACGACAACCTTTCCCTCTTCCAAGCTTTACATTCAGCCTTAGATTAAGGCTAGAATCTACAGTGTTCTTTGGTAAACATGGATCTGTATATATAACACCCATGTCCATGACAACTTTATTTTGATCTTCTGAGTTTTGTACAGTCTTTACAATGTTTGTCCTTCACATGGCTTCACTTAACTGTCAGTGTTCTCACAGGACCTCTGTGCATTGCAGCCAGTTCTTCAAAGTTCCTCTCATTGTTTTGACTAATAAGCATTTATATTAAAACTCTGGGCCAGGATATATAAGGGAAAAATAATCATGCAGACCCTGCAAATTTAGTAGCAGACACTTGATTTTTGTTGATTAGCTTGTTGCCAGGAATATCTTTCTCAAGACACACTCCTTTCTTGAAATTCAACATCTTCATCAGCTTTCAGCCTGAGACAGGAGCCAAAACAAGTCAGCATTGGAGTGCATGGCCTCCAAGAACTTCTGGCACTGCTAAATGGAAAGTAGATGGCATAAATGCTGATATAGAAGGGTAGGAGGCAAGCTAATTTATATCCTAGAAGGATCCCAAAATATGTCCCAACTACTATTTATTACTAGAAGCTATAAAATAAAGTTAAAGAATATTTTATTTTTTATTACCCAAGTCATAAAATATACAAGCACAGGAAATATAAACAACGGCAAAACAAGCTGAGAGAAGGCAAGCTTTCAGCTAGCTGAATCATCTCAAAATTCTAAATATTATCTCATGATGGATGGCTGCTGGAGTCTGCAAAAGACTACAAAATCGAGTTCCCTGTTTCATTCAGACCACCCCTATCAAAGACACTTCAATCCAACTGTATTATCACATATTATCCTCAAAACTGAAAATTTAATTTCCTCGTCAACACTTGGTGAGTCTTATGTTGAAAAAGGGTCTACTGCATACCTCTCTCTGGACTGGCTTTTATAGAATTGTTCTTTTCCACTGTGTTTCAAGGAACAATCAAGAATGTCTGCCTTCCTTACTGTGCTGGCCTGAGTAAGTTTTTAAAGTCTAGATTTTATAAGCTTTCCAACACTAAATTCTACTCATTTGCCAGTGGTATGGTAAGTGATACAAACACTATCTGTTGCATGTACTTTGAGTTCTGCTCATTCTCATTTATTATTTTTCTTTCCCACACTGCTTTAGAAGTAGCACATCCTTCTGTAGATCCTTCTTTCCATGCTGCCACACTGAGTATCCTACTGCTAATCTGAGGGAGGCTTAGGAAAAGGATATAAAATCAGAGGGTAACATAAAAGAGGGTCACAAATTATGTAACTAACACATTTAGTATATTTACATACCCACACAGAGTCCACATATTCCCCATTACAGGCACAACCATCCTCTGGTGACCAGGACTCTGCAGCCTCTCTAGAAATTTTATTCCGTTCCTCGACTGTGCTTTTTTTTTACCTAATGCATAAGAAAATTGTCCCTCTCTGCGTGTTAAACTGCTTTTATCTTGTTCTGTGGATCATGGCTGTGAAGAGCAGATTATTCCACTTTCTTGTAATTTAAAGATTCCTGAAAAACAAACATTTGCTTTTGAAGCCCCCTGACTAGATGGGCTGGATTCAGCATATCTGGAAAGCCCTAATTATCAGAATGAACACCTTATGATTGACTGAGCAATCTGAACCAATCATTCCATTTCAAATGAGGCTCAAAAAGCATTTCAAGAACTTGCAGACAAATTGTATATTGGATGGAAACATCATTGTAAAATCTCAGAAGTTTGCAAAATGAATTAAGTTTTACAACTACTTTATGAACTTGGAAAATGCGAGGCTTAAATGGGAAAAGTTCAGTATTTGTCTTTTCCTCTCTTACTTCTTATTTCATTTAGCCAGAAAATAAACTCAGTGTTTAACAAAATTGTGCTTTATGTCAAATAATATATCAAATAATTACTACATTTATTTAATGTAGTTTAATAATTAAGCAGCCTGAAATGCAATCACTAATATGGTTTATAGATAAGAGAAAAACATTTGAAAGGATCTTAAGTAAACTACAAAAACATGGGTTAATCTTAAGAACAAGTGGAAGTCCATAATCCTGTTTAGGCCATGGTCTGCTGGTAATGCATTCCAATTAAACTATTCTGTGATTTATGGAAGTCAGAAAGGAAATTACTCAAAAACAGCTACGCTGAAGGTTTGTAACTAGCTCCCTTCTCCCAAAGGACAGGACTTTCCTGTTGCCATGCCTCAGCTCAGAAGATCTTTGATTTGTTTTGCAAAATATTTGTTTGACTTCTTCAACTTCATATATTAAATGTGCTCAGCTCAGTAAGATAACTGGCACGGAGGTTACAGAAGACTTGTAATTACAGTATCAATCCTTATACGATATTTTCTAACAAATGGAGGAGTCTATTTTTATTCTATTTTCATCTTCCTTGAGGAAAATGTTCAGACTAATTAATTTCCCTTGCCGTTGAGAACTCAGTGCACCAATAAATATAATTATCATCTCCCTTCATTTTTAAAATTTTAGACTATTTCAGTCTGTTCTAGTTGTTAAAATATCCATTCAGGACATTAAGATTAATGGCAAGGAAAAAAAAAAAAATTTTCACAAATAATCAAAATTCTGAAGTTGATTTAATTTTAAAATATTTACAAGTCTTTTAGCTTATTTTAAAAAAGCAAACCTTTAAAGTTGCCATATTGAGAACATTACAATGGAATATATAGACTATAAGATAAATTAATTCATTAAACCTTAAGCAAAATATTTGTGAGTTTTCTTTAGCCATGTTAATCCACCAGAAAACTCCATGGAAGAAAAATGCAATAATATAAGGTAAGAAAAAAAATCAACTTGCAATCATGAACAACATGTTTGTCTCAACATGTTGATTCTGTTTGGATCATAAATTTTCTTGGAGGAAAGCTGGAATGAACTAGTCTGTTGCTATTGAGGAATAAGGTGTGGTTCAAGGTTTACGTCAAAGCAAGCCCCTGATTCTACGATATTCACCTGTACTTTTTGTCTGTACTTTTTGTCTCTTTCTTGTGGATATACAAGTAGCAAAGCTGACTGACAACACTGCCAGCCTTAGTCTTGGCCTGAGAGATGGAATCAATTTTACAAGTGAAAAATTAATTAACTGACCTTTGGAAAAAAAATGCAAACAAAAAAATAAGGTTCCATGCCACTCCCTCAATTAAAAGAAATGAGAAGTCATCCTCCACTAAGTTTTTTGCTGCTTATCACTAAGTGCAGGTATGTATTTTAAGGACTATGGTAACTGATGCCAGTGATACAGCTGGGATCTGAAAAAAATTGAACTTTTGAGTTTCATCAAGATAGTGCACATAAAAGATCTGCAAATCACTGGCACTTCCAGTCTTTTGGGTTTTCACAAGGCCATTAGGAAAACTGACTACTAACAAATACCAAAGGCACTTGAAAATCACTAAAAGGTTTTGCTCCATGGCAAAACGTACTGCAAATGAGATTCTAACCCATCTTCCCTTTTAAAAGTTGTAAATGGCCAAAGGCTGGCTCTGCTCTGTCACATGCAGATGATGTTCAGCCAGTACCTGCAGACAGAGAACCCAGCTGCTTCCAGTGGGGAAGGGTTTGGGAGAATGGCTCCCTCTGATTAGGAAGTGAGGCAGGGGGTGGTGAGACCACAGCTCTGCAAATGCAGGCAAAGCCACACACAGGCAGAATTTTGTCAGCTGCAACTCCCAGCCCATTGATGCAACTTACAGGCCACTTCCATGCTGCAGTGAAAAATTATCTCTGGAACATATCTACGTATCCCAAGGGAACTTGGAATACCTGCACACATGGCGATTGCAGCCTGGCAGGGGCAGCCCAGGCTATAGATTCCCTGATGGGTTTAAGGTGGGAGGATGGGAGGTAGAGGCAAGAATCTGAAGGAAATGATCCTCCACGCACTCCCCATCCCACCAAGCAGCAGCTCCAGAAACCACATGGAGTTTGGGTGAGAAGATTATAAGGTGTCTTGTTGGTAGAATTGCCACTGCTCATACAATCCAACTTCCAATGTTTTTGTTTTATCACCATTTTTTGTTATTTTGGGCTGGGTGTGGAAAACATTGTCTGTGGGAGCTCCCCCAGCATATTGCCTTTGTTCCCAAATACCAGGTGGCACAGGAACAGTCACCATACTGCCTTTGTCTGGGGAAACCACGCAGACACGACCTTCAGGGGGTGTCTGCCTTCTTGGTTTTGCTCCTGGTGGTGAATACCCTTTTGTGGATAAAAAACCCTCTCTTTTTTGTATACTTTTGCTATTAATATTGCCATGGTTATTGTGTCTCATTCCATTGCTTTGTGCTTCTATTAAAGTGTTATCTCAGCCCATAGTCTCTCCATTTTTGTCCCTCCTATGCCAAAAAGGGTGGGGAGAGGGAACTGGCTTATGTGGAGTTTAATTTCCTGCTGGTGTTAAAACCCAGCTAAATAGATTTAGTTTCTGGTGAGCTCTTCAGAAACTGATTCACTCCTTGGTGCCCTTCTCTAATGCCATGTCATTGTTCTTCACAGATCTTTGCACCCTGGACATCAAAATAAGGCCCCAGGGTAGCTTGCACCAAGTCTGAGGAGCTGTTGATGAATGAATCCATTAGTCCACATCAGAAGTCTGTTTGCAGCTGTTTAACAACCATTCTTTTTGATCCTTTTTAAAGAAATTACCTTTCTTATCCCCTGTTTTAAATAATTTATTGGGATCTATTGTTTAGGCAGGTTACTTCTATTTAATATAATGCTGATTCCATGTCCCTTCTTAATGAAAGAACATCAACAAAAATTAAAATATACAACACTGACCTTTTTCTCTTATTATCAGTGTAATATGTTGCTGTAATGTTATTGCTACACCAAAGCATTTTGAAGTCTATTTTCATAAGCAAATGACACTTGCCTTAAATTAAATTCTTCAAATTTGTTATGAATCTGGTTGAACAAATATATATTCCATACTTTTGTCTGAAATCAACATCTCCCTGACAATCCTGTGATTGCTAGCATCAGTATAATTATTCCTTTTACATTTAGTCTTGGCACTATCTTTCTTCTGACAGTCAGGCATTTCTAAAGTCTTGAAGTACTCACTGAAAGAGAATGCTGTGTATTCTAAAATATTTCTTAGGCAGCTGTTTTAAAACTTTAGAATGAAAAAAGATGGATCTAAAGCTGATTATTGTTATTTGAGAACATTTATTATTACTAGAAAATAATATTTTAGATAACATATTACTTACGTTTTTCATTCAGGGTAAAAATATATATTAAACACGTCTTTGTATGTATTGTTATTTACTGTTCTAAAACTAGATCAATAACATGTTCATTTTATATTAGTCCCAAAAACTGCTTTTTCATACTGTCCTTAACACTAACAGCCAGATTTCCAGTTACAGTATAACTTTTTCTACAGCTTCCAACATAAAAAACCCCAACAAAATCCACATTATAAATTGGGAAATTTTTTTTGCTACACCTGTAACAGATATAGGTATAGTTACTGCTGCTTTCATTGCTAAGTATTTTGGTTCTTTAAACAAGGCTTTCGGTCGTGGGATTATGCTGTTTAGGGTTTGAAGTAAACAGTTTTTAATTACCGCTCACATTTTTCTGATTAGGTTTTTCCTCCCAGATGATTTGGTGTGTAATTGTTCTCAGCTTTGTGAAACTTTGCCAAGCCCACGGGGTATGCACACCATGCACACACACGCACAGGCACCGCTGCAGGCATTAATGTGTGTCTGTGTCTGTGTGTGTGTGTGTGTGTGAGTGTGTGTGTCTGTGTGTCTGTGTGTGTGTGTGTCTGTGTGTGTGTGTGTGTGTGAGTGTGTGTNCTGCCCCATAGTCTGAGTTTTCTCTGTAAAAGCTGAGCCTGCAGCAAAACCCTGTCATTGCACTCAGTTTGTTCATATTCCTTTTCCGTGGAAAGACTTCTGTGCACCTTTGTCTGTATGACAGCATTTTGTCTTTTTTACCTGCTGTCTCAAGTTTTTCAACATTTTCCACCTACTGCTATTGATGTGGTTTGGAGGCTGCTTGTCTTACTTTATTTCCTCTCCTCTTGACTTACACATTCAGGTCAACTGAAATGTTTTCCAGTTTTTGTTGGTTTTGCCTTGTGCCTTTGAAAGCCATCATGTTTGCAAGGAGCCACTCATTCCTTTGATGATTTGCAGTACCAGATACAAGCAGATGCATTTATAATTGCACCAAAAATGTGTGTCTGTGTGTGTGTGTGTGTGTCTGTGTCTGTGTCTGTCTGTGTCTGTGTGTCTGTGTCTGTGTGTCTGTGTGTCTCTGTGTCTCTGTGTCTCTGTGTGTGTGTCTCTGTGTGTGTGAGTGTGTGTGTGAGCACTGGGCAGTGCGTGCGCTTGTGTGCTCGTGTGTGCACTGTACAGCTGTGCACAGATGCTTGGGATTTCATTATGTTTACTATAAACAACTACAACAGAGTTGTAGACGCTTGAGCTGAACCACAAACGTTGGGAAATTCTTCTGCTAACTCAGTGTCTAACACAGGGTTGTCCTGAGCCGTGTGCAACACGTTCTGAATTAGACAATCAACGCGAACAATATTTTCAAATTCCCAGGACATTGAGTTTTGGCAGCATGCAGCCACCAGCCAGGATTTCCCAGACTCCTGAAGTCCCCCAAAAGGAATCCTTCATCTTTCCCAAGGCACTGAAGATTGGAGGTGCTTATTTCATTTGATCATAACGACCAATACTGACAATAATTTAGAAACTAATTAACATCGCAGTATGAAAAGCAGCATAGCAGCATATAAATTCAAACTGCAGTTCTTTCCAATGTTGGATAATACTCACATTAACATTAAATAAGGCAGTCAGAAAATATTGAAGAGGCAGAGATTAAGAGGTTAAAGTAAACAGGTGATTTCACGGGCAGAGGTCAAAAAGCCAACCTGATCAAACCCAGCCACTTGTGGTGTCAGAAAGAATAACTTCATATTAGAAATTTAAAATAAAAACATCTGTCTTACTCAGATAGGGGTAATTTAGCGTTAGTGGTATCCAATTTTCCTCTGTGCAGTGAAACAAATATTTTTATCTGCTGTGAATTTGGAAGAGAAGGGTTAGGCTCTTTGGTACAGCTTATTACAGGACTGTCTCTCCAGTGCTATGGAAGGGTACTGCAGCAGTTACACGATCTGTTTTGTAGCCCAGGGAGAGATTCCATTACCTAAAACTGAAGGATTCAACATCATTTTAGGCACTGAGCTTTGTCCTGCATGGCCTCCACCTGAGTCTGCAGAAAAGGGAGTTCCTTGAAGGCCTGAAACTTCTCTGTCAGCCCCACTCAGATCTCTTGCGTAGTTTGAGGTACCTCAAATGCATCTGGTTGCCCATGTTTAGGCAAAAGTATTCCACCTACGGGCAGCTTCTAAATTTGAGATTTCTTTCTTAGCAGGTTGGCATCTAGTAAGAGTTTTCAAGGTAAATGAAAGTTTCACATCTGATGATTTTTTTCATAATTTACTATTTTGTGTTTTCTCTCCTTTGGTATTGATATGATAATGTATTTTCTATATACCAGAGCCATGTATTAATTAATATCTTATCTGTACTGATCTTCCTTTTCTTACTGGCTTCCATGTTTCATATTTTAAGTAAAACTCTGATCTTAGCTTTTTGGCTGCAAAAATTTCCACTGTTCTCAGGGCTTTCCTGTCTTCCTTTCTCCTGTCAGCACAGTGCTTCCTACCTGGTTTCACTGTGAAAGTCCCAAGAACTTCAGTTCTCCAGAAGTTCTCCTGAAATTCTGCAGTGCCTGACAATGAAAGAGCAAAGATTGGAAGGGGGTTGGACAAGATATTCAACTCTCTATCCCATGAAAGAAAAGGCATTTTCCATACTGGCTGCACTGAGACCTGGCAAGCACAGAGTACCTTCAGGAATGTCTCTGGTGCTGGACCCTCTTCCTGTTTGTGCTCAGACCATGAACACATAAGCCCTTTTCCCAGAACTGTGGAGAATGCTACCTGATCCTTATACTTCTAATTTAGCAAAGATAATGTCTTATAACAATCTCATTTGGTCACCTGGTCTCCTTTCTTGAATACTAAATATAATGAGGAGTTATTATTATTATTATTATTATTATTATTATTATTATTATTATTATTATTATTATCATTATTATTATTATTATTATTATTATTATTATTATTATCATTATCATCATCATTATCATCATTATCATTATCATTATTATAATTATTATTATTGCTCAAAAATAGATCAAAACCTCTTTAATTACTTATTAGGATATTTTCAAAATACTTCTCAACCCATGATTAATCTCTGCAGTATAACTTGAACTGGTGCTCCCAAAACAGAAATTTGTGCATTTTGAAGAGCCAAGAAATTTTGAAATAAAATGTTTATTTCAAAGACCATATCTTCACAGGTGTTATTTGAAGGACCAGATCTTCACAGATGTTGTTTAAAGGACCATACCTGCACAGATGTTAGTTTGTTCAGAGACAAATGTACCCAAGTAAGTCATACATTTCCAGCATCATCTTCTTGGTGAGGGGCAAGGTAAAAATTAGTAGTTTTATTTAAATTTGCTGTCTTGGGATTACTCAATAGTCATAAGAAAAAGATGAAGGAGTCCCCAGGGAGGTTTCATTCCACTCATTTCAGGATCAGATTAAACACATTTTGATGCGTCTGTTTCCCTACAGGGAGCATGTAACTGTATATGACATTCACTCAGCATTCAGAGCTGAACTTAAATTTTCAAAATCCCACATTAAATTGGGAAATCCTTTTTTTCTATATATCATTATTAATGACCATTAAAAACATTATTTCTAACCTCTGCTTTTTCTCAGAGCTTGATTTACAACAGCCCTTAGGACATTATGTGCAGATTATGCTGACAGATTAATCACAGAGTGTGTTAGCTAAATTTATGGCACATATATCACATCTCCAAAAATACATGTACAAAGAAAAGATACCTTAAACTTTTTTTAACACAGTTTTAATATGGGCTCTTCTGATGCTTTAATGTTTAAAAAAATAATAATAAACCAGGATGTATGTACCATAATGATTCTGCAGCAGCTCATGTAGTGGCTAAAATTCATGTTCTTATTGTGTGTCAAAGATCAAGCTATTATATACAAGTATGCAAATGCTATGGTGACAGGCACAGTATGTGACCTCAAACAGACCTGTGTTGGTGGGTCAGTGCACACAGGGATGTCTTGAACCAATCCAGAATTTCTGGGAGTGGCTGATACACAAGTAGAGCAGTAATAGAGAGAGGACACTCAGCTAACATCTCCACAGGAGCCTACTGCACCATTCCTGAAAACAAAACTGCCTGAAGGCTCTCAGTCTCTGAAGCTGAGATTTATCAGAACACATAACATGAATTTGTGTTTGAGAAATTCTCGGTATCTTTTGACCCTGAAGTTGAATGAGACTCATATGAACTAATCTGCTATGATCATCCTCATCATCTTCAGTCATGCTGCTGAGTTTTGACATCCCAAAATACACTTGAACATCCGTATGGACTCTGTGAAAGGAGTTAGACATGGCCCTGACATGCATGAACATTACTCCCCCTGAAATCCCTGGGAGTTGTGTGTACATCTGAGGGCAGAGTTCGGACCATAAAGTTTAAGTACAAGCATCTGGGCACAATTTTCTCCAGTGAGCAGGATTCCAAGTTTCAGTAACATCTGCTGTGGGAACTATAAGTACTTTATATTAATGTTGTAAACTGTGTTAGCTATAATCACCTTTTTTAATGGGAAAAGATGCAGTCATCTCCACCTGGTGATTCCAGTGATGCAGACACCTGTCTGCTAGAAATTGGAGTGAGACCATCAACACATTTCACACAAGCAGTTGAAGGGCTATGAGATGATAATGGCCTGAGGTTATAATTTGCAAGTGACCCATGGATGCTGGGCTTTTTCCAGCAGACATCATTGTCAGATAAGCCCTTGTTTCTCTGCAGGGACTCAGCTAGTTCTATCACTTCATATTTTTGCAAACTGTTTGGCTAAGAGATAACAAATGCATGTGAACATCGGAAAGGAAAGACTCCTTTAACCGTGCTGTGTTTACAGAAATCAGAACTATGCTGTAGAATCTATTCTTACTTTTTTAATTGGCTTCCTACTTATGTATGTAAATATATAACAAGTAATGGTTTAACATTTCCCAGTGCCATCAGTAGTCCTCTTAGCTGTTTCTGGTTTCTTGATGTTTGTTGTCAATCTCATTATATCTCATCATGTATGTGATCCTGATTAAGAAGTACTTGACTACACTTTATGCTTAAAGCTGATTTTCCTCATCTATCTAATTCAGGGAATAGTGAAAAGAGGCAGAATCATACAGCCCACAGTCAGGTGTATGTTGCCTTCCATAAGTTGTTATTGATACTTGGATCAGTCAGATTAAAAGAGCCTGGAATAAATCTTATTTAAAAAGTTTATCACTTTTTTACTACAGTTGTAGAATGTCATTGTAAGAAAAGATAAGCTGCTGTTGAACTCTAGATGGCGTTCTAAAAAGCTACATGTTTACCCAGATACATTTTAACTAAAAATAAATCCTACAAGAATCTCTTTGTTGGAGGCGGAATATTTTACCACTCCTGCTCCTATGCTAAATATAGTTTCAAGACTATCCAAAGGGCAATATTTCCAGCTGAATCTTTTAATGATTTCTTCTGTCTGGCCTGTGGAAATGAATTGAACCAAAAGTAAAATTACTGCCAAACTTTTCCCATAGTTTCCCATTATTTTCTGTGAAACACTGTTGATGACCAGTGTATCATTCCCTACAAAAAAGGAGAATATATTTTGGAAAATTGACAGTGTTCAGCCTACTTGAGTACAAAAGTAACTCAGGCCCCAAGTCCTCAGTAGCAGCCTATACCTTTGGTCTGATATCAGCATCAAAGAAGGGGTTTCTGAACTTACAAAGATGGCTGCATGGATCTATACATGTACTATACATTTAGACTAAATCTGTAAGGGGGAAGAATGAATTGTAAAATGGAGGAATGGATGGATGGATATCCCAGAATCCTATAAAAACACCACATGGAAGTCTTTTTACCACCAGCATAGTAGAAACCACTGAGTAACTTCCATCTCCCCTAAATGAACCCTGTTATGAAGCTCCTGGTGTTTAAATCAAGCTCCCACAGAAGGAGGGTGCACCACGTCCCTGAAACCTCAGCAGAATCCCCTCTGCTGTTGTAACCCTCAGGGTACAGTACCAAGGCAGTACCTAGATGCAGTTTTGCCTTCTTGGATGAACATGAATTAATTCTTGGAGATTTTAATCCATGCACCATGTGTTTGCTGTGTTGTAAAACAAAGTAGTGGAAGTATTTCTAATACTTACCTCTGAGTCAAGGGTTAGGAGGCAAGACACCAATATAGCTGGGAAAGGTTGGTTTGCTAAAGCCAGTTTAAAGTCAATGTGGGAGTATAATTTTCCTCTGCTTGTGATTTTATTCCCACTGATTCCAGCTCCAAGCATTGAGATGAACTGATGAATCCATGTTTTTACTGGATAAGCAGGTAGGGGACTAACAGACAAAAAAATTCTACCAAACTTTTATTTTTACCATTCTCAAATTGTTACTAAGAAGTAGGTCTTCTTCCCTGCAAAATAAAATGAACTTGAATAAACTGAAATTCTCCATCTTAAACTGCATGTTATTAACACTGGCTAAGAAAAGTTCTTATTTTCTGGCATCTTCAAACAGTGTGCCTTCAAAAGGAAAATTTAATAACTTACTTCTTACCACAAGAATGGACCATAAGCAGAATTACCCATCAACAGCTTTAAGCTCTTCAGTTGTTTGGATGTGAACAGCCTTCAAGAACCTTTCTGGATTCACCAATGTTGTGGGAACCTTCCACTTACACTTGGCTTGGGAAGTGTGAATTCTTATTTTGCAAAGAGCCTGGGGATCTTGCCAAGGCTAATATTCTGGGGTCCATATGTGCTAAGTGATCTGCAATTCTGGAACACAGCAACAGGCAGTCAGATTGGGGAAGCCTCTCAGAGACACTTCAGCCAAGGAAAGGAATATGGATTTTTTCAGGAATAAAGCAAAGAAACGGCCAAGAAAAGATCATTTGAAATTTGGAAAAATTTAAGATGAGAACTTTTGTCCAGGCTATGTGCATCACAAGCAGTTTTTTGTGTTGCTGTAAGTGACAAGCACTTTCCTTAACACTGACTGTGTAAAGTGAAGTGTCACTGCACTCAGAATTGTGAGCTCTGAGATCACAATAGAATACATGTTTTAGTAAAACTTTTCTACATTCATTGGAATGACTACACGTGAGCTGGTGCAAGAATTCTGAGAGTGATAAAGCACCAAATATATAGATTTTTTTCATTCATTACATATCAAGAATGCAAATCATTGTTTTGTACTTTCTACTGCTACACCAGAATCTAACTAGCACTGAAAAACACAAGCAATTCCTTACCTTTTTGCTTTTATGTTTGTCTAACAAAGTTCTAGGTCTTATGTCATATATAACCCAACAGCTTATAGGTAGGAAAAATTAATCCAGCCTGCAGCACATTTATAATAACTCTGATGAATATCCTCAGGAAAGGACTTAAATGATTCCATCACATTTACAAATGAGGTGCCCCACACTTCGAGAGACGTTGAGGTGCTGAAGTAACAAAGCTGGTGGAGGGTCCAGAGAGTAAATCATGTGAGGTGTGGCTGAGGAAGCTGAGGGTGTTTAGCCTGCAGGAAAGAAGGCTCAGGGGGGGACCTTATTGCTGTCTATAACCACCTGAAAAGAGGGTGTATCAAGGCCTCTTCTCCCAGGCAGCTGGTGACAGGATGAGAACAGCCTCAAGCTGTGCCAAGGGAGGGTCAGGCTGGGCATCAAGGTCATTATGCCTTGGAAGGGCTGCCCTGGGAGGTAGTGGAGTCACCATCCCTGGAAGTGTTCAAGAAACAGCTGGATGTGGCACTTAGTGCTGTGGTTTAGTTGACATGATGTTCAGTCAAAGCTTCAATTTGATCCTGGAGATATTTTTCAGTCTTAACGTTTCTATGATTCTATCATTCTATGCATAGCAGTTAATTTGATGACACATAATAATATGAAGAGTGTTTTCAATGACAATTGATAACAATATCCACTCTAGAGACCACTGCTTTTCTGGCTTCCAGGAAAGGTGAATTGTTCTTCAAAAAATACTCAAGAACAGTGACACTGTCTCTGGGATCATTATATGAAATTACTTTATCATTCCATTAATTTGTTTTGATCTCTCTTTGTTATAGTACATACACTTTGGTACATTGCTGTGGCACTTTGTAACATCAAAAATCTTCAGGTGAGTAAAACTAGTATTAAACATTAAATGTTATATATTTAGAATACCTAAAAAAAATCTGGCCAAATAATTCTGGACTTTGACATTTCTTCACTATGTTTCATAGTTCAGTGCTAGGAAAAAAAAACCCACTTAGCACTGAAGTTCCAGTTTGTTTGATCTGTTGTGACTGGGTAGAATTAAAAGTAAATATCTCAGTGGTTTCTCATTGAAACTTGCAGCTTTCTTGATGATTGGTGTACTTTGTGTAATATGGAAAGGCATTGGCTTAGCAAGGTTTGGCATATATAATTCCATTAAAATACAGAGCTTCACAAAATAAAATTGTCTGTTCTTAGTTAACTCCTTCTCCAGAAGTGAAGAATACTTCTAGTATGGAAACAGTGGGTGGTTTTCAGGAGACATTTATGTAAAGAGAGTAACAAGAGGAAGGGCCAGCAAGCAGATGGACTTCTTCTGACTTCTCCTTTCAGAGCTACTGTAGCAGGTGTTGAAAACGCCTTCCATTCTCCTGATGTAATAATAAGGGGAAAACAGACCTTTAGGAAAACCACAGAAAAGAGTAATGACTGCATATTCTGTCATGTATCAGTGGGAAACGTTCAAAAATGCAATTCCTTTCATGGAACTGATTAATATTTCAAACAAATGTGTGCTGCACAAAGGAGATGTGGCTATTCACAGTGGCTATAAATTACTGCAAATTACTCCAGAGAAAGGTCTGGGAAATGAACATCACTTTTCACCAGGGCCAGGATGTTGGCATGAAAATAGTTTGTATTTACATTCTAGCATTTTCATAACATCAACTCAAGCCGTTTCAGAGTAAGTGTTCTTCCGATTTTGTGGGATTGCAGCCTCTTGTGTTTTCCTTTCCCTGCCAGCCATCACAAAGCAAGTGCATTTATAAACACACTCAAAGCTGGGCAAACACAAACACATGTTGCATTCAGTTGTTAGAGAACATGTAGAATTATCTGTCATGAAATAGTTATGACTATTAGGAATTTTAAAATTAATTTTAGTTTGTTCATTTCTTCCAGTTTTAAATTTACTTTAGAAAAGTGGAATAAAGCAAAGAGCATGAGGAAAGAGAGACTATCTTCACAGCAATAATCCAGAGTTCTCCCTTACTAAATATTTTCAAGTCTGAAAACCAGATGAGATTCTAAATTTCTCCTCCTTCTTCAGAAAAACACTACTTTTATGGTCATCACTCCTCTTTCTGAGATCTAACATATGCTTCTGAGGTCAGCTGGCTGGAGAGAAGACAGAGATCCTTCATTTTATTGACTCCATAAATAGTCAAATACGAATTATTGTGCTCAAGTTTCAGGAACATTTAGTTCACACCAGACAAGCTCAGTGTATTAACATTTCAAATCACATCCTTTGGTGGTTTTTATCATAGTATTTCTATGGTTAATTTTGTGATTTGGGCACCTGTCTTTACAACACTGAACATCTGAATAGGAAGAGTGCCATTCATCAAACAGTCTGACTCCAATTTTAGTGGCATTTAAACTTACTACAAGTTGATTATCATTCTGCACTTATTCTGATTGCTGGATTTCACTTACTTAGGCTTATAAGATTTTCAGAAATAATCTCAGATTTTATAAGTCTCTGGTCTCGCATTTCCAATTTGAAAAACTAATTTTCCGTTTTATGGACCTGCTGATGTATTTTCTGCTTTTGTTAACTGCAATTGGGTTATAGGTGACTTAGGCCAAAACAACAAGCTCTAATGTTTAAAAAAATATATTAGATTTCTTAGAATTTAAATTAGGTGAATTTGAGGCATCAAAACTTAATAGTCACATCTACAATCTTTTAGAAATGAGCCCCATAGTTCTCTGAACTAGTACTTTATTTTTCTGTCTAGGGAAGAATAGAGCTACAAACTAAAAATAAGACCTCACTGGAATTCTTTTCTTAGTATGCACCATTAGAATTTTATAAAGGATGAGTGAACTTCCACAAATGTAGCTATACCTGATATAAATAAAGGGGGTAAAAGTCAAAATAAGTAGCAAAATATGTGTCTTTCTGCACTTAGAAATGTCAAGTACTGACAGTCTGTGAAGGAAAAGAAGATAAGTTTCCCTTAGATTTATCTCCCAGATATAATCATATATTCATAGCATAATTTAGGTTGGAAAGAACCTCTGGATATCTCTAATCCAGCCCTCTACTCAAATCAAAGTCAACTTAGATCAACTTCCTCAGGTTCTCGTCCAGTCAAGCTTTGAGTTAACTCCAAGGATGGAAGTTCCAGAGATTTTCTGGATAATTTGTTCCAGTTTTTGGCCACCCTCATGGTGAAAAACTCTTTCCTACGATGTACTTGGAATTTCCTGTGGTTTTCACATAAGAATTTAATCTCTGAGCATCTCTGAGAAGAGCCTGGCCCAGCTTTCTCCATACCATCACATTAGGTTGCTATAGGCAGCAGAAAGACCCCAATTCCTCTTCACTGGACTTGCTCTTGTATGTCCATGTCTTTCTTGACAGGATGCAGTACCTTGGATGTGGTGACACAAATCCCAGATAGAAGGAAATAATCACTATTTTTATAAATATTCTGCCTTTTCCTTTTCAGCAAGACTGTTCAGAGAATTTTAAAAAAATTACAAAAACTGACTTTTGGTAATAAAGTCAAGCGAGGAATGAACATGAGGGTAGGGTAAAACTGACTGTGGAAGTGGTGTCTAACTCAGAACTGTGTGAACAATTTGGCAATACGGGTGACTGCATGTCCTGGATCTGCTTGGTCTGATGATGTAGACAAAGAATGCCATGGAACATCTCAAGAATCTTTTTCCCTACTTTCCACAGGTGTTTAAATCCAGAAACACTCAGTAACATTGCCTAATTAATCTGTCATGAATACCTCAGAATGAAATTCATAATTAGTGTCCAACAAAAAAGCAAGTTTTTTCCTTCTGCCAGGAAGAGTAAATAAATAAATCAATAAATAAGCCAGACAGAATGTTCCAAATATCTACAAATCAGGATTTTATTGGCCAAAGCAGAAAAATGTGTTTGAGTGAGGCAGAGTGTATTAGTAACAGTCCTTATCTTCCATCAGAGAACAGCTATCTGGAGTGTCCCTGCAGGAAAGAGGCACATCTATGTGGTGGCCAAAGTGCAAAACATCTTCAGCTTTACAGGGGGGGAAAGAGCATCTTTCACCCCAGTCCAGACCTAACCAGTAATCTCTGAAGTTGCATCACCTACTTCCTGTACAATCCATCTCTTGCCATAAGAACAGATGTACTGGGTCAGACCAAAAGCCCATCTAGTCCAAAATCTTTTCTCTGACAGTGGTCAGTTACAAAGCAAATTTTGTTAGCAAATAGGTGTGAGCAAAAATCAAAAGCAGGAATCTGAACAGCCATGAACTTTGAAATCAAAATCCTCAGTCAGGTCAGAAATTATTCAGAGTTTCTATCCCTAAAACAGGTCCAGTCAAATCCCTGCCACCACCACAAACTCTGTCTGACAGCACTGAATTCAGTGTGTGCTGAATTCAGAGTGTGAGTGGAAAGAGACAGGAAGTGAAGAGACAAATTCCACAGCTTGAACTCCATGCTTTGCAATAAACATTGGTTTTAAATCATTGTGGAATTAGCCCAAGAGAGTTGAATCATTCTGCTGCTTGTTTCAGTAATCCATTAAAGATATATACATACTTGCATAGTCTCTCACTCTGTCTTTTCATTTTCTGACCAGCTGGATAAATGTTGATAACATGGTACATCATCCTAATTTTAAAAAAGCTCTGTACCTCAAGGATGTGTGTTTATAGGATTATTGGACTTCTTCATGACCTAATACAAGCTCTTCTGCCAAAGGATGAACTCGATGCAAAGGCCAGATTTTAACTGGAAACACTTTTGGGTTTTTTTGCAGCAGAATGCCACACACCGTGTGTGGGAATACTCATGTCCAGGACAGCCTTGCTGGGATTACTGAAATAGGAATGCTGTTCTTAAAGCACTGCACCTGAAAATACTCTGATCACTTACATAGTTATGGATTAGGTTGATTAAAGATACAGGTAGGCATCCATCCTCTGGATAACTGGGGTATGTAGAGGAAACAAGATGCCAGAGGTGCACACAGGATATTCCAAACTGGTGGTTCTGGTGCTGTTATTTACATTATGACCATCACTGCAGAGTTTCACTTTCAAAGATCACACCCACAAATCAAATCCAAGTGTGCTCAATTTTCCCCCCTGCACCAGTAACAAATGTCAGTCTTAACTCCAAGCACGAATTGTCTCCTCAGAATAAATCAACAAAATTCTCCTATTTCAAACTCAGTTATGACCACAACATTTTGCACCTGCAGCAATTAAGGGGCTTAGGAATGAAATTTTTCCAAGAGAAAGCAACTCACACTATAGCAAAGCAAGGGAAGATCTGTTCATATGAGTAAATGAGGGTAGGCAGGCATGGGAGGGGACAGGTCTCTGACTCCTTTTACCCCAAAATGGCCCACACAGGTTGGCCACTGAATCAATAAGAGCATGTAGGCATAAACAGAAAAAAAGAGGTAACACCTCTTCCTTCTGAGCAGGAGTGAGGTTTCAGTCCCCCATGTATATCTGTACATGTGTGTTGTTGTGCACATCTGTGTGCACATCTGTAAGGATGACATCTGTCCATGGTCCAGAAGATGCCTTTGCACTGAAGTTTCAATTCACTGCTCATCAAAAGACACCTTCCAACAACTTACCCTTGTGCTGTTTCCATGCTCCTGCAGCTTTCAGGCCCCTGAGACTGACAACCAGACACCGGAAAGCGTTTCAACAAAATGTTTACTAATGAAAAAAAACCTAGCAGGAAGCCTTGAATTTTTATGTAATACCCATGAACTCAAATCAATTAAAATTTCGGTTCCGCTATAAATGTTTCAGCCAGCTCTGAGCAATCCCTAGCTGACACTTCCTTTACTCCAGGAAGTGCTAAGCAGCAGCAAAGGTTTCAGTCCAAGCCATTACGTTAATAGAGCAGCAGCAGACCCTGTGCCATGTGTGTGAGTTCTGAAGGGCCGCTCGCTGCCCACCTGGCACAGCACTTTGTACATGCTGCTCATGCTGCACAGACACAAAATCCAGCAGTCACAGGGGTAAACTGTGACTTCAGAGCTGAAAGGAAAATAAGAGGGACCTCTGCTTCAAAGGTCTCACTGGAACACTGATGGGGCTTTTTGAGTCTCTTCTGTAGCTCGCTTTCCCCTCACGTTTCTGAATTTTCTGTAGAAGCTGGAGTTTTTCAGCCCTGTCCTTAACCACTCCATAAAAGCAGTGGGGGATCGACTTGACTTAGCTCACATGAAGGGAGCAGGGCTGGCTTTCCAAACTGGCAGTGTCTCCCTCGCCTGCTGGAGCCAAGCGTGCTGCCAGCAGGCCCCAGGTGTGCGCCACATGAGCAGGTGAAGAAAATAAAAAATGTTTATATGCGTTGCGATGACAGTTCTGAGTCCATGTAAAGCAAAATACATGACAAGGAGTGTGGTTATCCCAAGACACCAACATTCCTCATGTGTACAAACAGGCAGGAATCCAAAGGCACTCTGCCTTCATCTTGGAAAAAATTCACTGGACTGTTGCCCTTTAACATAGGCTTTTATTTTATGTTTTAAAAATGGATTCATTTTCAGTGCTACACTTTTTTTTTTAAAATACATTTTCCTCAAAATAGGCAGCAAGGAACTGCTTTACAAGACAGAATCTCATACTGCATTTACACGACTGCCTAAATTTAAGTGAGATCAGAATCAGCCACAGACAGGTCCTTTCAAACCCACTAATTAAAATACTCTTTGCAACCAAAGTTTAAGTTGGAATTGTCCCTGTGACAAAAGCCTCCATGCTTACAGAGCTCAAACAAGAAAGATCTAACAAGCAGCTTCTTTTGAACCAGTACGTGGCACTCGTGACCCATTCATAGGAAGTGTCCCAAGCTGACAGTCTGGTGATAAAAAGCTTATGTACAACCAAAGCCAAGTAAACTTTATGATAAAAAAGAACCTTCTTGCTCTGTGTTTTAGTGGAGGAGGCTAGCATTTTTCTTTTCTTTAAAGAACCATTCTGATTATATTTGTTGTGTATCTTGAACAAAACCTCTTCTCTGGGACAAATGGAAATTCATATCATATTAATGCCAACATCTATCCATTAATGCACATTCTATCACATCAGAAAGAACCATCTTAGAAATACATGGTAGATATGGCAGAAATGCCACAATGAGCAGATCAGACCACTGGGGTCTCTTTGGTAATTTATGATTCCATGAACAGTGAGACAAAAAGTGATAAAAATGCTTTACCTGTGACATCAGGAGATGAAGTCTCAAATACTAAACCTCAAGAAGTTCAATATACCAAACTATTTCAGTTAGGTGCATGCTGAAACTTTCTTTTATGGTTTAGAAAATTATAAGAAAATCACAAATGCATTATCCAGCTAATTCAGATTCTAAAATGGAATTTTGGGGTTGAATTTGTTGTTATGCATAGAAGAATCTTTAGTTTTTAAAATCTTAAATAATACTGTGAGGTTTAAAAAAAAATTATCCAAAGCAGTCATGCACCTGCTTGATTCAATGCCTGTTTCCAGCAGACTTTGTTGGCACAGAGGTGTGTGAGTGAAAACAAAAAGGAGCTTGAAAGAGCATTTGTATGTATATGCTTTTACCCAAGCGGGGACATAAATTTTGACCACAAGAACAGGATCATGCCTGGTTTAAGTTGAACAACAGAAAACAAAATGGGCCTCTTGAGATTTTATTACCATCTTCACTTTTAAAAAATAATATCTTTTAAATCGTAATCTTTTAAATCATAATCTACAAAGTAAATGGACTATATATATCGAGAGAGAGAGAGAGAGAGAGAGCTGCATCTGTTTCACAAACATGAAACAGCCCCGAAGTTCAGGTTGGGAGGTAGAGAATGGGTGGCTTCCAAACAAATGAGTTACAAGCTACATTTTGTTTCCTGAACGTGCACTGGCTGCTCTGCTCTGTGGATTGTTACCAGCTTCAGCATTTTTTAAATATTTCCCATTACCCTTTATTTGATATTTTATGCTTCCCCTCATAAACCCTTGAAGCAGATTAATTGTGCCTGTGATGTTTGTTTGTAAGTACAGCTGCTCTTCCTTCCAGTTTGTTTTATAATTGTGATGTCTCAAAGATATCCTCATAAAACTGACGGGTGGATCTGCAAACAACCGGAGTTTTATCAGAAAGGAAATCCAGATTAAAGTTATTGGAGAAAACATTTGAGTAATGCTCAATGTTACCAAACAAAATCGCAAAAGAAAACTTTGAAAATATCCACCACTTCTTCTACATGTTTATTATATGTATATAAATACTGCTAATCCTGTGGTTTATGTTGTTCAGTATATACAAATACACAGTTCTGCTACAGTAGGATGTCTTAGAACAAATAATAAATCCAAGCTCAATAGTCTAAGATGTAATACTAATTGGTTCAGGGGCTGTCAGGCTGTACCTCCAACAAGTGCTATATTTCAGGATTCTTTTGTTTATTAGTTGGAAAGAATGGGTGAAGTTTCAGACCAAAGCCATTGCTAACTATAAAACCAGATCAAATAAAGGCTTCAGTTTGAAAGAGCACCTTTAAAGTCCATTTGTGAGATACACTGTTCAGCTGTTAAATGTCTTGTAAGTTTTCCAAGAACTTTGTTGAGCTTTCTTCATAAAATCTATATTATTTTCATTGAAGATTAATGATAGACTTATTAAAAAATAAAAAACTTGGAGAGGCTTTCTGTGATTATGAGCAAGGGTCATCACACTACATTACTTTGGAATGTTTTTATAAACATTGTCAGTAGAAGTACAGTTTAAAAAAATCTATAGACCAACCTTTTCAAGTCTGTTTTTAGTTTTTAAAGGATTTACTTTATTTTTTCTCCTTCATTTATATATACAATACCAAACAAACACCAAAACACCACTCTCAGCTCCATCCACACAGTATCATTGAATATCATTTCATTTTCAGTTGTAACTGAGCAACCATGGTCAAACCAACAGGGCAAGGCATGTACAAGATGGGGAGGATTGTGCCTGTGGTCTGGCACAGGTCTGCACACTGCCAATGAAGACAGAACCTGAGCAGAGGGAAAACAGCCCCTGCTCCTCCATTTTGTGCTACCAAAGGCAGGATAAAGGGTGCAGAGTTCCATATGGCTGCCAGAGAGGATTTGTGATTCTGAAAGAAAAACCTGCATAAAACAAGCAAGGAGCCCTCTGGGGCTGCTGCAGGCAGGAAAGATTGTCCCAGGAACCAACTGGTGTGAGCCAGGGAATGCAGAGGGCTGCCTGCCCACACCAGGACTGCAGGGCTTGCTGCTGTCTTGTCCTGCAGAATAAGAAGTGGTATCCACTGTCATGTGGCAGAACCAAAACAAACAAATAGAAGTGTCCCAGATGAGTGGCTGGTTGGCCTGACTGCTCCTTGTCCCTGCCTCTCTGATGGAGAGCATTGCTCTGCCTTTTACAGGGTCCACCACTGTTGAATCTGTCCGTTTATATGGACTCAGGTATCTGAAAGTGATTTGGGTAAACATATACATTTTTCACAATGTTGCCCAATTGGAGATAGTTGAAAAGCAGCTGAAAGCCAAGAAAGCTCCTCTGAGATGCAGTGGCCTGGGTCCATGCCATACTAGGGCAGCACCATCATGGATGGGATTGGTTTTGCCTTTGCCTATCCATCAGTACAGACAGGGATCTGCAGAATGTGGTTCAGGTTTTACAGAGCAATGATATGCTGGAGGATACTGAATTACTCCTGGTGGTGCCTATTTCTCCAACAATTAGAGAGAACAAACTGTGGCTTTGATCCTAACTCAGGCATCTTAATTGAATTACCTGAATCCAAGCCTCTGTGTTTAAATATTTTTCTTCAATCTCATGTAACTTAAGTAACCACCTGTATTGGTATGCACATTTTCAAACAACTTTGTAAAGTGCAGAGTCATCAGTCATTGCCAGAGAGTACAACATTTGACAGAGGGAAAGAATATAATTTAAAATAAAGTCTTATATCACTTTCACCTGAAGAAAAATTAGGACTGAAATGGTAGAAGTACACTGGACCATTTTGGGAAATTCCTGTAAGCAATGGTGTCAGAATACCACCTTCTGTTGCTAAGTATCTGAACTTGAAATCAAGGAATAAGTCTGAACAACCTTAAACCTTTTTCTAAAAAAAAAAGAAAGAAAAAAGCAGCAGTGTTGGAATTTGTTCCCTTCCTCAGAAAACTCTGTAGTCATCAAGATGTTACTGCAGTCTTTCCCAGTTTGACAGTATTAATGAGAGAAAAGGTGTTAAATATCATAGAATCATAGAATATCCTGAGTTGGAAGAGACCCACAAGGATCATTGAAGTCCAGCTCCTAGCCATTCCCAGGATAATCCCAAGAATCACACCATGTGCCTGTGTATTTGGAAGAGGAAAACTGCAGATGTAAACCGTGGTTCTATAACCACAGTTCTATAATAAGACATAATCTAACTGTAGTTATATCAGCTACAGCAGCAGCACCTTGTGAATCTTGAACTTAAATTAACACACAATTATTTTCATACCAGATAAAAAGTCTACAGGACTAGAGATAAGGAAAAAATTCATTGCCTTTTATGAAGTATCTAACAACGGACAAATCTTATTCCAAAAAAATCTAAATGCACAAGAACCAAAAATGCCACCATTTTCACTTCAAAGAGGAAAACAAAACCTCTTAGATAGGGTCACATAGCTGTCCTTACACTACTGAATTAAAGAGTGCCCAACCATGTGCCTACCACCAGAGCAGGATTGTTTGAACTGTTACCCTCTCAGGTGGTCCCTGGTATAATCTTGGCCTGGGCCAGCTAATATTCTCCAAAACTGTTCCCAAGCACACTCTGGGCATTAGCATGTGTCAGGGGTTTCTGTCTGTCAGTAACTTTACTATGATGTCCTGTGTGGGACAGCAAGAAGGTGGATGTGAGCTAGGTCATGCAGCTGGTCCTGGTGAGAGGAAAAGGGCATCAGCAGCCTTTGTTTTCCCAGTTAAAGGCAGGACCACCAGGGATAGGCATAGGAAATGCAGCCCTCCATCCATTTAAAATATGCCACTACATTCTCTTTCAAGAATTAAATCTATACTGCTGATCAAAACCTCAGTGTGCTGTTGCTTCCCAAACTCAAAACACCAAATAAAAACTGAGATAAACCTCACCTTTCAGCGAGTATTCTGATTGCCCATCAGTAATTATGCCACAGAGTCCTCCATCAGCAGGGCTGTTGCTGTGACAGCCCATGTGACATCCATGTCCCCTAACACTCACATGCTGACATGCTGTGATGGTCGAGCTGCAGGAGTATTTACTGATTCCACCACTACTGAGTTAACACAAAACTTCTGGCAGCTTCCTGGAGTAGGTAATTGTACAGGTCTCTGTAAGAGGTGCTGGGGTCCCATACCTCTGCAGCCACCTTCATGATCTTCCCTAATTCCTGCAAAAATGCCATCACTGGCCTGTGGTGGCTGTGCCAATTTAGTCATTGTGGTGGTGGGCTCTGAAGCTGGAAGGCACCAACCTGTGATTAACCCTAGACACACACCCCAGTGCAGCAATCATTTTGAGTTACTACCAGCCTAAGCCAGATTTGAACTGCTGACCAAGAAGTGAAAGACTTTGTATCCTATTACCAATATCCTAAATCATTCAGCCTCCCCTGCAACTATATTTTTTGGATTATTATGTAGGAACAATAATAGAATACCCCATAACAGGTTCTTTAGATATTCAAACATGTCAGGTTGTACTTTCTACATTTTCAGATAATTGTGGAGTAAATATTTGTTAAATGAAGTATTTTACATCTGTCTTGGACCAAAGTGATCTTTCTGTCAGTAATACCACAGAACACTTGTAAAAGTATGCCGGCCATTACAGAGTTATGCACTCTTGGCAAATACAGTCTTTGAACTCATGTTACTGTGCTGCCAATAAAAAACATGTTCTTTTTTATCAACTGGATGTCTTTCAATTATACAATCATTGTCTGACAGAAAAGCAGTTGAAATAGATTTTTAAAAATCCTTTTTTTAAATTTCACACGAGTTGGCAAAAGGTTAATATTTGTTTACCTAACTCTCAAAGAGACATTTGGTGTAGTTCAACAGTACAGAGAAAATACTGTATAAAGATCAAAAGGAAAAAAAGCCTGCACACTTTCCTATGAAAGACAACACATGGTCCTTGCAGAAGAAAATGCTGCATTTCTTTCCCATATATCAGAGCTAGTCCTTCACCTCATCATGGTGTTCATCTGCAGTTAAAGCAAATTGTGCTGGTCCTGGAGGCCTGGACTGACCAACATTTTCATAATCCTTTTTAATCCTATTGAACACCAAAAGCAACCAGTCACCAAAAGTAATAAAATAGCTCTTTCAGTCTAGACTGCCATTGCACAGACATTCATCTATGCAGCCTAATTCAGACTACACTTAAAATTGCTAAATTCTCTTTCCATCACTGTAACCACTGAAACAGAGGGAAATTACTTTTCAAGGACATAACAGCTCTGAAAACACCCACCACCACCAGTCAGAGCTGCACAGGACAGCATGGATGCACTTTGTGATCCAACATGCTGCCACACTTTATCCACTCCAGCACAACCTCACACATGCCCGATGTGTGTACAGAATTTACTTCATCCATAGGTTTACAACTAACAAAATTCAGTTTCAATACTAAAGACGTGCCATCTCTGAAACACATGCAGCTCCATCTTTTTCCACAAGCAATGCTACTCCTTTTGTACTTTGAAAGTTTAACCTTCCCCTGAGGAAAGGACGCCCTTTTAATTGTCACTTATGTAATCACCCTCTCTGTCTCCTCTTCTTTCCCTGTGCAATTACACTAGTATTTTTCTAACTGATGTGTGATTGCACTAATGTGGGATGCACTTGATCACCCTTTATTTTAAGTTGTTTTTAAGGAGGGAATTTGTCTTTCTGAGTCATTCCTCTTTGCATTGTCCAGAAGTACCAAAAAACCTCTTTTTTTCCTCCATGTATTGTCTTATTTATCTTCTGCACTGTTTCAGTTGAAAATTTTCCCTTTTCACATGAAAGATCCTACCTCAGTTCTTCTTCCTCATTCTTACTACTTTTTCAGTACTTTTTCATCAGCCACTTCCTGCCTCAGTATTGTGCAGGGTCCCCTTTTCTCCTTTGCACTCTCTTCTATACAGCTCCTGTAATTATATTTTTCAATGCTCCAATTAGTGGAGGTGTGAAGACACCTCAGGTGCTGCTGCAAACTGAGTCCATTTGTGCTAGATGGATTCCTTAGTTAAATCAGATATCTTCTCCTTCCCAGCTTTGTCACTGGATAGGACATGTGCACTGATAACTTTCCTGTGTGTGGTCTGTCTTTAACCTTGTCTTTGAGATTCTGTGAGTTGTTTGTCAGTTTATACAGACAGTCAGGCAGGCTGCAGTGGGCTACTAGCATGGCAAATGCTCATTCCAAAATACCAACCAGTTCTCACAGCTTCCTGATGAAAGGGGAGGAAGAGAAACCTTTGTTGATGGCCTGCTCTATCCTCCTGTTGATCTCTCCCAGAAATAATTACTCAGGGATGCTGCAGCCTTCTGGGAAGGTAATGCTGTTTCAGAGGTAGTGAATGTTAAAAGAAAGGTGAAGGAAAATCTCCAGAAACCCAAACCAGCCACTTCTCTTCCTGCCTTTTCTGGGAAAACTATATTTCTTTCATAATTCCACTGCCTTTTACTTATGTAATCATTTCCTAGAGAAAGTAATGGTTACTTGAAAAGAATGGTTACTCGATCCACCTAAAAGTGTGGGAGAGGAATATGCTACAGCTGAAGCAAAGCTAAGTCTGAAGGAAGGATGGCTAAATGGAGTAGGTGGAATATAATTGGAATTCCTAGGAGACATAAAAGCTAGGAGATGGTATGGTCAAAACTATTCCACACAAAGATTTGGATTCACTGGGGCTGAAGCATATATCTTTTTGTCTTTAGACAACTCTGATATCAAATTTTCTATTAATGACTGAATATTTTTGTGGGTTTGACTCAGCATTTACAGACCTTTGGAGCCAGGTAGCTCTGTATGAGAGAGGGATTTGAAGGTGTTGCAAGCATTTTGTACCACATGACACATGACCCCTCACACAAACCAGCATTTACAGAGCTATTCCATCCACCTAAGCCCCAGGTCCTCCTTTAATTATGCCTTCTGTTTCCATTGCATATAACAGAAACTGAAGGACAACTGGAAACTGTAGGGCAACTTTTGGTGACTGCCTTTCTAAATTAAACACAACAGTAAAATGCCTGCTATTAATAAAGATGAAGATGGATTCTCTGTAACACTCAGCCAGGAAGAACCATTAATGACCTTTGCCTAAGATACACAAATTACCTCTTATCCTGCCTGCTGCACTGTCTTGTAGAGACAGAATATAGATTATTACATCTATATTTAAAATACTAATCTTAAACTGTCCTGTTGACAAGAGAAGAAAACTCTTTCAGATCATGATTCACTTAACATAGATGTCTGTTTTGGTAACTGCATCCTAAAAGTCTCTGTTTCTCTCCCCTGACTGTATGAGGATTTTTGATAATTTGCTCAGACTTGTCTATGTTATAGCTACCTACATACATGTATTAATGCTGTGCTAGGTATCTATATCCCTTGACAGGAGGCTTGTAGAATTAAAGAGTCAAAATCACATCATTTAAATCATCCTTAAATAACAAACCACAGCTCCACCAATAAATCCACGGCCATAAATGGCCCAGCTCCAAATTTGTCCTCATTCTTACAACCTCTTCATAACTAAAAAACTCTTCCACTCATTCCACCCTTGAATCACCAGAGATTATTCCTTTCTAGTTTCTGTTTGGCATTTGCTGTGAGACAGCTCCTTGGTACCACACCCTCCCCTCGGCACAGTGCAGGGTCCAAACGGGTGCCACGGCCACCTCAGTGACCAAACCCAGCAATTCCCTGGGGATTAGGCATCTTCCTTCTACAGCTACTCAGCCAACAGCTCAAACACACCCTGAAAACCAGGAAAAGTATCAAATGTCTTCCATGGGCACTTGGCACACTCTGCTGATTAGATGTGAGATGCCCTGATGAAGGAAAGAGGGAAGGTACAAACACAAAGCGCAATCCTGCTGGGAGCTGAAAGGTGTTGGGCATCCAGCAGGGTTTGATAGCCAATGACAACCCCAGACCTTCTGCATCCACCAAGACAGATTAACTTCCTGTGAAATGGGCTTACTTTGTGCCTGTATAACTTGCGGGCATGTGGTCATTGGGTTCCAGAGGAACAGAATCTCCCCAAGAAATTGTCTTTGCAAGAAACGCACAATTGAAATGCTGCTTGTGAATTGACCTGAATAAATTGAATGTTAATGAGATATACAACCTGTGGAGTGGGATTTTTTTTGTCCCTTTATCTTTGAAAAAGTTTATTGTAGACTGGTTTGCAAAGTCAAGCCTCAAATAAAGGTAAAATGTGCTAATTTTTGAATTAAAATATTAATTATGTGTACCAATTCAGGTGAATCTGTTCATGTATTTACCAATATAAACAAAGGAGAACAAAAGTCAAGTAAATGGACATTTTAAAAATTTATATATTTCTGGCTGTTCCCCAACTTTAATAATCTAACCCCTGTTTAAATTAAAATATCATAGCAGCTTTTAATACAAGCCTTACATGAGTTGCATTTCATAATACGTGTTATGTCTAAAAAAATCCTCATCTATCATTGCACTATTTAAGCAGTGGCAGCTGGGTGTTTTTAAAAGGTTCCTAGGAACAGAGATCTCAGTTTAAATGTAATATTGTGTTATATTACTCACACTTGAACTGACCTTCATAAATATAAAATCTTTAAAATTGTAAGTCCTGACATTTAATACTTTCCTGCAAACTAAGCAGGACCACGTTACATTATAAGGTCACTTGTAATTTGCAGCTCTTAGAGAAACTTATCATTGTAATGAAGACACTGATCCTGACACAAACAGTAATGAAATTGTGGACAAACAATTCTTCTGATTGGCTCAGGTGAACATCATGCAGCACTGCAGGACTTAAAAAATGCCTTCCTAGCTCACTACCCATCTGTATTAACAAGCAGCATGTGCTTTGCATTGTTACCATAGGAAATGACCCTTGAGTGGTCCTGGTGACCACTGAAGGATTAACCCTTCCTGCTCTCCTGGGATGCAATCCACAGGCTTCCCCAAGGGCTGCTCTTCTCTGAGCAGGAAGGGAGGCAGCTGCTCCTCCTCACTTGACCATTCAGCCAAGAAACAGAGCAAAATATCAGATTGGCCCACAATGTGTTGTACCCAGAGCCTAAATTATGCCACTTTATGCACTTTCCTGAACCACTTACACCCTATGCTCCCTCTAGAGTGGATGGCAAGTCAGAGGCATCTCTGGGTCACAATTCAAGTAGCTAAGAGTGGGACACCTTGAAAAAAGGGCTGAAAATTCTAGCAAAAGCAAAGGCAAAACATGGTTGATTTAAACACATTCAGTGTCATCTTACTTTGGCCCCAGCCCTGTTGCAGTGCCTACAATATTCAGGTCCAGGTGACAACAGAACAACAGGGGAAGAGAGAGGGGATGTTTTCTTTCTTGTATGATCTAGGATCAAATTCCTACAGATCTTTCTCATACGAGCTCATGACTGGGTTTCTGATCCTGTGTTTTTATTTGCTTTCCATTTTATGGGAAATTAATTAAATTCAATTTAGCCAGAACAATTAGGTGTGTTAAGTTATAGGCAATAAAAAAATTGGTAGAACCACAAATAGGAATAACCAACATACTATAATTAAAACTGTGATGCCAGATTGCCCCTGGTGCCCTTTCACAGCAGATATTATAACCTTTGTGAAGCTTTCTATTATTCATCTCCTTTTAAAAAATCAACTTTCAAATAAAATTAACTCTCACTCAGCAAAATGTGTCCCAAAAAACCCAAAATACAGATAATAAATAAATTTATGGATTTAGAAGAGAAAAATAAACTACCTAAAGAGAAAAATAAGAACTCACCATTTTTGAAACAATTTGGTTTTCTTTCAGATTTTGTCTATCACCAATAACAAAACAGAGCATAAAGATGTCAGAAATGTGTCTTCTGCATGAAAGTGGTATCAGTCTTTTCACAATGACATGGCCAGTATACTAACAGAACTCCTAGATGTGCTTAATCTGGTGATAGAAAAGTTTAGATCAGCCCAGACCTGAAGTCACCTCAGTGGGCAGAAATGATAATTCTTTCCTGTGGTGATCAAAGTGGTGATCATTGTCATTTGAATAATGTGGAGCACCTACTCCAGCAGATACTTTTGGGAGCAGCTGGACCCATATACATCCCATTGACCTTGTGCACCCGAATAACCTGAATAAGGATGCCAGTCACCCTGAGGCCTCTCTGAAATCACTGGGGACAAAGTGCCTCTGTGCTGCTTCCTGCATGGAGCCAGGCCATCAACACGTGCCCTGCAGTGTGACCATGAACATCATTGCTGCTGGCCCAGAGAAGGCTGACCCAGACCAACCTGTGCGCCCCCAGACAATCTGAGAATTTCCACAGGCCAACGACTTTTGCCATGGGCAATTGCAGCACAACCATCTTGTGTTGGAGAATAAGAGAATGTAATAATACAGATACTGTCAAAGAGGACCAGCTGGCCTGGAGGCCAAAGAGGGAAGCTCAGCATTATTGAACTTACTAGTTAGTATACATAGCCCTAGGAGGGCAGTTCAGATGGGATTCTTGCTGAATTTTTGCTGGAATTGTCTAACCTCTCATCAGAGAAACCTACACTGTTCTAAATACCAATTTAAGGGCTTTATATAAGTAATAAAAGAATGACACTGACAAACAATGAAAATATAATCTATAATTAGGTCTAATGCATCTGGAAGTTGTCACCTTCCAGAATTGGGACTGAAAACCAGGGGGAGTTTTTTTACAAGGAATCCATTTCACAGCATCATCTAACTGCAATCCTGAAACTGCCAAGAGAAATCTCTCCTTTCAAAGTTTTTTTTTATTTTCTCACTTAAAGAGATATCTTTTGTGAATCTCACTCTGAGCTGCCTACCACTCATCTTTACATATTTCAGCAACTTTGGCACACACCCCAATATTTTGAATACCACTCCTATGTATAATTTTTAAATATTACAACACTGGACACTATTATGACTATAATGACTCCCTTCTATTTCTGGATCTGGTCCTGAGTATCCAACAGCAAGAAATCAAGTAAGGAAATTTTATTAGGAGGTGGCATGGCTTGACCAGAAGCCAAATCAGAACAAGTTACCAACCCCTTTCTCATGACCTTCCTTTCCCAGGAGTAGGAGCTAACTGAGTTGATCAGGTAGAAAGTTAGGTCCACGTACCTACACTCCCCTAAGCCTCCAAAAGGAACTACTCAGGAAAGGAAAAGGTGCACATTGCCTTTTCTTCTAGTGTGATAAATCACTGAAGACGGGGTGCACTGACAGGGAAAGCCCTAGGAGTTTGTGACTGCAATGTTATCCCTCAACACTTCATTCCTGGTGATGTACAAGGTACCATGCAGCCCACAGAGGGCTGTACTCTGCTGTGTTCAAATAATGAGGGGAGACTGAATGTTTCAAGTCCTGAAGACGATTGATACCTGTGTAAGTTTATCATGCTGCCAATAAAGCAAGCAAGTCTTGTGTCTGAAACAGTTTTCGTATTAATGTGTATATGGCTACTGAGTCAGGACACCATATTCAGAAAGGCTGGATAAGTATTAAATTCTGAATGTTTCATTAAAAAATTAATCATTCAGAATTTAAAAAAAACTGTCATTCCAGGTAAAAAATGGTCTGATCTTCAAGAACTCACCAGATTCTGAATGGAGGTAACCTGCATCACTTACATGAAGATTAACAGCACATTGAAACAGGTAAAGATGACCAGCAATGTTACTGAAGTAATTCTTACAACTCTATGGTTCTCATTCTCCCCTAGGAGTTAGAGCTCCCATAAATTTGAAAAGATCCACCAAAATCCCAATTCAGAATTAAAACAATCAAAATAGCAAAAAGAACTTAAGCAAGATAAGTTAGAAAAAATTACATACTGTGTCTTCTATTGCAGATGCCTGATAACTCTTTAGTTAATTCCATTTCTCACAGTCTTCCACTATTATTTATATCCAAAGGTAGGAGCCTTGTGCAAAAAAAGAAGCAATTCAGTATTTATTTAATTAAAATCAGCTGTAATTTACCATCAGTATTTTTGAGTCTCTATGCCTTGGTCAGACATGAAATCTGAATTGCACCCACAGACAGGTTGAAGAAAAAGTGATAAATTCCTGGGGGAAAAAAAATTAACTGAGAAACCAAAGACTGGAGAAGAGGAAGCAGGATGGTTGTGATTAAACATATAATGGTTATACAATGGGTATGGCCTTCATCAGGAATACTGGTCTTCCTTTTCTTTTTTAACCACCAGACAAGGAAGAATAACAATGGGCACAAGAAGTCAAATTTCTTCATCTTTTGCATGGAAAACCCTCTAAGTCTTCTATTCCTAATAATCATTGCAAGTCATCAGACTTTGAAGATGACCAGAATTTCTTCTTTTGGTGCAATTCAAAAGTAATTATGGGTATAGCCTAACAATAGCTTCATAATAGTCCTACTTACAGTGAGATAGACTGATCAAAAAATGTTATTCAGTGTCTTACACCTTTAGGATATCTCAAAACCATATCCATTAACAAGATTGTTTTCCTGGAAGTCATAACCCTGAGTTACTCAAAACATCATCTGCTAGATAACAGAATGATATTTGTTCTCAAACACAAGTTTTTCTGGGCCATCATGTGAAAATATATGAAATGGGCTCTGAGCATGCTTAACCCTGTGTATCCTACCCTCTTTTGTTTTATTTTTCCCCTTAAGTAGTGATACTGTGAGGTGATGTGAGATTTTGCATTTCCATTCACAGCAGAGGACTCTATGGAGTGCTCTGATTTGTGACCCTTATCCTTGCCACACATCCTTGCTTAGGAGCATGATCACTTTGGACAGCCTGCTGTGCCCCTCACTGGGATTTTCAGTAGCATAGACTAAATATTATCCATTTAAACTTACACCTAGAGATCCCAAGCAAGCAAGACTGGAGACATTTCCTTCTCAGCTCCCAATACCAGAATAAACTAACATGAATTTAACAAGAAAAGGAAAAAAATACCGTACACTGTATTGTTGATCCCTCCTTTAAGGGCTACACTGGTGGCAGTGTTTTCTGTTTCTAATCACCGTGGCCTTTATGATACTGTACTTAATGAATTATGCTCCTCAGGAGGAGGTCAGTGAAAGAATTGAGCTAAAAACCCCCTAACAGTGTTGTTGGCCAGGAGCCAGCTCTTTCGGGGCTGTGTTTCTGCATGAGGTCTACCACAGCTGGAGCGAAACGACTTGCAGGTGGCTCAGTGGGCAAGAGATCACACAGCCCTGCTCTGTCCGCCCTCGACAGCAAGGAGGGAGTCACCTATGCCTGCCGCTGGTGGCTGAAAATGAGCAGGAAACGTCTGACAATCTTGATTAAGAACTCCCAAGCATTGAACTTTCCATAAGGAAAAGGCACACTCAGATCTCTGGGCTTTGACATTCCAACTTCCAATTTAAATACTGCTCGAGGTCCAGGAGAAAACACTAATGCTTATCCTTATGATGTTAGGCAGTGGATGCCTTAATAAAGATGATATGCATGACCCAGTTAGCACACCAAAGCCCGGGCAATGAAGTAGGTATGCTCCATTTTCCCCCCAAGTTTCATTCAGGGAGAATTTATAGGTTTTATTTTAGAAGTAGCTGAAACATACTGAGTAATTTTCTGGAGTGTTTTTAAACTATTAATTTCTAAATTACATGAACAGATGCATATGCACAGTGGAAAATAGCATCAAATAGCTTGGGGGAACAGAGGAGCTCAATGACCTGGCCAAATAACATTAGGTTCCACTAACAGCCTGCTTGGACAACTCCTTTCACATCCCTGGGAACCCCACACTCGGCCGTTCAGCTGCACTTTCTTGCAGATTAATCATTTGTGGTTTTGAAAATATATAAATCTTAAAGATCTGCAGAAACAGAGGAGCAGAAGGCTTTTCCACACCTCAGTTGACAAAAACTACTGTCCATTTGCTGCAGGACCCATTTGAGGCTCTTTAGCAGGAGAGGCATAACCCTGATGTGGCAGCCAAGGATGAAGGGCTGACCCTCCTAAATGCAGGCTGGGAGCCAGTGGGGCCATCAGGAAAAGATCAGGGAGCGTGGGGATGCTGCTCAAAATAAACACACACATCTTTCCATCCATCAGTAGCCACTGTGAGTGTCACCACAGCAGTGACAGCTCTGCCCCTCCTAGGCCCATTGTAAGGCTCCTCATAAGCAAAAGCCGAGCTCAAACACAGCACACACCAGGACTGATGGCATGGCTGCAGGGCAGGAACTCAAATCTGCATGTGCTCACCAACTCTGCTCCTGCTGCTGCTGCTTTCAGCAACTCAGCTTCTCAGTTTTCTCAGCTACCACCAGTGAGAATTATTTGCTGTTGTAGAAAGTGTGACTCAGAAGCAACACCATGAGTGACCAGCAGAGCTGGCGCTTTTCTCCAGAAAATACTAAATCAATCCTATTCTAGAAATTTCTGTGAAGGATAAGCATACTGAGTCTTTGGTCCTGGGAGTCCTTAGGTTTGGTGGGACTACAAGGCAGACCTCTAAATCTGGGATCAGCCAAATGTTTTGCTGAGCCTCCATGACTATATTCAGTCTTTTGCTCTGGTTATGGTGATGCAGGTTGGCATGGATGTCGTGATGCCAAAAAAGGAAACACCTTAATGATTTCTGCCATACTTTTCTATGTAAATAAAATGGCTGTTATTCTTTCTTCAGAAGTAAAAAGTGAATGGATCAAACTGTGGCCTCGTGTTCTTTAACAGCCCTCATTACTAGTTACATTTATCAAACCAGAAATGAGAAACATGACTAAGGTGACCATAAAATGATTTAAAGACAAATTTGAAATACACAGAAGAAATGCAGAGATTATAAGTAAGTGTTAAGTGTTGTTAATTCATCACTGAATATAACTACCAAGCTAGTTAACTAAGAAACAACTCAGTGTACAAAGAACTGGCTAAAAGTTATAGAAAATAACATACTTGGCCAAACTTTAATGAGCACACTCTTCTGGCTCTTGATTCACCCACTACATTTACAATACAGTTTTTTCTCCATTTCCTTTGTGCAAAGACATGCAAATTTACAGGGACCCAAAGCAAAGTCCCACACCTCCTGGAATTCGATCATATTGTAGACATACCCCTATCCAGACTGGAAAGAGTCACACAGAGACAGAAGAAGCTAATGCTGATAGGCATATTTTTAATTATTTTTACACTCATCTTACACTGCAGTACTTGTAGTACTTATGGACAAGCCAGGCCACGGAATTAATGACTAAAAAGAGTCAGTGGCACAGCATGTTCAGCAAAGCACCCTCAGCTCTTCCCATCTGGTCTCTAATTCTCATTCCTGCACCCTTGATCATTAAGTTTTAATTTACTGCAGTTTAAACAAAAAAAAAAAAAAAGTATAATGAGTAACATACAAGCTCATGTTCCTGGTAGCACTCATTCCCTATAAATTCCCACTACACCTAGGAAACTGTGGTTTGATTTTCTGTATTGCTAATTGGTGAGCACAGCCAAAGAAATTCCTAGCAGGTTTTCATCTCTTGAATTTATTTACCACCATGGAAGGGGAAAGGGCCTGTTCCTCTGGGAAGGAGGGAGAAATTGGAAGGATTACATTATTTTGACCTTACATTTGAGCTGACATCTAGCACAGCACTAAATCAGTGACTTGGCACAGGAGAGGGGATTAGCACGGGTGGGTTACAAGCAGTTTGCAGGAGTGCAGCTGTCCTGTGGCTACCAGTGGATGTCAGTAGAGGCTCCACTTGCAAAGGAGCCAAATGGAAAGAGACAAAGGAAAGAAAATCCTCCAGGTTCTCTTAGTATAAAGTGCACAATGCACAAGTTCTTCAAAATCACTTGTCTCTTCCAGGTAATGATTTAGGACTACCAGCAAGCAGCAGTACTTTGCTATATTGAAGGATGTAGCAAAGCTCATTGGGCTGCTTGTAATTCTTTATGCTTTCACCTTTCAAAAGCAACATTTTTTCAGTTAATTTTAAAACAATGAACAAAGTCAGGAGGCCCACTGTTGGAATAGTAGACATGCTGGATGACAGATTAAAAAGAAACAAAATGTATATCAACTTCTCCCTCTCCTCCAGCCAAGCAGCCATTGCTCCAGGAATACTTAAATGCAACAATAAAAATGAAACTTCTCTAATTATTGCTTTGCAGGGGTTGGCCTGCAACCTTTTAGTAAAGTAAACAATGGACTAGTGAAGCACAGGGTTTTAGTTAAGCCCTAGAAAATGTTATATGGAACAAACAAACAAACAGCCCAAAATGGAAAGGATTTCCTTTGTTAAATTATAGCTCATCACCTCTTCCAAGCAAAAGCTGACATCACTTCCACAATGAACATACAGGGCCATGGAGTCACTGATAAGAGTGACAGAACTCTGAAATCACAGGCAGATTTTGATGTCATGGCTTATGCTGAAAAATACAGATTTTATGGGCAATGAGGTACTGCCACAGAAGAGAAGAGTTATCACCAATTAACGAGCTTTCATCCAAGAAAAGAGGTGGAAAAATCCCACAAGAATCTTCCTCAAAATAAATGTGTCTTTCTGTCCTGAAGTGATGCAAAGTTTATTGATTGAATAGGAATCTGAAAGTATAATGTTCTGTTAGAGGATGAAAGCTTTCATACTCCCAGCTGATATCCTGTAACAAAGGACTGAGAATCTCTCTTAGTTATTCTAGTTTGGGTGGATGCTGTTTGGTTTAACATTTTCTGCTCTTCCATTCTGCCCAGTCTGCAAATACAAATTATTATAGCTCATGTGCTCACTAGAGTTGGTCAAGTGTTTCAAGAAAATATTTTTTATTCGGAAAAAATGCCAGTCCTAGAAACAGACATGTTTCATGGGAACATGCAAGTTTTAAAAAACTTTTGTTGGGAAAATTTTCTCAGGTCCAGAATGGAATTTCTGGTCAAAACCACAGGGAGAGAGGGAGACAGATCTATCTCATAATAACAAATACCACAGTGATCATCTTTCCTCATAAATCAGTCCTTTGAGGCTTCTAACTACTTTTCAGCCCAGATTCCTACACAAGTGATGAAAGTTACATGATCACAGGATCTGTCTGTTTATCTCTCAGTCCTCCATTAAACACATGGGGAGCCATTGGCCAAATTCCCTATTTACAGAGGTTACTCTGCACTATTTGGGCATTTTGGATAAACTAAGGACTGAGCAGGGGATAGAGAGGAAGCTACTCTGCCCACTGTGGGAAAGTCTTCAGCATGAGAGCAGACATGAATCTCGATTTCCAGCTTGCGAAAGAGCCCAGCAGATGTGAGGTGGCGACTTGGAGATGCTCCAAAGACACGGAGGGGTGAGGCCATCATAGACACAGAGAAGGAAGGCTCTGAGATAATTGCAGTGGATGGGTGATGAGCAGAGGCACATGACTCATCCACAGGAAACTTGAATTCTCTACTAGTTTTTCCCAGAACCACCTGCACTGTTTTTCTGTAGGTTGTCAGTGTTTTCTTGACAAGGCTGTTTGCAGACCTGAGCAGCACAGAAGAGAAAGCGCAGAAGTGTAAAAAGAGCTGCTACTTATCTCTTTTCTGAGTGCAAAACTATTTGCTGCATCTTTCAGCACTGCTTCTTCACAGGCATCCCTATCTGCCTGAGGCACTTTGCATTTTTCTCCGTGTCTTTTTTCTTGATTTTATATCATGGGTATTCAAGATTCTATCTCAGGAGAAAATATTAATTTCTGGTTTTCTGGTTCCTTCCATTTGAGAAGACTCTCAAGTCTGAGTTGTGTTTCTTGTCAATTATTTCCCTTTTCCCTTTCTTGTAGCTTCAGGAGCAGACTCACCATGGATTATGAAGATACACTGGTCATGGGTATGGCAGCCAGGGGAATTGGGATATAAAAGATCAGTCAAGTCTCACTAGAGGGAAAAAAATAACAACCTTTTGATTTACTGAAAATGAGGAAGCTTCTGTGGAAAAATACCAGAGAAGGCTATTATAAGCTAGCAGGTGTATTGCTATGACTAAAACCCTTTTGACACCAATTTAGCCACAGTAGAGGCAGATCTGATTCATCCTCTGAGTATTTACAGGTTATGAACAGATTTTGTTATAGGAGCTGAACTTCACATACAGGTACATTTTTTCATGGTCTGAACGAGCTTATTTAAAAGTGTGATTGACATGTATTGGCATCTTCTCAGAAACCTAAATAAATATAAAATAGCTCTAGAGCCTACACCCAATTGGTTCATCTCAAAATATTTTATTATTGGAACAGGCTTTTTTCTTGTAGTCCCTCAGCAATAGAGTGTGCAATATCCCTCTTAACAAAATTTATCAAAGGGATGTGCAAACCCAAAATAACAAGAAGATAAAACCAGCATTGTTCATAATGAGTTATTTTATAGGGTGTTTCCCATCTTTAGCTTCAGTGTTCTGGTAATTTAACACATGGAATAATAACAGCTAGTAATTTTGGCTTTGAATGATGTTATTTTATGTCTTATGAGAAGTTAATTGCATCTCAGACACAGTCAAAAAGGAAAAAAAAAAAGGAAAAAAATCCCTGAGATATGGGACAGGTTTCTTTATATTGTTTCTTTCTATTCATGCAGTACCAGTCCATGCTAGACCAAGCAGAACCAAAAATGAGGAGGGAAAAAAGTGGACACAGCAGGTGTAACAGAGAGCTCAGACCACAAAAGGGTGCTATCATTTTATAACATGAGCAAGCCTTCCATAGCGACCCGCAAAGAATGTGGCCTTTGAAATAGCTTCACTAGAATTAGTAGCCTTTCAGGAAATATTACTATTGTTCTGAATTCCACTCGAAAATTTAATTTGCCCCCTGTTATTTTCAGGCAAATTCCAGCAGAGCTTTATTCTATGAAATCTGCGTAGGTGCATAAGAAATGTGGTCTTGATGAAGGAAATTCATCCGCCTTTGTAGGCAGAGTGATCCATTTGTCATGTGTGTGCTTATCTGCTCAGGAGAGAGCTTGTGCAGATATAATTCCCTCTATATGTAGGGATGTGTGCTCTACACTGGAATCATATGCATTCTATAACTATACTGTATGTCAGGAAATGTCTAATTAACTTGGAAGTATTCAACTGTTAACTAGCAAGTATTGAAACATTAACTAGAAGTATTGCGATGTGAAAATTCAGTTTGGTCTTAAAAACATGCATAGTACTGCAGTATAGAAAAAAACAAAACAAAACAAAAACAACAAAAAACCATTATGGGATGCAGCTTTCATACAAACAATATGCCAGAAAAGCAATTGCCTACTGTATAGAAGTCAGACTTCAATTTGAATGCTCTAATTTGAGGAGTGAAAATCAGGTAGCTCTGAGCTGAATCCCTTGTGGGTACCAAAGACAAAGGCAGCCAGGTGTGATACAAGGTGACTCAGTTGTCTTCCCATCATTATGCCAGGGAGGAGGCATGTCTGGTTGGTTCAGTCAGTGTGACAATCAGGTGTGGTTGGCCTCCAGAGACCTTCTCAAGCTTATTTTAGCAAATCTAGTAAGTTATCAGTGCTGATCAGGCTGCAGTAGCACCAGAGGAGTGCAGGAAGCTGGGATAGCCAGAGCCCCTGTGAGTGCCCAAAGCCCCACTCTGACAGTCAGACATATCCCTGTGGGCTGGATCTCAAAGCCAGATGCTGTAATGGATCTAAATGCCTGGATTGCACAAGCCTTGTTAATTTGCAATGGCTCCTGTTTCAAATGACACAGCCTTTTCCAGATATTACCCAAGCTTAGAGGGAAAAAGTCCTAGCTAGATTTGTAACCCATTAGCAACCACCTCTTAAAAGTATTTATTTAACTTATGAACCTAGACTCTTTAAATAATATGAAAAATATGAGGTATGGGACACAATTTGGGAAAGAAATAATATATTGACATATTTCTGCATTGAAGGATGTCAATGTTAGTTAAATATGTCAATGAAAATGACAGTAAGTGTCCAGCTCATCTGTGGTGCAATTCTGAAACTTACTACTTTATAAGCACAAAACCGATTTTGGATTGGATTCTGCTGAGATCAGCTAAACAGTCAAGTTTGTCACTGCAGCTAAAAATAAAGGTGAACATAACTTCCATTTATTCTGCTTTGATACAGTATACACTTAAAATTGTTCAGCAATACCACTTTGTTCAAAGTTGTGTAATAAGATCACTGGATTTGTATTTTTGTGTCATGCTAGCTTTACTTTTTGCTCTGAAACAATCTTCAAAAAGGCAATGTGGAAGTCTCTCACACAGCTGTACAGTGTTTCAAGCTATGACTGGCTGCTGGCTGTCACACTGTGTTATTTCACACTGCCATGTCAAAAAGATGTAACAGAATATGGCAGAACACAAGACACATCAGAAATTCAGGAGCTGAAATACAAATTTTTGAAAAAAAAAATTTGAAAATTTACAGGTTCTGTGCAAAATCCAATAAAGTAGCAAATATGTGACCAAGTACCTGACAGCCAATTTGGAAAGGAACTTATACCACTTCCTTCCCTCTCTCTACAATTAGTGGGTGAGAAGGGTCTGTCAGCAGGGAAAGAAAAATGTGAAGCTAAGGGCAACAAAGACCACAAGAGCTGCCTACATGGCCTCCACCTTGATTTGGGTTTTGGTTTTCTTTATTTTCTTTTTTCTCCTCTGAGTAGATAAATTAATAGTTCATGACATTTTCCTTTTTTTTTTTTTTTTCTGTGGAAAATATGGGTTTGGAGAGACCAGACATTTTATGACTTCTAATCAATTCCAACAAATTGTTCATTAACAGAAAAGAACTGGAAAACACCCTAGAAGTTGAAAGATTTTTGGTTTCCAATTTGAAGCGACTTTAAACTTTGAAGTGAGTTTCAAATGTATTTTTTTAAATGTCAGAAAGCAAAATGCATTAGGAATCAAAATAAGTGAAGTGAAACAAAGCATTTTTTTACTCAAAATCTTTTCAATTTTTTCTGTCTGAATAAAAATCAAAATAATTTAAATTGCCTTGATTGACAATATTTCCCTTCCATGTTTTCTGAACTGCCAAGCTAAACCAAAATTTATTACTTCCACCTCAATGTACTAAAATATGCATAAATCTATCTTTATGTTGGATGTCAGTCAGGAAAAGCAGGTGGAAATTCAAACTCAATCTGTACATGGGAAAAAATTGAGGTAGAGGTTAACCAATAATCAATTATAGATAGAGTACATTCATTTGAGGAAGCATGACCTGGAAAACAGCCTTTTCTCAAAAGAGCTTGCCAGAATTGTTTATAGTGATGCTAAAAAAGGAGCACTTGGGAGACTCCTATGATTTGATCAGAATTTAAATGAAATCACAGTAAGATAAAAAATATCAGCTATACATATATATGAGTTTTAATTACACTCTAATTTCAACTTTTGCTGTAGGGTTTTGCTGCATCACAAGCAAAGGGCACATTTCCAGACACCTGGGGAGCCGTGCTTAGCCCTGCTCTCCCTGCCCCGTAATGAGGTCATTACTCACTCCTCACTGCAATAACACTGCAATAAAGCTTGGAATATTCAGGGTAGATAAAAAACAAAAGGTAAGTTTTAATATCTTAAATTATATTTTCTCTTTCTCCACTGGATATAGAAGATATTTACATGTTTAGCAATGCGTTAATCTCTCACCTAAAGTGGCCTGCTTTAACCTGGCAAAACTTTGAAGAACTTTTAATAGTGGAACTGCCTGTTTCCAGTGTCTGAAATTTGTGTGTCTGGTCAACTTTCATTCTGATGTATGTGGATGTGTATGGTGTGCACACACACAGCCCAACCAATAACTTTGATGGTAAAGAGTTCATGTAACAGCTCAGCTTTTAGGATCTGCTAACCACTGACTTTGGGAGCTGTGCCAGCCTTAGAACACATCTTCCTTGTGCATGGCAGTGCCAGGCAGAAATCCCCAGCTAGGCCTGGAATCAGGACAGGGTGGTGGATGAGAAGATGAGTCCTGCTTCTCCAGGGCAGAGGCACACACAGCTCTAGTGGGACTGACCCCCCTTCCAGTGGGGCAAGGCTGTGCAGTGCTTCTGTGCTTCGTGGCTGGGGCTGGGTCAGGGATCTTCCAGTATCGCCCTTGTGCCTTTGCACTGGAGTGCAAAGTGTAAGAAAACTTCTGCCCAGTGTTAGACATCTTCTGCCCAGTGTAAAGACATCTTTTGCCCAGTGTAAGACAACTTCTGCCCAGTGTTAGACATCTTCTGCCCAGTATTAGACATCTTCTGCCCAGTGTTAGACATTTTCTGCCCAGTATTAGACATCTTCTGCCCAGTGTAACACATCTTCTGCTTTCGTGTCTGAGCTGCCTCTTCCTGTAGGCTCTGCTCCTGAACCTAAAGGAGGACCCTTTTTGCTGCAGAGACAAGCAGTTAATGCCAACCCAAAATGCTTTATGTAGGACACACGAGCCCATTGTCAGAGTCAGCTGGGCTGTACCAGCACTGCTCCCTGTTTGAGCCACTGAAATCTCCCTCTCCATTACATATTTTAACTGGAAAAAGCTGCTTCAAGTCCATGGCAAAACAATGGCAGACATCTTCAAACACTTTGCCAGAACAGCCCTCAGAAACATCCCCTGGCACTGGGGATTACTAACATGGGCTTAGCCATGGAATTCAACTTGCTGCAGCCTCGCTGCACTGATGCAGCTGATCTGACATACCTAATCCTTTAGACAAATGTGAAGTCAATTTGTACATCTGCAGTGGCCATTTGCTCTGGATCTCTGAGCACAGGGCAGCTTCACTGGAGCTGTTGAGCTTCTCCAACAAGCCTGCCAATTGACTGGAATTCCTAGACTAACAGCCAAAAAAGCAGCAGGACAGTAGATGATGTATAAAGGTTTGCAGCCAAATATGGTGGAGTTGGCACCTGTGACTTTGGCTCAGCATTGCAGTTCCCACTGTGAAGATCAGTGATTATTGCTTTAATAAGCAGTTCTTAAGTGAGGTACCTGATATCTGTTGTTGCAAGAGAAGGAGTGCCAAAGGCACAAAAGATGGGGAAGTTTTAAAAAAATGTAATCCTTGAGGCTCACCATTCAACTTACCTTGGATTTCGTTATTCTTGAAAAAAAATCTTTGAGTTATTTCACACACACAAAAAGTATGCATAAAGAAATTTCTCAGTGAGTTGCTTATTAGTTGAGATTTTGCAACTTGCCAAGAGTGCCCAGATTTCTGAGTCCGATTTAACGAGAATAAAAACTGCAGAAGGTCTCCAAAAGTTGATACTAACTTGTTCACAATAGCACAACACTTCCAAAGAAAGACATCACCATGATGTTAGTTCATAAATCACTGATGCCAGCAGGACTCTGTAAAGATTTTTGTTCAAAAATTTCAATCAAGGCTTGTGTTTCTTTGAACATCAGAAGTGGACACATGTTTATGTAAACATATTATGTGTAGGTCAATTCTGTTGAGCACATTTGTAGTTTCTCTAAGTTACATTAACATTAAAATAAAAATTGAAGGCAAGGTGATGTTCAGCAACAGGTTAATCTGTTTAATTTTAAAATGGAAACACTAACTGTTCAGTCTGACTGGGAAATTTATCCAGATGTAAAGAAAGAACCTTTGTCTTTCAATTTGTGTACTGTATTTTTTAGTAAGTGTACATTAATGAACTATTTTATGTATTATTCATAGTGTCGTAATTGGCCACATATTCTTCAGTTATTAAGGCTACAATTAGAACATCAAGCTTGGAGAAAAAGATAAAAGATCTGTGTTGTAAAAATCTGTGTCCTTAAAACCAGAGGTTAGATTTCTTAAGATTACTCCAAATAAAGCCTCTTTCTGAAGCACAGAGGATCACATTCTGTAGCCAAGTGAAATCTCAGAGCAATGTGACTTGTAGCATACATAACTATTAATCCCAGGCCCAATGCAAAGTCTCAGAAGAGTGTTTCCAGTACTGAATGGGGAGCAGCAGCATACAAAGGTGTGTCTGTCTCAGGCTTACCAGCAGATGGAGTTGGAACAAGAGTCTTGATATGCATCACCATTAACATGGACAAGGTTCTTTTCTGGAACAGCAGCACATAACTGGTGTACTAGTGACACCTCCATTTATAATATGACAAGTGTGCAAGATATAACTGGAAGGAGATTTTTATTCATATTCGAGTGAACAAAATACACTTGAGAAGCCTGGAATCTGTGCTGCAATGTCTAATGCAGTTTGTTAAAGGTAAGAAAAAAGACAAACATGGCTTTTTCCATTCACAAGCAACTGACTGGATTATGGAAGTGACTTGTAAGGCTTTAAACTATTTCCAGAAAAAGTAAGGCTATGAATGACAAAAAAAAGCACTGTGCCAAAGAATACATTGTTAGAGATCCTCTTCTCATACAGCTAATTATTATAGCAAATTTATTACTTATCTGCATTAATAAATACAATGACAAAAATTGCCTTTTGGACAGTCCGAGAGTGAAAACTTTTAGAAACTATTTAATGAAATCAAGAAGTTAAGAAGAGATAAAAAAACATTACCTTTCCCCTTCTTCCTGCTCAGTTGATGTAGGAATACATGCTTCTCACCTAAAATAATAATGGAAAAAAGATGCTAATTGCTTCCACTTCCATGAGACATATGAAAAAAGACTCACCCTCTGACTATTGTATTTTGGTATGAAGACATTCCACAAGTCTTTACATTGGAAGGAGCTGTTCTGATTGTAGACCACAAACCTCTCGTTAAAATTCTTGGAGCAGAAACTGATTATCTGGCTGATATGTTACAGAAGTGGACATTAAGGCAAAGTTCTTATCATTATGATATCATAGCTGAGCTATCTGAAAAACAAAGCAAAGCTTTTTTTCCTGTTGACTATTAGAGATGAAAAGGTTACTGCAAAGAATCCTTCCATGTACTCCTCCTGCCTTCCTCCCCCTTTGGGGAAGTGGGACACTGTGCTTTGAAATTAGTCCCTCAGCAGAAGCTCCTGCTGCCTTGCAGCTTGTGCAGCCTTCAAAAGCCAGGCAAGGTAGGCCAGAAGTGTCCCTGTCTGGACTGGCAGTTTTTTACATTCCTTCTGTACAGGTGCAAATGGCTACAAGGTGCAGGACAGTGAAGGAGCAAGAATGTGGAGTTCAGAAAGATTTGGGAATCTGACTACAAATCAAGCAGCCATCCTGCTCACCAGCATCACCAGATGACCTCTGTCAGTCTCTGCAGAACTGCCTCCCTCCAGATGTTCTGGTAAATTGGGAGGAGCAGAGTCAGGGACAAACACAAGACAGTTAACTAGCAGTGGCTGAAACTTCTGCTGTGAAGGCAAGAAGTCTTTAATTTGGGAGCTAGAAGGCTTAAGCACAAACAGAAAGGAAAATTGTGTGATCACCTAAAAGTTTTCTTTAGAGTCCCCTTCCCAGATGCTTTACCTTACCACAGAGGATGCACCCAGGAACAGGTGGTCACTAGATGGAACAACAACCTCTAATAATTTTAAAATTACATGACTCTTCATTTTCTCTTTCTACCTCTAATCTGGTATTCCACTATATGGGTAAAGCCTGGGAGGAAAGATCATTTTGTCCTCTGTGCTCAAACATCACCAATGCTCATGCACTCCTACAGCTCCTGCTCTGGCCACTGAAGCCTTCTTGGCTGCTCTTTGACACTGGCAATGCTCAGCAGGGCTCCTTCCAGTTTGGCAAGCACCCAGCTTCTTGCCCTGAGGGACAAGAACACAGCTGACTCTGCTCAAAGGTGTTCCACAAACTAGATACTACTCAGGGAGATTCACCTGCAGTGTTTAATCTAGGAGGAACCATGTGGCTAAATGTATAGTTCTGTATATATAGTATATAGTTCTATATATTTATTTTTATATATATATATATGGAAAACATACATATATATGTGTATATATGTGTATATATATACAGCATATAAACTATTGTGTATATCTACCAATACCATAGGCAGCACCAGCACACTGGCATATGCAATGGCATTTAAAAAGCTGCTCTGTGAATTTATCAGGGTACTTCCTGGCATATCTATAGCCCAGGTCAAATAGCACTCTCATAAATTTCTTGGCACACTCAGGAACTTTGCAAAAGCCAGGGAACATTCCCAAAAGGCTGCTTGTAACTGAACCCCCTGTTCAATAGGAAGACAGAGCCAGGCTGCCAGCCCCTGCACTGTTGCATTTATAAGCTGAGGTGTAAACTCAGAGCTCACCTACAAGACAAGAACCTAGAACAAAATGTACAGACCAAAATCTTTTGAAAGAGACAGAGGAATATCTTTTGTTCTGCTCAATTGTTTAATGGTAGAAGCTCTAAATCAGAGTAGGGGAAATGATCCTTGGAGGATGGGTATCTACATTCACCCACAGTCAACTGTAGGGAATCCCTGCTCCCCCATGGTCCCTCTTAGCATAAGAAGGTGTGAGATCCTGTATAAAAAGGGGCTTAAATTCAGTCATGCCCATTGCAGATTTGCACAGCACCTGATTTTTTTTACATCACTTTTCAGTGAAGGACAAAGGATTTGAGTCTGTCACACCACAGTGTCCTGATCTGCTGCAGGAAGGAGGGTACCTTGCACACATCCCACTTCAAGAGCAAAAAACCCTTCTAACTTATCACTAAAACCAGAGAGAGCACTATTTCACCAAAGACAACCAAATGACAGATTGTGAAGGAAAGGATCTGTGTTACTAATTTTAGAAACATGCAAATGTTCAGCATTTGGCAAGCAAAGGCAGCTCAGGGTGTCACAAATCAGGATCCTCACCCCTGAGCATCACTGTGCAGCATTCCCAGGCATCTTCTCCAGGCTCTGGAGCCCATTCAAGATCCCAAGCTCCTTCAGGTGCCTTAAGAGCAGCAGGATAGTGACAATCTTCTACGATTCTTAGACCAAGGCTTATCTGAGATCCAGTCTTTTCTGCAAATGCCTCCTAAGCTCACTTGGATACCCTGCAGCTCCACTTATTTCCATAGCACATGCTTTAAAAATGAAGGTCCTATTTCTTTTCTCATTTATGTGCATGTAAATTCAGTGCAACTCCACTGAAACCAGTGACTGAGACCAGCAAAGCAAAACAAACTATAGGAAAAATCAAGCTGTGCATTGCTTAGTTTCAGTTCTTGTATGTGACAAATGATTCTGGGGCCCTATTTTGGAAGCATCTAACTTGAAACAGCTTTGCAAACCAGAGTACTTAATGCTGTCTAACAATCAGTCTTCTGCAGGCATCCAAAAGTGAAGCCTCACTATTGCAAGTCACTCTTAAAAACCTTGGCCATTTTTTCAAAGGATGTGTCAGGGTCTCAAACAGATGCAAAAGCAATGACCACTCAAATAGTTTGGTGTTTACAGGTTCATCAATCAAAAAGAAACACTTTGATCACCTGACATGATTCAAACAACATACCTGACATCTGATACCGGACCGAGATCATACAGATCTAATAAACTTTTGGCTCCTGCAAATTTCTTTTAAAAAATATAAAAGAAGATCAGTTATAGAGAAGTTGATTAATATGCACTCTGTTCAAACAGTCTTGAACATCTGTGTATTAAATTCATTTATTAAATTATACCAATCTGTATTTTAATGAGTAAAAGATACTTATTCTGCCATCCATCAAAATAAACTCAGGAAATACTTAACATTATAATCATTTTTCTTGTTTGAACATGAGTTATGAAATATGAATCCCACACTAAGAATGCTGTACTTGCCATTATGATCAAATATGTTTTTACAGGTGCACCAAATATTCTGTTTTCATTTCATTCTCAAACTGTTGAAAATATAAACCATGTTTTATATTTCTTTGGTAGGTAATATTGCCTTTTTCCCACCACATGGCACCCATTATTAGTGAGTTATTACCATGCCTTTTTTCAAACACACACTACATATCCTAAAGTTGCTTAGTAATGAAAATACAAATTTATGTAACATATAGTATCAAATAACATTTAGGGCACACTTTGGCATTGAAAGGTTTGGGGCACTCATAACTTTCAAGTGCATGTTAATATTGCCAGATAAGGTGTATACAATCTGTTGGGTTAAGTTCAGCCTTTTACCACTTTGCTTTTTTGGCCCAAGGAAAGTTAAAATTCAGGTAGAGCAGGGTTTGTTACATGCATGCACAGAACTTTTGTTTCTTATTGTTCTGATAATTGTGATTTTGATTTTAATTTTCTTGGTCTCCTTTTATAAAAAAAAAAAAGGAGGTGGAAAAAATCCTGGCAGACAGACAGCAAGCACAGCTGGGACAGCAGGTGAGCTAAATTGTAGATTTCTTCCCAGTATCAATTTGACACTATATCAAACACTAAGTATAGTAATTTGAAAAATTCATTCCTTCCTTCTATTTGTACAGAGTGGATATTCTCAAAGAAAACAGTATTTGGGAAAGCACAGCAAGAAAAAGCAAGATATGACTGCAAGGCACGAAGCTGCTGAGCTGGAATTGAATCCACACGCCCCTGGGCACTTCTGTGGAGCTACAATCCAGCACAGAGGTTTGGCACCAGGACTGTAAGAAACAGGTAAAACTCACCAGATTGGTAATTGAGTCTACAATGCTACTTTCAGGGAAGAAGTGGGAACTTCTCCATTGATTTCAGCAGGAGTAGGTACAAACTGTGAAAGAACACATCAGCAACAGAGCCAGCACATTAGAAAAAAAAGCAGTCACACTCTGGAAAGCCCATGTAACCACACATTAATCTGGTTTTTTTTGTAAAACATATCAAGAGACTAGGAAATCATTTGGCATTTTTTTGGCAAAGAGAAAAACCCCTTTAGGAAGCCATCACCTCATACAGGTGCTACCACAGCAGAAGTTACCACCATGCCAAAATTGCAGCTGGGGCAATGTTAACCCTTTCCACAGGTACGTGGAAACCAGCTGGAACAAGGAAGTTCTATGGTGAGTGACAAGGAGTAGTAACTCTGTCATAGCTGATTATGTCCAAACATGGCACCAGGAATGGGAAAATTTGCCACTTCTAACTTTTAAGCAGTATTCAAAAAACTAATTTTCTTAAAAGACATCTCATCATTGTCACTGTGTTTGATTTTTACCCCCTGTCTAATTAGTCCATCTCATATACAACATTCTAGGAAATTTCTTGTTGAGGAACCCACTATTTTTGTCCTGTACCAACAGTTTATATAGATCCAGAAAGTAAAGAAAAGCCACTGGTCTGAACTCTCTAAATAACTAATACATTGCATTCTTAACAACTGTTTGCTTTGACCTTCTCCTCCTTGAAATGGCATTCAGTTGTGACTGAATGACTTACAATGATGGAAAGAAGATACCACATCCTAACCTGTGTTTTTACAAATATTAATTGTGGGCATTGAAGAATTTTCCACTTTATTTTTATGCACAATTAATCTAGAATTCTATTCTAGAATACTGGATTCCACTGAGAACACTTGTGCACCAGACTTCAAAGATAAGAAAAAGTAAAACACCTCTGACAGGAACATAACCACCACTTGGTCTACCAGAAACATCTAAAAATCAAGCAAGTTCCTACACCACATCTATTTAAAAAAAAAAAAAAAAAAAAAAAAAAAAAAGAGAGAGAGAGAGAGAAAAGAAAAAAGGGGAGTTCCCTCCAGCTGGCAAAGCCTAAAAGCCTAAATCCTTTTTTGGCTATTCTGTACCATAAAAACTAAAATATGGACATATCTACACGTGTTTAAAAAAACTCACAAACAGCAGATTTTTAACCAGAGAAGCATTTTTCCTGACTTCTTATTTTTGTTATTTGAAAAGCACCTTCTGGATTACATTCCATGGACAGGTTGGAAATATTTGAAACATCACATTTATTGTCTAGTTGGGGTGATCAACACAGATTAATCATTAAATGTAAATAAATAATTAATTAAATATTATCTCCATTGTACCACTTCTAGTCAATCCATCAAGAGGAAAAATTTGAGTTGGTGGAATGGTTTCTGCATCCCATGGCTCCCACAGGATTCTGGGAGGAATCCCTATCAATACAGAAATCACCTTTGTCAGTGACAAACACGGCTTTACCAGTCATAACCCTCATAAACACCTCAACAATAACCATATTTTAAAAAACACACATTAAGTGGCAACACAAAACCAGTATAGATTGGGCATGCATCATCCATACTTAGTTAAATGCTGAACAAAGCTTGTCAGGAATATTGAGGATGCTTGAAGTTAATTACTTGAGTCATTGAATTCTTTCAGGGAATGTCTTTCATTTGCAGATCGCTCATCATTCAGCTTCAGTTTTGACCCTCTTTTTCAGGCCTGCCACACATCTGAAAATTTGGCAATTATTTTATTACAAAGCACGAAGTCACACTCTTGTATAAACTTGGAAAAGATTGAATAGTTTGGTAATTTCTCCTCCTTGGCCTCCACCTGGATTTGTGAACCAACCAGCATAAACCAACACAACATTTCAGGCTAAACCAGTAAAAGAGTCAGTGAACTACTCCTGGACTTCCAAAATCTGGAAGTTAAATTCTCTACCCTTACTGAAGAGGTTGCTCAACCTTCTGCCATTGTAAGGGAACTCAAATAGTTTCTAAGTGTGTGTGCTATCCTGCTCATATGAAAAACTGGCAGAAAGTGTTTTCTTTCTTTTAGTCATTAGAAGGCCAAATGGCTGCAAAAGGTTTTTCATGAGAAGATTTTGTTAATTTAACTAATTTTTAAGAGAAATAAGAGAAGGAAATAGCAGTATATTTATCAGTGTTCTGCTGCTAAATAGGAACCAGATAATAAATAGGAACTTCAGCATCTGCAGGCAGAGGAATAACACCAGAGTCTAGCTTCTAGACCCAAACATTCTGACCCATCCAAGGATGCTGATAACAGCATTCAGAATCAAAAATGTGTTTTTCTACTGGTAAGCCTTTTTCTTTGCACTTTATAGGCTATTATAGCTATCTGTGAGACATTTTTCTACTAGTGGTCGGAAAGAAAATAAAAGTTTTGAGTAAAGAGAAAACACAAGCTAAGACCCTTAAATAGTCTACCACCAAACTATTATTGGGGGTTGAATCTTCTGATGATTCTTTTGCCAAAGAGAATCCAACTTCCCAGTGTCCTAAAAAATCCTTCACCAGATTTCCATCTGAGGTCTTTGGAGAGCAATATATTACCCAAGCTTTCTAATCATTATATTAAATAGTAAGTTTTTCAAGGCTCTCTGAATGTATAAAATTAACCCAAGGGTGTACAGAGTAAAATGCTAACAGATAAAAGATTACTTAACATGGAAAAACCCAAATCTCTAAGAACAAATAACAGATCAGAGCAGAGACACTCAGTTCAAATTGAAGATACCTAGCAAGAACTAATGCTGGAAAAACTTTGGTGTAAGAAGCAAATGAAAATTCAGCACAAGTTTACAAAGTTATATGGCTTTTATAGAGGCAAATATATCTCTGAACTACATGTATAGGAAAAGGAATGGGTTTTTTTTATCTCCTGGACTTTGCCTTGGTCCTTTCTACCTCAGTGCTTGGAAGCTATTGATAAATTGGAGGGAACACGCAGGAATGTGCATAAATTGTTCATTTTATAGCAGTTGATTTAAATGAATATGTGAACTTCATAATGTTAAATGCTAAGCAGAGAACATAAAAAGAACATACATATATTTTGAAGTCCAAAACATAGACCACTGTTTGACCACTCTGGCTGGGTAAGTTGCAACTTCTGTCAACATTGGGAGACATCAATGCCTTACCATAAAAACACTCGGTTCACAGGTTCCGTTTCTGTATGTGTGTAGGTGTAGAGCTCCCAGACAGCAGCAAAGGTACTGCACATCTGTGAATCAGCTGAGCTGAACATGCATTACTTCCACATACCTGAATCAAGGATTCCTGCTGGTTTTGGAACCAGCACACTTACTGTACATGTTGCCCAGCGTAAGTTCACCCAGGAGACTCTGGGATTCCTTAGTTGGCTGTCAAAGATGATGTCTGAGATGTATTCTGCTATTAATAATTGGACAGATGACTCCTGGTTGCCTTTCTTTTCCCAAAGCAACTTTAGAGGATACATGCTTTGAAGGAACCTCAACTACTTCTTAAGCACCATCTTTCTTCAAGAAAGGATCCCAGCTCTAACAGCAAGGAACATTGCTGCTGCTGCAGTAGATCAGTGGAAATCTTTATTTATGTTTGTAATGTCCATCAAATTTACATCTCTCTCTCAGAAGCCATATCTTGTAAAATCTGTCTGCTAATGAGACTATTGTTTATTTCCTGTACGCTGTCTTTTTTATGTACCACACTGAGAAAAGCAATTGACCAAGAGCAGACGCAGCAAAGATAATGCAACTGCTGAGAAGATAGCCATCATTAAAAGCTATTATTTACCAATTTACCATGAAAAATATTCTAAGTGAAACATAAACTGAAATTTTCTCTTGGAAATAGCGGAAAATAGTCCCTTAAGACAAAGAAATAAGGGATTGTTTATAAGGGCCAGTTCTCAGCAGAGGTTTTGGGAAGGAAATAAGCATTCTTCACCAGTTGCACAGTATATTGCCTTAGGCAGAGTACATTGATACTAAAACAGTTTGTCTTATTATTAATCTCAGTTCATTTCTGCAGTTGGTTTTGGTGTTGACATGAAAATAAATTAATAGCAGAGTATCTAAACAAACGTTTTGTTTAATGGAGATCTTATAAATGACATGCCAGTTACACAAAATGTCAGATTCTCTTCTGTCGTTGTGTTTTGCATCAAAACAAAGTATGTGATTTATGAGAAAAACAATTAAATACAACCAAAAGTGCATGGAAAGACTCTTTCTAAATTCCACAGAGCTTCAAAATGGATTTTTTAAAAGAAGAAATAAAATTTACTGACAAAAAGCTTTTAACCTCAGAAGGCCCATGGGATTGTTAAGAAACTTACACTACTCTGAAAAGAAAGACCAAGTGGAAGCTCCACAAAGCACTTATAGAATGGGATGACAAAGCAACAAAATCTAAAATAAGACATGTAGAATAGATTTAGATTAGGTTGCACTATTGTAACAATTAATATTTGGTACATAAGACTACAGTTCCCACAAACATACAATTATAGATATGAAAAGTTTTCAAGTTCACAGTGTTTCTACCTCCTAAATTGCGTGTTTCTTATGGTGTCAACAGAAGGAAAGAGAGACTACCCCAATGAATGCCTAAATGAATTTTCTGCCCTAAATTCTTCAGGAGAGTCTAGAGAAGTACTTGAAGGAGCATGGATTTGCAATGCCTAGTCCAATTTCTTACTCCTCTTGCTACAGCTACAAGAGTAAGCACCCATGGCTTTTCATATATTGGCCTAAACCTTTTGTGGAATGCTTTTCCCTCCAAATATTCACCAGATCTGAGGTGGAATGGTACCTGGTAGGTCCCTGCCCTATTTCTTGTGGACTGCTCTTCCCAGGTCTTAATTTCTGACTGGTCACCAACTGCTTTTATCCACCACTCAGTACGAGTTTTACTGATATTCCCAGAATCCTACTCCACTGTGACTGCCCATGGTGCAATTTATCCACTGATTAATCACTGCTTCAGAAGACATTTCTAATTTTTCCACTCTTTTGGGGATTCATGCTTGCCCAGACACCTGAATATGCTGCACATGTTACAAAAATGTCACAAAACTTGGTGCCTATCGTTAGCTGGTCTGAATTACTGCTGTGTGAACATAAAAGAAATAATCCTGTTGGACAAAACTGTAATTGTACCTACAGATGCATTTGCTTTGTGCCACTCAAGGCGAAGCATACATTTCATTCCTTTACAGAACCTGAGAGGAGATAAGCTCCTCTCAGGTTCTGTAAAGGAAGAGGACAAAAAGGCCACTGGAGCAAGCCAGGAAAACATTCTAGACCAAGTCAATAAATGAGATCAAGACGCCAGATGCTGATAACTCTTTTGGGGATGAATTAAAGACTGCTGGTCAATACTTCTCTTAGGGCACATAGCCCAGGTTCAAATGTGACTCCATTTCACACATCTGGAGTCAGGGCCCTGACTGGCCTCACTTGGGACTGCCACCTTTGTCTCCTGCCCACGGGCCCTGCAGCCCCTGCTCAGGCTAGAGCCTTCACCTCCTCCATGAGCCATATCATGGAGGATATCATAGTACCTGCCTCCGTTTCTGGACACAGACCCTGTTCATTTGGACTCAGACCTACGCTCCCAGTTGCTGGCTCAATCTTGGACCAGCCTGGGGATCACTGGACTGTCTCCAATTCTAGTTACCATTACCAAAGCTGAGCCCAATCCTGACTCAAGCTCTTTCTTTATCCTGGCCTTCCCTGTCACCATGGACTAGCGTGGTAATCTGGAGCCCTGGCCAATCCCAGCTGCCATCCCTAGGCCTGCCTTACTCTCTTGCTTGGAGGCAGTGGGATGGGGCTGGCAAGGCCTCTGCCCTGCTGGCCACGGCTCCCATCCTTAGGGAGCAGCTGACCCTCACTTGCATCCCAATACCTGGCCTTGAAAGAGTGATCCCATCTTCCCAGCACAAATTCCTGAGCTGCCCTTGGCTCAAGCTCCAGTCACGGTGTTACCAGCGAGGTGCCCTGTGCACCACTGGTCGGGGGAGCTGTATCAGCCTCCCCTGTGCCCTACACCCTGCTTGCTGTACACAGAATTGCCTTCTGCAGGAAAAATCCATCCCCATGTAAAACTCAAGGGGGCTTGGTGCCTTATCCTCTGTGTTTCATTACTCTTCTCAAGCAGGTTGTTCAAAATTTTCCAAGTCAGAAAGCTTGGAGCTAAGTCAATGTACAAGCAGGGATGCAGAAGTCCCAAGACAGAAGGGCAGAGGAGGGGAGAGCAGTAACCCTCTTGGAAGGGGCACGTGTGGGGTACCAGACCCAGCCCCCCAGAACAAGCACTGCATAAATGGACAAAACAAATGGGTCATCTGTGCTCCCACTTCCACTCATATTCTAATAACAAGATGAAGATGAAGATTGCTTTTGCTTTATTTTCTTTCCAAGACATCTGCCCTCATATCCACACAGCCGAACAATTTCAAATTATTTAAACCCTAAGAGGTGAGTTGCCTAAGAAGTATAAAACTCTGAAGGACGTTCCTGTGACTTAGGAAGAGTTTGAGTACCTGTGTTCTAGGACCAGCTCACGTGCTCCGCATTCTAAATAACACTAATGCTATAACTATTTGCATTCAAAGATAGATGACAAAAATTGTATCACACTAATATAAGATAACAGCCCTCCACACACCTTTAGAGTCACTTGAAACTAACTTCTCCTCAAGGGACAGAGAACCTGAAGGTTATGTAAGAAGGGTATGTATTATAAACTAATGCATTACCAGCTGTTTTAAAATTTTGTCAAATCAAACAATAATTATACCAAAATAAATTTCGGTAAATTGCTGGCAGTTGTACCTTCCAGTGAGTTAAACTGAAGGAAAGCAGAATTTAAAGAGCCAAATATAGAATAATTTTTCATCACAAATTCAAAATATGGATTTGTTTAGCTGGCAAAATTGAGTCATATTGTACTATAATCACTCAACAATAATGATATCTAAGAGATTTCTAGAAACATGGTGGTTTTCTTCTTTAGTAATTCCCAACAACACTCATTTATTCTAGAATCATATTGACCAGAGGGCTTTAACTAAACTTTTAATGAGCTGCAAAATACTGAATACCAAGTAACTATGCTGTATATTCCAATAACAAGACCTTAGAATAACTGTGGGATTTTGTGTGTACTGGGAAAAAAATCATGGTTGTGTATTCTTTCTGTGCAAGTATGTTAATTTAAACTGATTTAAGTAGTTTAAATTTCTAATCTTCAGTCATAACACTTTCCTTTGATTGAAATATTTATGGGATTATTGATAGCCACATAAATTCTGAGCACAGTAAAGATCTGCTCACAAACTGAATAAAAATCTGGATGGAAAAGACCAGATTTCAAGTTTCATTTTACTTCAGAATTCTATAAAATCAGTATAAATACACTTTTGAGCCCTATTATTTTAAGTAGTTTGATTTACTAAATGATGGGATATAAACTAAAAAAAAAAACAAAAATTTGCTTCATAGTGCTTTTATTTGACTTTAAATTCTGCGTTGAATTCACAGAGTTTCAAGTTTCTTTAGTTGCAGAGCAAGTTAAAATTCATAAGAAACATGTTATGGATAATTAACTTATTAAAATTCCTGAAGCAGTATGGGTGCTTTTTACTGTACTTACCCTAATATCTGCCAATTACACACAAGCACAATAATCACCTTCTATTTGATTCCGTAGTTCCTCTCTTTTTGAGGGCTATATTTTAAGGAAATAATATTGTTAGGCTCATTTGAACAATCAAAATATCCTATATTCCCATGATTTGTGCATTTCTCTTCTCTACCTTGATAAGGATTTTTAAATTACAGCCCTGCACATAGCACAATGGTTGGCAAAGAGTGCTGTATCAAAAACTGTGAGCTGGTTAGAACTGAGATTACCATTTGTTTCAAAATGTTCCAGAGAATGATTGCCCACTGAGATAATGTATGTTGAGTAAAGAAAACATGAAACTGAGTTTAACAACAAAGTTGAATCATGTATTTAAGGGAAATTCGCTGTATTTAACACAGTGCCCTGTGTTGCAGAGTGCAATATTAGACTCTTCAAAAAGCTTTCTTACCTATTTTTTCTAACAGTACCATAAAAAAATCAGTTACAATTCATCATTCCAAAGAGTTGACCCTAGGACTTTATGGGAACACAAGTAATTATAAGGAAGGGATATGTTATAGAAATAATAAAATTCTAGTATAAAGGTCAAGCTATGTGAAGTATAAAGCTTTTATTAAAGAACCTCTAGTTCTGACCTAGAGACCCTCAAAATCATTATGATCATCCCTACCTCTGTTAAAATTAAATGGTTAGGTCAAGAAACATATTTTAATATCTTCAATATAACTTTTACTGAGAATGCACTCTTGAAAGATCAGATTATAGCAGTATCATGAGGATATTTGTATAAAGTATCAGTATTTACAAATAGCAACTGCACCCAGCCTATCTTTTACTTAATTTTACTCTTCCTTGTGCCTCTGGTTCTTTACTTTTAAGAGCAATTTGGGGCAATATTTACTTTAGTCTTAGTCTAAAAATTAATTAAATAAATTCACTCTGGAGTAACATTTTATGTACTGTTAGAGCAGATAGCTGTTCCAACTTCATCAAACAGAATAGCCTAAAATCTTGTAAAAATCATTATAACTGTACCAAAGAGCACCTGCCTTAGACAGCAGATGATAAGTTAATGAGTCCAAAAGACATTAAATAACAGTGAGAGAAGTATGGACAAGTATGGAAGTATGAAGTATGAACAGTTGCTCAGTGACCATTCATGACTGATCTGCAAAACTGCATGTGACAAAAATAAGGCTGCACACAAATGTGGATTTGAAAAGAACAAAAATGAAACAGCTCTCTGAGTACAAAGGACATCACATTGACAGCACACTGTGATATAGTCTACATGATTTTACTGCCTTCCAATATCAACTCTTGTGCAAACTATTTTCAGACATTTTTCTTAGCTATTATTTTAACTTTGCTTGTTTCACACTAGAAGGCACAGTGAAAAAATTGCAGTATTGGCTATAAAAAGTAAGACACTTGTTACGGGAAAGTGTTCTTCAAACATGATGCAAGATGCTGAATGAGATGGAAGCAAGTGGGTAAGTGAAGAACTGTGAATTTGTACTCACTTTTTTGTTAAGTCCTGTAAAAACAATACTGTTTAGGAAGTCAGATGGATGCCAATGAAGCACACACTGATCTGTAATAGATGTGGAAAACTCAAGGCTGGGAACTTTTGAGCATCAACTAAAAGGTTCAATAGGTAATTAAATCAGTTGGAAATTCATGTCTCATTTTCAGAACAGAATTTGAAGGTCATTACTTTAAATGAACTTTTCAACTGGGAATATGTTCATATTTATATGAGGGAGAATTAGTCTTTCCATGTTTTCCTGCAGATCTTCCAGGCAGAGATAAGAACATCCTTCCCTATTTTCCCCTTCTCTTAATCCACTTCATTTTTCTGTTCATTTTTCTGTTCTGTGTTCATAGACACTTTTTATTAACCTCCAATTTTAAATTTTTTTTTCTCTATTGCTTACTGTATTCATCAACAGGTGAGCATATATTTTTATAGAGCATGTATGTTAAAAAGTAACACCAAAAAATATTTTAAAGTTATATGCAGAAGTGAGAGTGTGGCAGAAACAAGCTTGCCCATGCAACCACAACTGATTAATCTTGAGAATATGCATTTTGATACATGCTTTCATTACATGACCATTGCACACCAGCCTTTTCAGTTCTCAGAGTGGATGGTGTTTACTTAATGAGCAGCTGTTCAGTATTTACTTCATTGTTCAGTACGTGGCCCCATTGTTCAATGGATGGCCTCATGCCATCTTTGTTGTACACTGTTCAAACCCTTCTCTAAGGGACATTAATTAACCTCCCCATGAGTTTTCTCTTATGATGCTAATCAGTATAATTTTGAAAGCTTTACAAATATTAATTATATCCACAGTATCCATGTGAGTTTTTTGCACATCCTACAAACACAAGACTGAGGAAGGGAGATTACACTTAATAATATATCCATGAATTTTGAGTATCCCGTCTGACACACCTGGGGTTTGATTTCATTGACTTAAGTTGCAGCTGGGAGTCTTCAGCACGTCTTCCAATATGTTTCCCCAGTCTGAATCTGGGTACCAAAAATACAAAATACATTCTGTTAGCAGCAGTCTATGCAAATTTTGTTTTAAGTTACTTCTTCAGTAACATATCTAGAGCTGAGATGGGAATTCAGGGTCTAGAACTGTATTCAGTCTTCATAATGAGGCTCTTCCTTTCTCTTACTAAAATCTTTTGCTCCAATTTTACATTCCTTCCCGGTTCTGCAATAAATGGGCGATGAAGACAACCTTATCTGTGGTACAAACTCCAGAAAGATATTCTCCATCCTCTCATGGAGGCAGAGATCCTAGAGGTAAAAACATAGGGACCTCTAACTAAAAGTTGCCATGACGCACAGGCAAATCTTTAAAGCAGAATTCTCTACTCTTCGATGCCTAGAATTTTAAAGGTTCATAGTGTCTCATTTCACACTTCCAGTTTTAGCTGTTATTGATTCCATGCCCAGGTAATTGCCCAGTGGAGAAGGACTTGGGAGCGTTGGTGGATGGAGACTGGACATGGCCCAGCAATGTGTGTTGGAAGCCCAGAAAGGCAAATGTGTCCTGGGCTGCTTTCTAAGCAGTGTGGGCAGCAGGTGAGGGGACATTCTGCCCCTCTGGTCCCTGGTGAGACCCCACCTGCAGAGCTGCATCCAGCCCTGGGGTCCTCAGCACAGACAGGACATGGACCTGTTGGAGCGAGTTGGAGCAGAGGAGGCCACCAAGTTGGTCAGAAGAAAAACTGAGAAAATTGTTGGGATTGTTCATCCTGGAAAAGAGAAGGCTTTGGGGTTACCTAATTGTGGCCCCACAGTACCTTAAGGAAGCCTGCAGGAAAGAAGGAGCAAGACAATTTACAAGGTCATGTAGTGACAGGACAAGGAGGAATGGGTTCATATTAAAAAAGAGTAGCTGTACATCAGATATTAGGAACAAATTCTTTACTTTTGGGGTGGTGAGGCCCTGGCACAGGTTGCCCAGAGAGGCTGTGGATGCCCCATCCCTGGGAGTGTTCAAGACCAGGCTGGATGAGGCTCTAAGCAGCCAAATCCAATGGAAAGTGTCCCTGCCCATGGCAGTGGCTTGGAACTAGATGGTCTTCAAGNCCACAGTACCTTAAGGAAGCCTGCAGGAAAGAAGGAGCAAGACAATTTACAAGGTCATGTAGTGACAGGACAAGGAGGAATGGGTTCATATTAAAAAAGAGTAGCTGTACATCAGATATTAGGAACAAATTCTTTACTTTTGGGGTGGTGAGGCCCTGGCACAGGTTGCCCAGAGAGGCTGTGGATGCCCCATCCCTGGGAGTGTTCAAGACCAGGCTGGATGAGGCTCTAAGCAGCCAAATCCAATGGAAAGTGTCCCTGCCCATGGCAGTGGCTTGGAACTAGATGGTCTTCAAGGCCCCATTCCAAGTCAAACCATTCCATGATTCTATGATTCTCTGAATTTCCTCTCTAGTTTTCTGTTTTCCTTTAGTTCTCCCTTACATCCCTGAGTTCTTGTTTCTTTAGATATATTGTTTCAGTCCAGCCCTTTTCTTTCTCAAATTTAGCTTTTGTTTCTATTGCATCTGAGCACAATTCCCTCTTTACGTTTTTGTGACAGAATAAGGTTTATAGCTGAAAATAGATAATTGTCATAAAGAATATAATGTCAGACCGGTTCCCTGTTCTTAGTTTAGTGACCATGTAAGTCATGAAGTCCACCTTTTTTTCTACCACTATGAGCTGAGGTATGCTCAGTTCCGTGGTGAGGGATGGTGCCTATTGAGTAGAGAAAGATCCATGGACAATCAGACACCTGAGACTGCTTTGGAGCTTTTAATCCATAAAACTTAAGGTTTCTTATCTGCATCTTCATGAAGTATGAAAATAACCACTGAAGGTATACCTATTTTTTACAAATCATCCCCCTGAAAATTTTAATTTCTCTTGCCCTAAGTATAGGGGCACTGGCACATTTCAAAGCCTGGATTTCAAGAACTTCAAGGACATGGGCAAAAAATACTTTTTTTCCTTGCATCATTCCTAGAAATGGCAGAACTGTTTTGGCAGGAGCTTTCCAGAAAAGTACAGCCTGGGACAGCTACTTGGCATGGAAAACTTCAGTCAGAGCAGTTACAGTTTGGCACTATTATATGTAGAGAAAATCAAAGTTTCATAATAGGAAGTATTAGGTAATTTTAATAATAGGCAGTTCTATCACCTATAAAACCTTTAAACATAAAAAAATATTATTTGTGTAAACAAATATCAAGAAAAGTCCTTTTAAAAACTGTCCTAGTGAAATGAAAAGGAGTAAAAACAAACATACAAAAATGTGAAATATCACATCCTGACTCTGAAAAATAAAGACACATATACTTCTCCACCTTAACACAGCATGTGTCTTGAGCTTTCTTCACCTCAGTCCAAAAACAGAAGAACAAAAAACATAGCTTTAATCTGCCAGAAGATTTTTTAAAAAGATAAATATTAAGCTAGAGTCCTTGAGCTTCCTTGCTTCCCTGTATTAAAGTATGGCAAGTCTAGGGCCTAACTTCTGATATTTTCTGCCTCTTTTAATTTAGCTTAATGAATCTCCAAGTAACGTATTTCATTTTCTGTATACTGAAATCTGCTGAAGCCTCTTTATTAATCTCTCTCTCTTTTTCCATTCTGTCAATAAAAAATCTATTGCCCTTGATTCCAGTCTCATGGGCCAGGACTTACCTCAAAACTTTAAAATGTCTTTCATTGACTTTTGAACAAATTTATTACAAAGCAGTGTCCTGGAATTAAATACACCAGTGATATTCAAGGAAAAGCAATTGGGAGAGCTTAAGACAATTGAAAATAACATTTATTCAATAGTTCCTATTTTTTAAAGTCAATGAGGGTTTTATTACTGCCTAATCAGTCTTGCATAACAATCTACAAATCTTCCACAATAATTTCTGGATTATTCACATAATTTTTTAATTTGCCAGAGAACATGTTTCAGAATCATAATCACTCTGGATGTAAAATCTTCACGTAATGACGAATGTACCTCATCTTTGGAACAGTGGATTTAGCCATGAAAAACAGACAATCCAGCACCAGCCCTCCATTGAAAGAAAACCCACAAAGTCTGTTCTGTTGTACTGAGGGCAGCAGAGGATTGACTTGAATAAAAGTGATCACAGGCTATGTGGATAGTTCAGAATTCATATCAACCAGCAGAAAATCCCTGGGATAAAAAGAGTTATCTAAATTAAAGGGTTATATAGATGTATATGATACAATATTACTAGTATATATTGCTTCTATTGTTTACCATAATCCTAGGCGGTAAACTCACAGGACCTTGCTGGTTTAAATAAAATGCAAGAATGAACTGACTGAAGGATACATTTTAATAGCCCTCTGTCAGAGAGAGTTAACACACTTGCACTTCTTACAACAGCATTTTTATTAAATCTTTATTATGTTGTATTAAAAAAAGTCCCCTTAGCCCTCAGGTAGTTGGTCAATGCTGAGTTTTCAAATGAAATATTTATGAAGTTCTTTGTTTAGAAGTTTAATTGTATCTTTAAATGACTTTCATATGTTTATATGCTTTACCCTCCCATATAAATGCCATATGATGCTCTATCATACTGTCCGGAATAGTCATTATGCATTTCACCATCACAACTGTTACATAACAATAAGCAGAAAAAAAGGACAAAAGGATAACTAAGTTAAACCAGATCTTATACATACTTATTTTGTTGGTAACACAGATTGTATCTCCAGCAAAATGTGTTTCTAATCATGTAATATAGCATAGTGCTGTAACACTTTCCATATTTAAACTTTTGGTCAATGTATAATACTATAAAAGATACTAAAATGTACTCTGCACTGACCTTTTTATTTCTCTGCCATGGGCAGGGGGAAGGAGAAGACTCGTATGAGAACAGGGCTAGAACGAGAAGAACTAAGGAGTACTCCTTAAATGAAATTCAGTTTTGCTTTTATAAGAGCTCGGAAGATCTATCACTCCTGTGATACAATATTTAAGGGAAAAGCATGGCTTAGAAGCTTTATTATCTTTCCAAGAAATTAATGACAATTTTAAAAACACTTTCTGGATTTATCAGCTAAAAGGACATTTTCTAAACAGTGCACTGAAAGCACATTGGTGATTTGTGCCAGTTCATGTGAAAGTAGTGCTGCATTTAATCTGACCCCACTGTTTTCAACAATGCCATTCAGGTGTCTTCTGTAGAGCAGATTTTGGACATCTGGTGCAGGAAGTCTCTTTTTGGTCTTCAAAAGGTCTAGGCCAGTTAGATGACATGATGGGAGATCCCAAAAAAAGGCATCCACAGCTTTATCTGTGGAAGACATCCACCCATCCACCTGTGCAGCCCTTTTCTGACCCAAGCTAGGGAGTAAGATCATGAAACCAACTCAATTTATTGTGAAAAGTGACACCCTTCTCCATGCCTTGGACAGGCTGGAGAGCCACCACAAGCTGAAAGCAAAGGAAAGAAAAAGATATGAGAGAAATTCAAAGGAATAAAAGGAAATTGTAAGTACATTACTTGGGATGCTTGCTTGTAGTTGCCAGAAAGGATGGGGAGGGATACGATATCTGTGGTTTATATGAACCAAACATTACTATTATGTAATCACAGGTTTTAATACAGTGTTAGCTCACAGCACTACTCAAACACCCTCTACAGGTTTCATATTTGTTGTTCAAGTACTACATAAAAACGCTTTGAGGAGAGTATCAGTTCACAGCTCATGAAAACCAGCCCTTTTGCAAAGCTGGCATAAAAAACCTCCTGTTGATCAAGAGGGCTGTCAGTGCATGACTGAGTAACATGCCCTTTCTAAAATAACAAGAACTGTCTTGCTAAATTTGCCCTCTTGATGACAACTTTCATTGTAATAAATGGCCCCTAAGCTCTGTCTTTTCCATATAAGGAACCTCGTCCAGTTATTATATTAACAGCCAACAACTTCTGAGAAATAATCTCACTTATTGTTTAGGGTAGAAACCAGGGTTTTCCTATATAACACATTAGAATGAACTCCATGTGCAACAGGAAAAGCTCTGGAAAGTATCTGTGGGGACCACTGATTTCAGAAGCTTTTTTAAAGTTGCTTTTAGTCTTTAGAAAAGACCACCTGCAAGAACTGACAACTTTGCAAGTTTTTGTATAACTGCTCCAACAACCATTCACATAACTTTGAAGTCCGATGTGTTAACTGCACCGGCTGAAATTGATGGAACTCTTCTCATCAAAATTCCTATCTTGAAAAGACAAAGTTATAGAAAGATATGATCAAATATGGCAACCTTTTAAGCCACGTCAAAAAACTAAATGTAAGGTCTTTCCAAAATTTTATAGTGTAAACATAATTTTATGCTATAATTTTACACCCAATTGACAATAGCATTTCACCAATTTCAGTAACTCGTTAGTTAAAGGTCTCACAAATAAAAGAAATTTTTTTTTTTTTGTTCTCATACAAAGGCTGGATTTTATTCTAGTCTCATTGATATAATTCTATTTACTTCACAGTCGTTACTTATTAACACCAATGGGAAGAGAAACAGAGCCATTAAATCCATTTCCTCTTTTTTCCTTGATGCAACCTGATGCTTTTTGGTTTACCATGGAATGGTTGCATGGAGAGAAAGACAGATTTGCTTGTGTTTTTAATAATGTGTTCTCTTCAGAGAGAGTCAATATTTGCCCTGCCCAGTTTGACTGGCTTCACTTTAAAAATCCTTATTTTTTGCCGTAAAAAAATTGGAAGTGGTAAAAAACACATCCTTTAGGACTTTTTGTCATTTGGGAAATGTGACTGAAAGGAATATCCATTTTGTCAGAGGGAATTATATTATTCAATTTCTTTTGAGAAGTGAGCATGTTCTGCCTCAAAACTAAATAAAGCCCTTTAGATCCACCAGAATGTCATCCAAGAACATGATGCTTAAAGCCCTTCAACTCTCCGTGTCAGGCTTCATGACCCTTTCACCTCAATTTTTTTTGGGGCAGCACTGTCCAGTAGTTGTTCCTTCTGTGTATTCACCCCTCTCTGATGGGTGTCACTTGACAGCAAGTGGTACCCCCTGCCTGTTTCTGCCCTGAACAATCTGGGTACTTCCAGCACATCTCATAAGAACGTAATTCCACTTATTGTGCTGAACTTATTCTTCTTTGTGGAAAATGCTTAGCAGAACAGTACATGCTATTCCAGATAAGGTCTTATCGGAGAGCTGGATCAGGACAAATAGCCTATCTTTATGGTAGAACTGCTTTGGAAGTATTTCAATTGAAATTTAATGGAAATACCATTAAGATTTGTTTGGCTTTGTAAAAGGTGATACAAAATACTCTGAATCAGCGCAGCTGAAAAAATACAATCCTCACTGATGCTCACTGAGAAAAAAAATTTTCCCTTTTGAGAGGACTTGGTTAATTACTTTGCTTATTTGTGACCGAAATTGAAAAGAAAAGCAAAAAGCTCTGTCATTACTCATTATGTATGTAATTTATCACAGAATACAGTTCTATTCCTCTGCTTATTAAGCTCTCCCAGACATTCTTTTGTGTTCTGGGCTTCTGAAAAAGCCTAAAGTAAAACTGATGTTACCTAACTGAATCACTGCAGTCTTCTGTAAACCACACTGATGCTTTCTCACTGGGACAACTAAGCTGATTTAGGATTTTAGATATTTAATGGCCTGCACAGAAAAAAACAACTTGATCATTCAGGTGAAAAAAAAATTACCAGTTTGCAGTTCTTGTATTTCATTAAGCTCAGGCAGTAGTCTGCTGAGCCCTGCTGAACCCTCCAGTGCAACATTCTGTTGGTGAAAATGGCATGAAAGGATGAGCAAGGCTGCCACACAAAAACACGGAGCACCACTTCAACTTTGATTTCTTTCTCCTTCTCTGACTGATCTCTCCTTTGAGGAGCTCTTGTGGGCATTAGCCAGCACAGTTGCAGTACTCTGCTGCCCCAACAGTGTGTAGGTCTGTCAAAAAGATCCTGGTGGGTTGTGTTGATATTAGCTCAAGAGATAAAGGCCAGTTGTCTGGTGATCCTTGAAAAGCATTTGGAGAGAGTCAGCTCCAGCAGTTAGCCAGGAATGATGGACAGGAACAGCCTGCAAGCATTTCTCAAAGGAGAGATCAGTCAGAGAAGGAGCCTGCAGCTGTAGAGCAGGGAGGTGCTCTGTTATTGCTCTTGCTATTTTTCTTTTTCCTTTCCCTTATATAAAGTAGGTTATTATTCTTTTAAGTAAATCAGGCTCACCCATGTTAGTCCTTAGTTGAGCTCTGAGTGTTAAGTTGGAGCACTGTGCTGAAAGTAAGGCTGTGATTTTCAAAAGGTCTAAGGACTTTGGGCAGACATAACTCAATTAAAGCTGTGATATTTTATGTTGGTGCCCTTTGACTGATTTTCATAGTGGTGCAGATGAAACACTCCAATTTTATAGACAGACCTATTCAATAGCTGAACCACATTCCCATTCCCTGCACTGCTGCTTCTCCCATGCACTGCAGAGAGCAAACAAAAGAGAAGGATCAGGCTGTGCAGTATCAGGTAATGTTCTTCACTCTGTTCCTTCTCCCTCAGTTCCTTCTGTTCCATTGCAAGAGTGAGAGGGACTGTGCTCCCTACATCACATCCAGGCTGGAGCAGTCACAGCCCAGTTTTTGCCCATGGTAGGTAGGAAACATGCAATGATAAATCATGGGGTCACAGGCTGAGATCATGCCTGCAGACATGTTAAAGCACATTCATGGGTTTTCCTCACCTGGACATTCCCAACCACCCCAGGTAAGCTTTGCTCAACAGCTGAGTCCCACCAAGCTGCACCACTCTGCGTAAATTCATGGACACCAAGTTGAGCAGGAGTGTTGATCCTGGAGGGTAGGAGGGCTCTGCAGAGGGATCTGAAAAGGCTGGATCTACAGGCCAAGACCAATGGTATGAGGTTAAACAAGACCAAGTGCCAGTCCTGCACTTTGGCTGCAACAACTCCCTGCGGTGCCACTGGCTGGGGACAGAGTGGCTGGAAAGCCACCAGGAGGAAAAGGACCTGAAGGTGCTGGTTGAAAGCAGCTGTACACTGTGTGCCCAAGTGGCCAAGAATGCCAATGGCATCCTGGCCTGTATTAGGAATAGTATGGCCAGCAGGACCAGGGAAGAGATTCTCTCCCTGTACTTGGCACTGGTGAGGGGCATTTGGGGTGTTGTGTCCAGTTCCAGGCCACTCACTTCAGGAAGGACATTGAGGTACAGGAACGAGTCCAGAGAAGGGCAGAAGGAGCTCCTTCACCAGAAGGAGCTGATGAAGGGTCTGGAGCACAAGTCTGATGAGGAGCAACTGAGGGAGCTGGGGATGTTTAGCCCGGAGAAAAGGAGGCTCAGGGGGAACCTTATTGCCCTCCACAACTTCCTTAAAGAAGGTGATAGCCTGGTGGGGGTCAGACTCTTCTCCCAGGTAACCAGCAACAGGATGAGAGGACATGGCCTCAAGCTCTGCCAGGAGAGCTTTAGGTTGGACATTAGGAGGAATTTCTTCACTGTGGTTAGACATTGGAACAGGCTGCCCAGGAAGGGGGTAGAGTCACCATCCCTGGAGGTGCTTAATGAAAGACTGGACATGGCCCTTCGGGCCAAGGTTTAGTTGTGCTGGGTCATAGGTTGGACTTGATGATCTCAGAGGTCTTTTCCAACCTGAGTGATTCTGTGACTGTGTGACACATCACACCCACTGGAACATATTTTCCTTAGGAAGAATTTTGCATGAAGGATGCTGGAACCAGACAGTAGAGGTATCAGATATTGGTGAATTGCTGTTAGTAGAAATAAATTAAATGTAAACATAGGTAGCTTGACTTTACAGTGTCTCTGCCTATTGTAAGAACTTCTCCTTAGTATAGGCACCATAGGCTCCCTCATGGGAGGTAACAGCTATTCAACTTCTAGCTTTTTAGCAAAATTGCAATGAACTTTCCAGCTAAACCTTTCGTGTCATTTTGGCAAGCCCCAAAGTCCTCTTCTGCCCCCAAAGCCCAAATCTTTTTTATCTGGGGGGAAAAAAAACAAGAAATAGAAAGGAAGAAGTTTTTTCTGATGGGCTTGTGCAGTTAAAAATCATAAACAGTAAAGAAATCTACATGCTAAGGTTCCAACAGAAACAGAGTCTTGGCTGACTTCTGTAATCTGAATTTTGCATTAATTAAGTGTTTTGAATTTGATTAGAATAAACTAGCCATCTCATTTGGTCCAGCATTTGTCCCTTTCCAGACATTTTAAAAAACATATACAAGATGATCCAGGATTCTAACTACAGTAATGAGAAGGGAAAGAGGAGGATGGGGAGTTGGAGACAGAAAGATAAGCAGGACGCAGACAGAAAAAAACAGTTTTCATCTCCCTAGGACTTGCATTTGGATTGAATATCTGTTTTACCTTGTGAGATCTACACAGATGACACTCCTATATTAATCCTGAATTCACATATTTTATATATGTATTTTTTTATTGGACCATAATTATTTTCTGAAACCAAGAAACATGAAATAAACATGGTAACAATTATTGGTGCTTTGTTCCTGCTTTTGTTGGATCTTGGAGAGGCACTTGACAACCCAGACCACGGCTACTTTGACAATGTTTGAAGAACCAGTTCAGCCATAGGTTGATGTCAGCTCCACTAATCAGAACTCTCTCAGAGGATAACTGTATTCATATGTTGCCCTGCACTGCTCAGATGTGCGTGGCAAGCTCCACCCATCACACAGGCTACTCAACATCAGCTTTCTTTTCAAGACAATTTATCTTGAAACTATTCATTCAGCTGTGGTGTCACTAATTTTTCCTTTAAATACGCCTTCACCAATTCCTGATAACACACATAGAAGTGTGACTATCCAGATGCCATCTGGATGCCATCCAGAGGGACCTGACAGGCTTGAGAGGTGACCCAGTGAAAACCTCACACTCATCAAGGCCAAGAGCAAGCTCCTGCACATGGATCAGGGCAATCTCAAGTCTAAATACAGCAGGGCTGAGAATGGATTGAAAGCAGCCCTGAGGAGAAGCTCTCTGGGGAGCTGGTGGATGACAGACACAAATGACCCAGCAATGTGGGCTTGCAGCCCACAAAGCCAAACCAAAAGAACTCTGGGAAGTGATTCTGTCCTTCTGCTCATCTTTCCTGATACCCTACCTGGAATACTGAGTCTAATTCTGGGCTCTCCAACATAGGAAGGACATGGATCTGAGGTGGCATGTCCAGAGGAGGTGCTCAGAGGACTGGAGCATCTCTGCTATGAAGACAGGATAAGACTGTCAGGGCTGTTCAGTCTGGAGGAGAGAAGGCTCTAGGGAGATGTTGTTGTGACCTTCCAGTGCCTAAAGGGGCTATGAGAGATGAGGAGGGACTTTTCACAATGGCATGAAGTAACAGGACAAGGGAGAATGTGTTCAGATTGAAAAGAGGGTGGGTTTACATTAGATAGTAGGAAGAAATTCTTCACTATTAGGGTGGTGGACACTGGAAGAGGTTGCCCAGCGAAGCTGTGGCTGTCTCATCCCTGGATGTGTTCTAGGTCAGGCTGGATGGGGCCTTGAGCAACCTGGTCTAGTGGAAGGTGTTCCTGCCTGTGGCCAGAGGCTGAAACCAAATGACTTTTAAGGCCCATTTCAACACAAATCATTTTATGGTTCTATGCCTGCTTCAGTCAGTGTGAAACCTCGGAGAAGAGCTCATTGTTACACCATTGCAGCCCTGTAAGTCAAGCACAGGAGCAGAAGGAACAGACCTGGAGTTCAGTTCCCCATTCAGCTACAAGGAGCCTGAATCCTCAGCTCCCACTTCCCAGCATGCTGAATTGCAGGCTATGCACCATTCTTTGTTTGTGCAAACATGTGAGCATGTACACAGAGAGAGGAAGGGGAGAAGGTGTTGAAATCTGTTCTGTGACACAGCCAAGAATTCAAGATTCATGGGGCCAGACAGACACTTAACCAAGTCCAATTGTGTAATCTGCTTGGCGACCCACAGTCCTGGGAAATAGGAGCAGTAGCTGCTGATTTGAATCCCCCATTTTCTCCCTTGACTTTGTATTTTAAGTTATGTTCCATGCTGGATGTACCATCGCTGTGCACCAGGCAGCTCAGGTGCCACGTGTTGTTTTCTCATGTAAAAGCCGTACAGCCTTCTGAGGACGTGCTTTCAAAACATTCAGCTGCAGCAAAAGGTGCCTTAAAGCACATGCTGCAGCCAAATTGTAGACACTTTAAGCTTTTACCAGAATATTTCGGACCTTATAACAATCTCGGTTATTATTCTTGGATTTAGGTGTTTCACATCAGTTGTGTTCTGGGCAACTTTGTATTATTCTGGATCTCATCTTAGACATCCGCAACACAACTGATCTTTAGCTCCTGCTGTTAATTCCTGCAGCACACCAGGGCTTTAGGTTTTCTACCGAGCAGACACATGTCTGAACTGAGTCCAGTAGTTTCATTACTGTGTCACTTAGGATGTATGTGTTCCTGTTCAGGAATTTAAACATTGATAGAAAAATTGGGTATGCTGAAATATTTTGCTGTTCTTTTGATCATCTAGAATATTTTTCCAAGTGCTATATATCATTTGAAGAGCATTTTTATGCTAAAAATTGCTGCTTTTTTGTTGTTTTTTAGTCCCAGCCTGGAACTAAGTACCATGCAGCTGCTCTCACACTGCCCCTCCTACATAGAGGTGAATCAGAAAGGGGTAAAACCTATGGGCTGAGAGCAGTTTAATAACCGAAATGAAATATGATTTAACAATAATAAAACCAACAATAAATAATAATTATAATTAAAAGAGAGACAATAAAGAGAGGGAGAGATATAAAACCCAAGGAGAAGAAGTGATGCTCAACACAATTTCTCCCCACACACTGACCAGTGCCCAGCCCACCCCTGAGCAGGGATTGGCAGCTCCCAGCCAACTCCCCCCAGTTTATGCACCAGGCACGGCGTTCCTGGTATGGAATATCCCTTTGGCCAGTTTGGGACAGCTGTCCTGGCCATGCTCCCTCTGACTTCTTGTGCACCTCCTCACTGGCAGAGCATGAGACGCTGAAAAGTTCTTGACTTTGGGTAAGCACTACTTAGCAACAACTACAACATCAGTGTGCTGTTGACATTATTCTCATGCTAAATCCAAACAACACAGCACTGAACAAGCTAAGAAGGAAAAAATTAACTCTATCCCAGCCAAAATCAGAACACATTTTCAATGCAGAAGTGAAACAGAGAATCTGCAGTTTCCATTTCAAATAAATAGTGAAAGGGTGTGTTGTCAAAAAATTGTCATTCAGTTGCATTAGGATCTTAGTCATGGAGTTTTATCACTTGAAGACTCATCTCACAGGAAGCAAAAGAAACCTGTAATCAGGAGAAATAGAGTATGCTGAGCAGAAACTCATAATAACATCTCTGTTGATTCACCAAGTTGCCACCTTGATCCCTTTATATACTGTTGTGATAGTGGCAGAAGAAACAAAATTTCTCCAAGGTTTCTGACTTAGCCATGTCTCTTTTTCCTCTGCATGGACCTGGAGCCTAGAACCAAAGTCCATGGTCCCAGGAATTTCAAACACTACATGCAGTTTAGCTTTTACAATTCATTTAATAAAATATGCATATTTTTATAACACCATGGCTGTGATGTGCCATGATCCTAACTACAGTTCTTGTCCTGGCCCAAAGCTCACATATCAGCAAAGCTACGTTTTTGGTCAGTAAGCCTTGGGTATACCTCACTTGGAATTTTTTGTTTGCAAAACAAAGCTCACGACCCCAGTTCTTTACTTATCTGTATTAAGTTACAAGCCTTGTTGCTACACAGTGAGGAAAATTGGTATCAGTCAGGTTTAAATGGATTGCTCTAAAATTGTAACAGACCACAGAAAGATTTCTGAACCTTCTGTTTATAGCAACTAACAGGAGTTTTGTTTCCACCCAGTATTTTCCATGATGTCTACAAATCATCACCAGTGAGAAAGCTCAAGTGCTGAGATCACTGTTTGCCATGATGACCAAAATTACTTTACTGTTTCCCTGTGCTTCCTGTTGCACCATAACTATTTGTTGTCTCTTGGCTTATAACCAGACTGTAAATTCCTTCAGGTTTATTTTCCTTTGTTTTTTACAACATTTAGCACAACAGGATCGCAAGGATCTGAAACGTTTCAATAATACTGCAACAAATAATGAAATCATTGAGGTTTTGTCCAGTGTGGTTTAGTTGCAAATCCGTAAGGATAGGGTAAGAAAATAATTATTTTTAGAGTTCATCTTTTCTACCTCCTTTTGATATTGTTTACCCATTTCCTATTACTGGAGTTGGGTTGACCACGTGGTCAGTCCAGCAGTACAATTCCTCCAGCAAAGTTCTTTGCCTACTGTACAAAGCTGAGCTCAATGGACATTGTTATAAGCAGTGACATAGGATAGGGTCCTCTAGTTATGTTTGTACATTTTTAAAATTTATTTACTTAGTTGAGAATACCCACTCATAATAAATCAACTCCAAGCCACTCCCAAAGATCCCCTTCAATACCAAAAGTATGAGATTACACCCGCTGACTGAAAAGAAAGCACCCCCTAACTAGGAGCAGATTTCCTCATGGAATACCAGAGAACAAGTTAAATTACTCCCTCTCTTCTACTACAATGGAAATGTCTCACTTCTAAGATTTCAAGTGGCCAATGCCTGGGAGGAGAGAATCTAGAAAAGTTCTAGGTTATACTGAGAAGGAAAAAAAGGCAGGTACAACATTTATGTAATATACCCATGCCCCTGCCACTCTCCCACTGCTCATATTAGACAGAAATATTACTGGGAAATGTATTTGGAGTGGCTGCTGTAAAGGAAAAGGAGAAGAAAGCATGGATTATGTAATATTTTGGCAACTGGATGAAGAAACAGGAGGAGAGGAGAGGAGACTCGAGGAGACTCGAGGAGACTCGAGGAGAGGAGAGGAGAGGAGAGGAGAGGAGAGGANTTGCAGAAGCTGTGTGTGCTTCTGATTGTGTGCAGATCCCTTGGTACTCCATAAGGATTGTTGAAGTTATACTCCATGACCTTGCCTGGTGTTCTCTTAGCCTTCCCTCGAGGTGTTTGGCATTCTTGGTACATCCTGCTCAGGCTAACACCCTGCAGAAAGCCTCACATCTCCCTTTGGACTTCTAGAGTAAAGACACAAATATCAAAATGTTTCAAATTATAGTTCTCCAGGAGCAAGGAGAGGAGAGGAGAGGAGAGGAGAGGAGAGGAGAGGGAAAAGAAAAATAGAAAAAGCAGAGAGAGAAATGAGCAAGCAACACACCAATCAATAACATCAGCAGCCTAAGAAACTCACTTTTAAAAATCATTCCTGCAGATGGAAAGAACTGAAAAAAAGCTAAAAAAATTTCTCATTTTTGGTTTGCGTCCTTATATTTTAGGTCAGACTTTTTTCTTATATTTTTTCCATATGCCCAAAGTGAGCTTCTTAAATTACTCTGTTTAGAAATAAACACATGGAAACAATAAACATCTAGAACATCAGGTTGCATATTTCCTTAATGTATGCATACTTCTTTCCAATTTTCCACATGAAATGAGACTAATTCACTTAAATTTCTTGGGATCCACCCTCTGTCAAAGTTTCCATGATTTCAGGGTTAGCTCAGTAGTTGGTTAATACCTTTGAGAGCATTGACTTAAAAACTTTAAGTCAGCCACTCAGCTTGTGCATAGCAGAATATTTATACCATATTCAAGTGACCTCTGTCAATTTACACAGATGAGAAATTACCTTTTATTTTTTTTCCTATAGAAAATAAAACAAAGACAATATTATGCATATAGATCTAAAGGAATGCAATCAAGGTTTCTTCAAAGGTTTTTCTACTTTGGGATATTTTGTGCCAAATTTATTAATATATTCTTTGAAATGTAAATGTGCTGCCTTATATTCCACAGTTATTTGCAAATGTAAAATTAATTCACAGTCTTCCCCTGGGTTAATACTGACAGCAGAACTTTGTTCAATATGAGCATTTTTCTGTCAGTCCTGGGGCAAAGAACTTGTCTTTGCATGCTGTTTAACTCTGCTGTCCCCAGCAGTGGCAAAAGGAGACACAGTGACAGCCCATCATCGTGGCTACTTTTTGTAACACCTTCAAAAATTCCCATACCCCCAAGCCAACACATGAGGGATGCCAGAAAATACGTACCTGTGTGGTCCTTCTGATATCTGTCAAGGGACTGCTGTCCATTAATTTGGCTAATCCAGCTCTGAATGTGCTGACACTGCCTCCACAACATCCCAGGGCACCACTGTGCAGATTTGAATTACCTCTTTTATAAAGAGTAGATTTTTTCCTGACCTTTTTTCCCTTTTTTCATTATTATGCCCATGACATTTCAGATTCTGTACAGGTGACTCATGCCAAAATCTCACTGCCTACTGTTATGAATTATCTGCCCTAATTCATCCAAGAGATCTAAGGACAGTTTTGCTCCTAATTTTGTGGTGGCAACATATTCCCTGGCTGGAAGAAGAGCATGGCCCAATATTCAGGAAGAGGTAAGAGGGAGAGGATGTAAGCACAGCAGGACACATTCAGGCACCATGAACTAAGAGAGCAGCTCACAGGCAGCTGAGGAAATCTGTTGATGTGTTAGACTATTCTCAAGGGCTCATTTAATGTGTGGTTGGGGTCAGGAAAAGAAAAAAAAAACACTCCTGAATTTGAGAGTCCTACCCCTGCCACTTATACTTTCAAAGACTTCTTGGATGTTTATAAATAAAATATGACTATAAGTGTAGAAATTATAATATAAATTTGATAAATACTTTACGCTGTTCTAACCCAGTGGTGCCCAACTTTTAGCAGTTCATATGCTGTAACACTGGTTAGAAACCACCTCTGTGTACAAACTCTTCTGGCCTTTATGACTGATTGATTTAAAAAGTCTTAGTGTCATGCAAACATGAAGAATGCCAAAAGAATCCATCATCTTCCAATGCATTAAGATCTTGTCTGTTTAATAGCACTGGTTAAATACCTGATACCAAGCATTATCAAGTAGTGGAACTTATTTACTAAGTCCAATGGTTTATCAACTGACAACTAGAATCTCTCAGTTAGAAAGACTTCCATTGTGTATTTATTTTACATGATATCAAACCATTGCAGTTCTCACTGCACAACACTCTGGGAAATACATGACTGTGAAAATGAAGCTGCCTACTTCTATTTTTCCCCTGTCTTCAAATGCTGTGCTATTGTATTCTTTCATGCCTTTTCTTTATTACAATGAAGAATGATGGAATATTAATTACTTTATTCTCTGTACACATGGATGTATTTTAATAAATCTGTTAATTAGATTTATGTTTCACTGAACTTTTTTATGCTTTATTTTTCAAATTGTGAACTATTCTTTTGCTTCTTAAGCTTTATAGTTTGGTAATACATGGACATAGGAAATGAAGAGTATGCCAGAAGTTGCAATATTAAATTAATAAATTATATGAGTGATATAAAAGGCAAATGTCCCCACTGTCCCCACTTCTGCTCACTATTTGCTAGTCCCAAGTCACTTAAGGGTGTGCAACACTGCACTTCAGTCACCCTGGGATAGCTTAGTGCTTGTTCTTACAGATTCATCATTATGTACACAACTACTTTAGCAGGGATTTTTATGTAGGAGATTCCCATTGATGTTTATTTTTAGGCATCCAGTTTATTTTCTTGTGCTCTGTTTAAACCAGCATTTTCTTCATACAATACTTTTATTTTTTCTGTGATCGACTGCCAGTGGTCCTCCCATAGAATTTTATCTCTCTACTCCAACATACCCTTAAAGGTTGTTTCATGTAAAGGCTATAAAAATGTCAACATGGATTAGCTACATTCATATTTTTAATTATCCAATCATTTGTGAAGGACCTGCTTTCAACTGCATGGCTCTGCAATTGCTTCATTCCCTTCACTCGCTGCTTTTATTAAACCCAACACACTGTGGAGCCTCTCTGAGAGCCACGCAGGAGCCACACAGACAGGAGACAAGGAGCTGACAGAGTTCCACCCAGGTGTTTTGACATCACCCTGTCACATGCACCTCTCTGGAATACAGCTATGACTGTCAGGCCTACTGCAGGATAATCAAATCTGTCAGATGATGCTGTTTTTCCTGCTGTTGCCTAGACCCTAATAAATGGAAATGGGATTTGCTCTTTTTGAGATTTACTAAGTGAATTTTAACTTGTGCAGATAATACTTTTCTAATACTGAGTTACAGCTGAACTTATGAGAATGATCCCACTATATTTTTATGAGCTTTACAACTTTTACAACTTTTATGTTATTAGATATAATTGTTAATGTCTCAAAATTTAACATTTCAAAAGTTGCCAAGTCCCAAAGTCTAAAAGGAACACTTGAGACTTTTAATAGGCAAGCTCTTTTTTGACAACTTACACATAAGTATAAGCTTAAGTTAGAAAATTTAAAGTAGGAAAACGTTTCCAAAAGTATTCACTGGAAAAAATTGCACAGTGATATGATATCTGGTTTTGCTCTCAATATCTTCAGATCAAGACACTGCTGCAGCTACAGGTTAACCAACCACAAGGTATCAGAAGCAGTAATTATCTGATATTTACCATATATACTCTGCATAATAAAATGATATTGATTAATATAGCATTATTGTGGTCATGAACTCCACAAACTTTATAGGATGTACTTATTGCTGTCTATGATGATAAAAATTCTTTATTTTGAAGTCCATATGTCATTGTGATGCAATAAAATGTTTCAGAAAGTCAAGCCTAGGAAATCTAGATCTTCAAATTCTTTGGGAAAAATAATCCTATGCAAAAAAATGTTGAACTTCTTGACACAGTCCAACAATGTTCTGCCAGGATGTCAAGGTAAAAAAAAAATAACCAGCTGGGCAGCAATGCATGAAACATTCACAGGAGAAAACTTGCTTTTACGGCAGTATAAGAATTAATCAGTTCCACATTTTGAGCATTCTATAAAAGTAATACTTTCCCAATTTTTTCCTAAACTTTTGAAAATACATTTAAAATAAGTTTGATTTGGTTTTTTTCTTTTCCCAGTTGGATTCATTTATACACGTATTTCCCATGCAGCATTTGTCTCTGTTCACATTGCTTGACTGCTCAAGTATTCCTCAGGGAAGCAGGAACAGGGGACCTCAGCCTTCCACAGGGCCTCCAGTGAGGCAGTGGGTTGATCCACGGGATGTGGAAGGATGGTAAAGGCAGGTCTGTGTTACTGGATGGTCAGATGGAAAACAGGGCTGTTTTTACCCTTGCAGCACCCACATTTCTCCAGTTTGCAGGAACAGGTAGCGTTTGCCCTCAACAGGTGTGGTGGTTTGGCAATAGCAATCCCCTCCTGACCTTTGAAGGAAGAAGTATGTTCCCAATTCACATCACATTTTATGCCCTGCAGACTGTGCAGCGTGGTTGAGACCCATTCCAATTGCTCCTCCTAAGAGCCTTGGTTTCTTTTAAGAGATGCAATATTTACTTTGTGGATGTCAAGAAGCTGGACAGGGTGGTTTGTTAGCAGAGACACTGTAAGACACACAGTTGAATCTCAGCTAAGGAGAGAAGGCTGGAGGCAATAAGGGCTGCATTCTTATGTACATCTCAGGGGAACTGCAAACAATACTCACAGAAGTCTGATAAAAGTCAATGATCTGAGGCACAGACAATGAATGACTTTTTGCCACCTTCCTCCAAACATAAGTATATCCTGTTCCACAATCATCACCTTGAAATCAAGCCAAACCAGTGGCTGTGGAGGTACATGCAATGAGACATGCTTAACTCCTGCTGTGTGAAAGGTGTTTGTGATGTGCCATTACCTCCTGCTTGCAGTTCTAGCTGGATGTTTCCTTAATTGTTACCACATCACTTCTAGTTTTGTTTCTCTTTTCACTATTTTTATTGGTAAAATATGCAGATATTTCCCCTGAAATGGAAGCTGGAAATCAACCTGAGATATGGTGAGGTGAGTCTTTTTCAGCAGTTGATTGCTCCCAGCCCTTTCACATATTCAAAGTAAATGGAGTCCGAGTGGAGTACTTCAGTCCCACAGGTTCAATGCAAAACAGATTTTAATCTACAGTTTGTATTTTTGCTGGTAACACGCATTAAGATACTTGATATCTTAATGAGTTGCCATATTCAATGCACTGAATCAGGAAAAATAGATTTCAGATGGAAGCTAAGCCCCCTGTAAGCATCCCCAAGCAGAATAGCTTTTCAAGCCGTGTGTTTTCCCTTTCAGAGAGGCACACATGCAAACAGATTGTTTAGGGCCTCCTCTGAGGCAGTACATAGCTCAGGAACAGCCATGCCTCTCTGCAACTTAATGGCCACATTTACAGCAGTAATGAAAATGAGCCAGGACTGATTCTCTGCCCAGCTGACATAGCAGAGGTCTCATCCGTACAACTGAAAGGTCTTACTCCTCAAACCTGGAGGTACCTCCAGCCTTTTTGCTGGGAATGAGCTCTGGTATGTGCCACCTGTAGGTCTCTGTTCAGGCATCACCTGGGAGACAGCTTCTTGGCACAAGTGAAATGCACACCCAAGACTGTGCTAGCAAACAACACGGACAACATGTGGCAGTGCCTGGACCCGCACCAGCAGTGATTGCTTTATTGGAAGAGATGGAGTCAGTGTGTGTACCTCTAATTATTTAATGTCAAAGCGTTAAGCAGCCATGAATGCTCAGTGTGGGATACCCTCAGGACTGGTTTTGGGTGCTTTATCCCCTAGGCCTCCAAACAGAAATATCTCAATGAGCACATACGCCACGTCAGGGGACGGCGCTCGTTAGTCAGGATGAACGGCCAGGGAAGCTGTGCTTCCAGTAGTTTTTGTTGTTGAAAGTAAACCCAGTGGAACTGTGTTGGTCAAACTAACAGACCATCTATCCAGTCTGCTGTAGAGAAAAGAGACTCAGATGTCTTTTGTTTCTGGCAGTAATTCTTCCATAGAAATACAATGCAGTTGGATGGGTGCTTTCCAAACACAGTCTACACCATTCTCGCAAGCCTGGAGAGCTTTTATTTATCTGTACACAGTGGTTTTTTTAAATTGGACATTATGGAAACTCTGACAGTAACGTAAAAGATGATTAGCAATAAAACAACATATAAACGAGTGGCTTCTAAATTTAATAATAGGCTAAATGTCTACATTCAGACATGGTTAATCAAAACCAGTTTGTAAACTTCATTTTATTCAGGTCAGCCAGTCAACAGTACATGTAATGCATACTATAAAACTGATTTAGGGCTTTTGGACACCCAAGCATCTACATAAACCAAGCAAGCATTAACCAGGTCTGTCTACTCATAAATTACAGCACATTGTTTTTAAGTGACCAGGATAAAAAGCAACATGCCGTGAACCATCTACATCATGTTTTTTTCTCCTTTGACCAATTTCCCAGTTACTCTCTCAAATTATCACTCCAGTTTCTTCTTTGTTCATCCCTGTATTGTTTCCATATAACTGTCCAAACCCGCCTGCAAGGCAACTAATCAAAAAAGGCTGAATCACAAGAACATTGACCACTTGATAGTTTGCCCAGCTTATTAAAAATATGGGTTTGACATCCTGCAGCATGTTTTAACAATTGGTTTGCAAATTACAGAGTGGCTAAATACAATTAAATTCATTCCATTGTACACAGTAACTATTTAACATATGCTGTGAATCTTGTACACAGGTCAGGACTCTGCACTGTTTTCCTACAGCTGTTAGTCAAGTCTTGTTGCCTCATGCTAAAGATCCACCAGTTCTTGTAACATAAACAGGCTCGAGCTGGGTCATAGCCTGGTTGCAATTTTAACAAAACTAAATAAAACTTTAAACCCTCATTCATATGGTTTTTAGAAGCAGTGATGCCCTTCCATAAGTGAAATTACTCACTTCTCTGTACTTACTGCAAATCAATACTGGGTTTCCTCACCCATTTAGAGGTGAACCATTCCTTAGTACTGGACCAGTGCCTTGACTCTTTATCTCAAATACCAGAACAGAGGCAGAGCTGAAATTACTCACTGCTTATTCCAACAGCAGGTTTTGCATAAATTTATAGCACTTTTCTTCCCCTTAAAGAGTACATATTTTACCCACCACCGTATAGGTGATAATGTATGGGCTCACATGAGCTAACATGACATAGGATCTGTCCCATGGATATTCCATGCCACTCTGTGTGCACCAGATCCGCAAAGCACGTGATACATGACCCCCAGGGGATATGAAACACATGTGGGTCTCATTCTCCACTTTGTTATTCCAACTCTACACCCTTGCAACTCTAACAAAGTTACACCAGTGCAAAACTGTTGTACTGAAGTGGAGGATTAAACCCATATGTCTCTTTATATGAGCCAAATTTACAGGGCAAAGTTTTTCAAATGCATTCAGTAAACATTCAGACTTCTTCAGAGTTCTGTACCTGTTTGGTCCTCAGACAGTGCTTTTCCTGCTTAAGGAAAAGCTTTGTCTTAAGGACAGCAACTGTTACTTGTTAAAAGGCTGTCAGTAAGTATCTGAGTTTAAAAAAAAAAAAAAGGCAAAAAGATTGAGAAGATTTGCAACCTACAAAACACTTAAAACAAGACAGCATTTCCTCAGACTCAGTCAGCCATGATTAGAACCCCTTTTGCCTGCTTAGATGGATATCTCTTTATAGAATCACAACCCATCACCATTTGAAAATTCTTATGATTTCACTGTGCAATTTTTGAAGGGTTTCTCCTGGCCTCTTTCCAGACAGTACACCTGCAAATTCGTTTAGCAACATTTTACTGCAATAGAAAATTAACTAATTCTGTTTGATTTGGATTTGTATACAACTCTGCAAACTTATGAGCTATATGCTTGTATATTAAGTCAGATATAGATAGAAAGACATTCATTTAACAAATATTGACTGATTCTCATGAAGTGTAATTTAGGAACAGGGATCTGGAGCTCTGAGGGTATTTTACTAGTTTAGTTTAATCGACAAACCAAAAAATTTAGATTAGCTCTCTCTATATATCTTCAGAATATTCCACTGTATTCAAAAATTTGAAATTTCAGGTTGATGAAAAATTATTGAACCAGCTTAAAGAATTTTGAGAGCAGATTTTAATGCTCTGCAAAAAAATACTGAGGAAATCTAATAATGATTAAGATAATGACAACAAGAATAATTTATAAAAATAATATTATTTTAAAAATACTTATGAATTTTAATTTCAACCAGCTATACCTCAATTCTGACTATATGTTCTGAATTCTTTTCCTCCAGGAAGTGTCTTTGATCAAGGCAGTTATTTATTTGTTTTGTTAAGTGTTGAAATATTTTATACCTCCCTACTTATACCTGTAATATGATTAGATATGGAAATCAATAAATAAGCTCCATGAACACTTTTATTTTTAGTTATGATAGTATTACATACTAATATAGTTATTAACATTGTAACCAAGAAACAGTAGTGACTTCAGTTATTGAATACAAGTAATATCTCATACATATATAATTTCTGGTGTTATTATGTTAGAATCAGAAGGGCATATCTAAATACTAAAAGTTCTGTGATCTAAATACCTTTTTGTTTTTAAATAATCATGTACAGACACTTATTTAGGTTATGATATCTCTCACCTAATTCTAATATTAATATTAGAAGGTTGTTTCAGCCATCTCAATTTAGATGTCATATACTTGGGTGAAGGGGCTGAACACATAAGGGACAGAACTGGCAGCTCTGATGTACCACCAACAATTTTCTAGAGCAGTAGCTGGAGGTCAGTTAGGAAACAATAATATTCCCATTATAATCTGAATTTCTAGTTTAAGCAGTACAGTCAGTGGTACTGAAACAGCAATTCAGCTCACCTGGCACACTTAGGGCAGGATTTGGTTACTTACACAAAGGTATCTGCTGCCATTGGGAAGCATGAGAGTCCTGTGGGTGTAATATCCATTCATCCCATCCTAACAGATATATGCACCACATATATGGGGGTAATCCTTCCCCTTCATCGAAAATAAAGACTGTCATAAAGCTGAATTACATGGTCACTTTTAGGATTTCCTTCATTTGCCCACATGTCTAGTGTCACATTAGGCTTGTTGTGTCTGAGAGGACCACACAGTGATGGATGCTCTGCAGAAGCACCAGCAGCTGGGAGGAAAATGAACCAAGATCCTCTGGTGAGGTCCAGGCATCAGAAGCCGTCTCAGATGTCATTTTAGATATCTGAAACTTCTGACAGGTATTAAACAGAACCTACAGAAAAGCCACACCTTTCACCTGAACTGAAAGTCAGGTGGGATCTCACATATGGTGTCTCATGAATCCCATTTATACAGTCTATCACCACTGTTCCACCCCTACTTTGGAATTTGGCCTGTAGATCAAAGTTTCTACCAAAGTAGAAGCTGTTGCTTGGAGCTCAGCTGTATGGGAATTTGCTAAATTGACTAATGAAGCCTTTTCACCTCCTCTTTATCTCCTCTGTGCTCATTCTTGTTTCTAGCAGAATTTTGTCCCCAAATTCATGGAGTATGACTGGTCACTTCACGTGTACTGCTGCTTTCCTGAACATCAGTCTCATTAGATGACATTGTGCACTATTGTCCTCTTATGGACAAGATAAGCAATACTGCTAGAAATGCATTAATTTTGTGTAGTTTCACCTCTAAGTCCCATAAACTTAGTCCAGGATTTGATTTTGTGGTTATTTTCCCTACATTTCCAAGGCTTCAACATTTTTATGGAAGACAATTAAGCACCATTCCGAGCCTAAGAATGTTACAGAAATGGGTAAAGATAGCAAATATTTGGGCTTAGTCCAGAGAGGAAAAGATAAGGAAATACTATGAGTATTTTTTTCTACATCTGAATATGTATCTAACATCTGAATCAAAATAATTTCTACTTAAAGAAGAATTACATTACAGATACTTTTAACAATGCTGCAAACAGCATCACAAAACACAAAAGCCTTCATGATGCCTTGGAAAACCAACAGGAATTTAAATGAGATACAAACCAGGCAACTTCTTCTTCAAGTTTTGTTCCTTCTTTTCTTCTTGTTCACAACATGACTCAGAAGGGCAGATCCTACCTGATATAAAACAGTCCATCCAGCTTTATCAAAGTCAAAGTAGTTACAGTCACACTAAAGGAAAATCTGGCATGATGCATCTAAAGTCCAGATTTAACATTAACTGTGACTAATTGTGAATGTTGTAGATGTTTCTTCCTACGCAGAGTTATGTCTTTACCTGAACATCTTTCTGCTTTTTATTATTAGGCCTAAATAGGACATCAAAGGTTATTTTTTTATAAATCTTCATGGAAAAATGTCTCTCATTTCCATACGACTTCTTACTTTAATTTGCTTCTGAGGACTTCAAAACATCTGATTGTCCGCAGCAGAAGAAACATCTGTTGAAGTCATACATAGTTTATTGGCTGGAATCAGTGATAAAAGACAGCATAGAGACTCACCAAAACATTTCATTGCTATCAACATAAAACAAAATATTACAAAAAAGCAACCTTTTTTTTTCTTTTTTTTTCTTTTTAATAAGAGAAACATGGGGAAAATTTTGCAAGCCAAATAGACAAGAAATCTGTGATTTTAATTCATTAAGCCTCACATGACCAGATTTTGTATCCCAGCCAGCTGAGTCCTAACCACAGTACAAAACTGTTTTTTAATTAGCTAAGAAAGAGAAACAATTTATGAACAATGGTATTTCTCTCCACAGGATTTCCTGTTTAGAGGAGTTGCTTTCTACACTAGAATTGATTTTTGCTCTTTCTACCTACTGATCTGTTTTACCACTTGCCTAGTGCAGCCTCATATTGATTAACTACTCTTTTTTTTTGGCATATAACACCAACAAGGCCCCAACATCACATTTCAGATCTAAGCCAGCTTCCTAGAAGTGAGGTGGGAAGTATATGCAATGAAATTAGAACTGACTTTTTTTTCCCCTTTTTTATTAGTCATCCCCAATTCATCAACTCTGCCTTAGATACAGAGAATTAGAGAAAGAAGACCAGGCTTACAGAAACCTGAGTATCTTATTGGCATACCAATATGAAGGCAAATAAGTAAAGCTTCTGTGATGAGGAGGAAGAACTGCAAGGTGGTGCACTGGAAACCTCGTTTCTTGTGCAGCAGCAATAAAGACTGCATCATCAGAAGGAACTGATACTTAGCAAGTGTGGGCCCCCACAGATACTTTGGCAATTTGATACAATTGTCTATTCAATTTCCATCTACTTGCAGGTATTCAAGCAGGTTCTAGTGCTTCTGCTCAATTATTCTTTACTCTTTTCCATTTTGCTATTCTATTTCCTTTTTAATGGTACCCTATCTACTTTTTCCTTTATGTTTTGGGTTGATTTTTTTTTTCTCCCTTACACCCTAGAAAATTAAAATTTTCCCATTTTATCAGTAACCAGTTCCATCTTTTCCTTTTGCAGATTCTCTCTTATTTCCACCATGTTCCATACCTTTGTGCATAATTCTGTGGGAAACATCTTTTCTCCCTCCTGATTCCTACTTGTCTTCTTTTCCTATTAGTGATGTCTATACCATTTTCTTTTACTTCATGTCCAGTTTTGTCTAGTTTCTCTTGTTTTCCTTTTCCTTTCTTGTAGTTTTTTCCCCAGGTTCTCCATTGTACCTCAGTTTCTCTTACACACACACACTGGCATTAGAGAGCATGAAAAAAGGCAAAAAACGAAACAAAGTCAGCTGAGGAAAGCACCAGAGGTCTGGTTGTCTCTTAAACATTTATTTTCTGCATTAATTTTTTTTTTCTTTTCTGCATTTGCCTTGAGCTTCATGATCATTTTATTCCTCAGTGTCCTTCACACTTTTCCAATAGCATCAGTTATTTTTGCTTGAGTTTTGCGTTGTTTATTCAACAAAATGTGGTTTTCTTCTGCATATACAATTGTGAAAAAGGCGCAACTGTTAACTATGGATGAACAGATAGGTTTTGCCTTTTTGAGCCAGATTTCTTAATTCCAAGGTCCAGAGGTTTATGACTTGTTTTTTGTAGTTCCAGATCTGCGGTCAGGATGCCCTAGCACTCAGCTGGAAGCATCTATGGCTTCTTTAAATATTTTTTGTATTTTGTTATTCCACAAAACTCTGTAACATTTATGTCAAACATCAATATTTTTAAAAACCCCATAGTACCCATAAGGATCTTCTTCATAACTTTTTTGTTCAGAGCAGGAAAGCATTCGGTCTCCTTTAAGGAAGCTGCAGACTATCAGAAGGATATTAAAAATATTGAGATAAATTAATGATTCAGAGCAGAATCTTTACAAAACATATTTTAAGAAGGTAAAATGCAATATTTTATAGATACCTACAAAGTCAAAAGCAGAATGTGTAGTGAAGGGTCATTGCTACTTGTTCCTACTCAACAAAGGTGGTTTCTGCACTTGGCTGCCTTTAGAGAGGCTAGAAACAGCACAGAGCTGCTTTGTTTCCATACCTAATTTTCTAATCTCTTCCCATATTTGTGGAAAAGGAAAAAAAAAAAGTCTTAGGATATTACAGATTTAAACATAACAAGATTATATTCCTCCTCAGAGATGCACACTATGATGGATCTTGTGTTTTAAGACACTTATGGATACTTCTGTATTATGTATGAGCAAAACAATGAAGATTCATGGAGTCAGAGAATGTAGGTGCATTATAACTTTACAGGGAATTTTTTGAAATTACATTGTTGTATTTTCTTTTCTAAAAAACAAAAAGTTTTCCAAGTAAAGCTTGGCATCATAAGCAGTATGTCATGTTTTCCAGTGCAGCTTGTTGCATTTCTGTAGATAAACTACCTACAGTGGCCACAAATTCTTCTTTCTATGACCTTAGTCTTGCATATCAGAAGTTCCTAAGAATACAGACCTAGTATATTTATGACTATTATGGTGATTATCAAGCACACAATGAGCAACAGCAAATAGTTTGGGTCAGCAGTCAAAAGGTAAACTAATGCAACACACCCACTTGCTGCTGCAAGAGAGAGAAAGAAATCAAATCCTGAAGGGACTGTATGATCATAATGGTAATGGGAGGAGTTGTTATGAAAAACCAATATATAATTAAATGTAGCATTCCTTTGAAAAAGAAAAATCCCCACACAGGATCATTTCACCAGAGCTAGAGATACCTGAGAATGTAAACTAAGTAATTTTTGGCTACTGCTTATTGCCATTTGACAGTTTCTCTATAAGCTGTGCAAAACAGAAAGGTGGTCTTAGCCACCTCCTTAGGACTGCAGACCATAAAAATTCCTTTCGTGCTAAATACTCTTTCCATAGAAAATGATTTGTCTCATCTAGCTCTATGGCATATGGCAGTTGTTAATACAAAGGAGTCCCATGCCATTTCATATGCCTTACAGAATCTTCTCTGGCCTCCAGATGGGTTTATTGTACATTGCTTGCTCCGGGGGGACATCTCAGTATGTCACAGGCATCAGGAATTTATAGCTCTGCAATTGAACAGTTGCCTACATCATCAGTAAGGGAATCTTAGACACCCAGCTCACATGCAGATGCACAAATATTGACAGTTATTAGGTTTAGGCTCTGAATTTGAAATTCATTCTGAACTTAAAGGAATGTGAATTCTACCCCTCAAATTACAGAAGAATAATTCTACTCTTCATGTAATCCTCCAGTACTTACACCACACAGCTGGCTCATAATATCAACTCCTTGATTTCCATTACCTCAGTATAGCTCCACAACCTTGTCAGGCACAGTGGTGAGACTGACCAGCCTGTAATTCCCAGGTTTTCCTTTTTTAACTTTTGTTTAAAATGGGGGTCATATTTCCCCTTTTGCAGTCAGTGGGAACTTCACCATAATGCCACAACTTCTCAAATATGATGGGTAGTGGCTTAGTGATTTCATCCAACAGTTCCCTCAGGACCTGTGGTTGAATTTCATCTGTTCCATGGACATGTGCACCATCAGGTCTCTTAGATGGTCTCAGACCTGATCATCTCTGACAGCAGGTGGTTCTTCATTCTCCCAATCCCTGCATTTGCCTTCTGCAATTCAGGCAGTGTGGTTAGAACACGTCGGTGAAGACCAAGGCAAAAAAAGTTGTTGAGTATCTCAACCTTCTCCATATCCTGGGTGACCACGTCTCTCATTTCCTTCCAGAGAGGGTTCACATTTTTCCTAGTCTTCCTTTTATTGCTGAGATACCTACAGAAGCTTTGCTTGTTGCCCTCGATGTCCCTGGGCAGGTTTGATTCTATCAGCTTTCCTAACCTGATCCCTGGCCCTCAGAAAACTTCTCTGCATTCCTGTCATGGTTTGAGGCTTACCCGGAAATGGTAAGATTTATGGGCGGCTCAGTGAGATCCCAAGTGAAGAAATTCAGGAGTAAGAAGGAGGAGCTTCCTCTTTTCCAGGCAGGGAGCACAGAGGTGAGAACCTCTGGCCAGGCCTGGGAGGGGGCTCGGCCCCTTCCCCAGGCCCGGCCAGCCGGCGGCTGCGGGACGGGTCCCCCCCCTCCCATTTCATCGGAGGCGGCGGC